>VYZM01019523.1:230851-263886 GCA_013398915.1 Dromas ardeola | reverse complement strand
GGGCGCGGCGGCTGTGAGGAGCGAGCGGTCGCCGGAGCCGCCACCCTCCTTCTCCCGCCTCGGGGCCTCTGCCCTGGGCGCGGTGTCGGTTGTAACACCCGCCCGGGCTGAGCGGGCCCTGGGCACCCGGGGAAAGGGGGCTGCCGGCGGAGGGAGGCCGGGGCCGCAGAGCGGGGTGAGGAGGACAGTGTGTATGTGTGGAATGGCGCAGGGGCGAGCCCGAGGCCTGCTGGGGTGGGGCTGCTGCTCCCCGGCGGGGGAATTCCCCGTCTTTCAGCTCCCCTGGGAAATTCCCCATCCTTCAGCTCCCCCGGGGCCTGGGGTGCGATGTGGAAGGGAGCTGCGTCTCCCGCATTCCCGCCCAGGGAGTTTGGGCTGCTTTCGTCTCCAGACCTTGGCCCTGCTAGCCAAACCCCGCGTTTCTCTTCGTTTTCACTGTTCTTCTACACAATTCCAGACAGAAGCAGTGAAACTGAATGACTGGGAATCTCACGATGTTCCTTGGCAGATTTGAGAGCAGCAGTAGGAAAATAAGCATTGTCTAGTGCTGAATGAGAAAGAAAATACCACAGTGCTTTTGTTGGGTTACATTTAAAAGACTGCTTTGCAGTTATAGTTACTAAAGGTCTATATAACCTATCTTCACAGGAAATTTGTACCAGCTGAGGTGGGGATTTTTTGAACTCTTAAACTGGAGCAATATGTGTAAAATGTTAGGTATGATCTCCAGGTGGAATGCTTGACAACTGATAGTAACAGGCCACTTTTTCTTGTTTTACAAGGTATCTGTAAGTCTCAGTGCAGTGCAAGAGTAGTCAGGTTGCAGGACTGTAATCAGGCAGATTCTAATGGCAGAGCTACTCATGTCTGGAAGGCTTTCCAGAGGCTTTAAATTTGTAACTCATTAAATACTTCATGTAATAGCATTGTTTTGGCACCCTCTTCATTCTAACTGCACTTTTCATTGAAGATCTTAAGGTGATTTTTTTGTCAGTATTCATCGGGAGATTTTAGCAGGAGGAGAGAAGGAAGGAGAAATGGAAGTTTCGGTAGATGGAGTATTGGGGATTTTTTAATGAATTATAAGTTTTTATATGTGCAATTAGAGCAGGTAGGGTTTGAAATATGCAATAGCACTCAAAAAGCAATTGTTGTTGATCAAGTTCTTCCCATAACAATTTGTGGTGAAACTCAGTTTTACCATCAATTTAAACACACAGAATGAATGCTGTGAAACTGTATTTTAAAAGAACAGTGACAGAGAAGAAAATGGCATAATATTACAAAATGCCTTTAACCTCGGTGAAGACTAATAATGAGAAGTGACTGCCATAGTATATACTACTACTTGATCTTTGCTGAAAATATTAAATATATGTGTAATGGTAGTGACTGCAAAACAAAAGAAATAATGGCCTGGTCATCAGCTTGATTCATACAGGCTTACCACGCTCTGATTCAAAATACTGTCTTCAAAAGCAGTAAACAAAATGTTTCTAGTGTAGAGGCACTTTCACTTTTTGTTGTTATGTAGCCACTTTTGCATTGGTCCTGTCTCTGGTCAATTTCTGACCCTCTTGTAATTCCATGTCAGAGAGGAGAAACTTGTTGCTGCTTTAGGGATTATTCTGCTCCTGCTTATTATTCTCTTTCTAGATACTAGGTTTGTTTCTGCAAAGGCATAGCCTTCTAGATAGCGTAGTAGAGCAGCAAAAGAGTATCCTTTAAAATCTTAGTGACTCTTATGAACGAGGACTTTCATAAGAGTCAAAAGGGGAGTTCCCTTTTTTAAGCTTTCCGTTACGCTAAAGGAAATTTCTAAACACAGATTATTGGGACAACTGGCCTTTTAAGAGAGGAAAACGTCTCAATTCACATAATTCTGATTTTCAGCTTATCTTCCAAAAACTCAATTTCTGCATCAAAAGTGCTTCTATAACAAAGACTTCCACTTATTTGGACAATAAGAATATGCCTGTCTTAGATAATGTCATCTCTACTACATGGAAAATCTCAAGGCAAAGAATTATATAGATTATAGAGCATGTTATTAGAAAATGCTGTAAATTTTCCATTTCGTATGATTCACTTACTCTCTTTAAGATCTGTTAATCTTAAATTATGTAGGATTGTGGGATGAATAATTTGCCTTCTCAATGGTGTGAAGCACTTTCTTCTTTTGTATTTGTCCCCTTTGTAAGTAAATGCACTTCATAATATTGAAAACTCTGAAAAAAACATCAAGGGACAAGCATTAATTTCAAGAACTGTAACTTCACTCATATTTTGCATCCAGTAAATTATATTAGTATTAACCATGCTGATATGATGGTGAGACTAAAAAGCTACAAATGAAATTGCTTTTTCCAGAGCAGTTGTCTCTTCCCTGAACTAGCAAAGCCACCTCAAAATGTTGAAGCATGCAAATAGCTTAATAGAAAGTATACGAGGAGCTTTATTCCAACCTATGTGTTTGTTTTAACATAGGCAGGATTGATAAGGTTCCTGTGTAACATGTGCTTTTCATGGCTGGGCTCTGTTCTCGGAGTCAAATCTTTTTCCTCTTGCATAAATCTGAATTACTTTATTGAAGTCTTCAACAACTATGGTGCAGCCATCTCCAGAAGTAATCTTGTCTACGCATGACCTAAGACAAAACAATAATGCTGTAATTCTGGAACTGGAGAATATTAGAGTGAAAGAAACTGAAAGATGTCATTAAGTACGTGCTTCAACTGCAACGGAGAATCTGCTTTGACAAAAAAGGACAAATGTATTTTGGAAAGGAATTTTGTCTGTGTGCTGTTTTTTTGAAGTTTGAAAATCCTCTGCAAACTTAATGTTATCTAGAAGTTCATTTTGAATAACGAAGTAGGCCAAACCGTCAAGTTTTCTTTTATGTTGCAAGTTGATCATAGTCTTCTGTGGATTCTTATGTCCTGTTTGCCCAAACTGTGTTTTACCACAGACATGTTACTTGCCTTAATCCAGTGTGGAAGTTAAATTTAGTTCATAACAGACTTCATAAATAGTATTTAAGGTTTTATTTCTGTAATCACTAGAAATGCTATATCCATTAACGATGTTTAGAGCTTTTTGTTTTCCTGGTACCATACCAATGATAGCTGGAAATAGAACATTCAGAATGATGCTCTAATTTATCAGTAACCAGCTAAAATGTAATGTGAATTGCTTCTAAAGAGGTTATTGAGTTAATGGTGTGTTGAGGAAATCTGTTGCTTAGAGTTTTTATTTCTTTCTTTTAGTGTCATCTGCCGGAGTCTAGCAAATAGCAGCTATGGAATAAAAAGAAAATCACCACTTCAAAACTTGCATCTTGTTTCCCGAAGTATACATCATCCCTACTACCCAAGTTCAAAATTTCAAAGACCTCCGTTAAGGATATCCATTCAGCTGTTCTCTTCTCTTAATCGTCTTCCCCTACGCAAAACAAAACTTTTAAACGTAAAATATGGATACCAGTTCCACAGGAACTTTTGGCTAGCTAGACTAGCATCAAGGCTTCTCAAACTTCGCTATCTTATATTAGGATCTGCTGTAGGTGGTGGTTATACAGTAAAGAAGGTATTTGTCTTTGGAAGCTATTTTATGCATGTTGTCTTTGTTACTATATGCTTCAGAACAGTAGTTCTTGGTATATCCACAAAAATACAAGATATCGTTGTTTGGTTAACTAATGACAATAAACATGAATGAATATGAAAAACAGATTGTTTAGAGAACTAGTATAGATTTTAAAAGATCCAAGTAGTATTATTCATATCTAAAAGATGATGGGTTACTATGTTTAATATGTAGGTGTTACTTTTCAATAGATTGCTCATATGCTTCTCTACATACATTTCTTCTATTTCTACTATTTTTTTTTTCTTTTTTGTATTAGACATACGATCAGTGGAAGGACATGATGCCAGATCTCGATGAATATAAGTGGATTGTTCCTGACTTCGTTTGGGAGCTTGATGAACATATTGACTTCGGTATCACAAAAGCTAAAATATTACTCTATCTAAAGACTAGCATATGTAAAACTTAAACATAAAGGTGTAGGTCCGCAATGCCTCTCTCCAGTAGTATCATTATAATGTAATTTGAGTGAACTTCTAACATTAGTTTGGTGTGTGTCTTACCAAAGTATTTGTATCAGTGTGTTTGTAGGAATAAATTAAGTATTGTTTAGCATTGATATTCCATAATTCATCCTTTCATTTGAGAATGTTTTTGGTCCTTTCATATGGCCATGTAATTCTGTTATTCAAAGGAGACTTGCAACGTGATCAGGGGGGGACAACTTACACATGTTTTTGGTAGTATTTTGCTCAAAGTTCTTTCTATATGAATGGCATTTAGTACAAGTAAAATTATAAATATAAATAGATAAGTAAAAGACATGTATGAGTAAAAGACCAATTGAAAATGCAAAATAGTGAACCTACCTACCTACAAAATTATCCTGAAGATACAGAAAAGTTTATGAAGATTTTACTACATGTACGAGCATTTCTTAGATAAATGCAGAGACTGAATAACTCGGGCAAACATTTTCTTGTTTTTATTGCTAGTGGACACTACCTTTTTATAGTACTTGAAAGCCAATAAGTTTGTGGTTTTTTTTTTAAAGGATTACAAAATTGGCTTATTTATGAAATTGAAAAATAAACTTTTCTTAAAATGTACAAGAGGTGAACATAGTTAGCGTCGTGTAATTTTAAAACATCCTCTACAAGGTACGTGAGAGAATAATGTGATGAAATGCAGCAATAGGTTTTAGACTATTTTAAAGTACCTGAGGCAACCAACTTATCAGAAAGTTCAAAGTCTAAAAAAGCAATTGATTTTTCAGATCTGATAATCTTTCCCAACACTAATGGGGGGAGGTGCATGTGGAAAGAAACTTCTGTGTTCTTTATTTTTTTTTAAAAATGAAAAAAGCCATGTCCTGAAACAGTTGCTAGGTTTTTCAGCCTAAGCCATTTTTGTTTACAAAAATAATAGGAAAAAAACCCTACTCATTAGCTGTTTTACTGTTTTCCTAGAAAAACTTATCAAAGCCCTTCCTGATGCAGATGACCTTGCCAAACTTCTGCCTGACTTTGACAAGATTGGAGAGAGCTTCACTTCACTGAAAGGATTTTTTTCTCCTGGTGAGAACAATTTTTCAGCTTAGTTTTAATTTTGCAAACATAAGCTATTACAAGATGAGGTTACAGGTATGTCCTTAGACACTAACAAGAAAGTGGATCCTTTTCATTGACTATCTCATCTGAAAGTGTTATGGACACAGGTAAGTGTAACGTATTTTTAAAAGCAAGAATTCTAGTAGCAACTACAGAGAACCAAAATGCGAAATTGAATAGGAAACTAGAATTCTTGTACAACTCTAAACAAACAGATTGAAAGCTACATTGCTTCAGTGAGTCATAAAAGCTGGATGCTTCCAGCTGGAATTTGGAGAAGGTGAGAGTGATGCTGGATGGTAACAGTACCACAGCTGTTACAGGAGAAAAGAGCTGGATTATTAAGAATGATGGCTCTTAATGTTGCAAGTATGTGAAATAGAGACTTACAGTGAAGGTATTCTTTTGGATTGAAAGGTATTTTCCACCTGGCCACGGCTTCAAAAGGACTTGCATGAAGATTTATCTTGGGTAGGAGCTGCGTTTCAAAGGAGTAGGCAGGAGTTCTAAATCCTTCACAAAAAGAAAGGGGATGACTTGTTGATTCAGTGTGTCGAGACAGTAGTAGGTTTAACGGTTTTTAGGTTTTGGGAGACTTAAGACATTTCTGATCAGTGGGTTTTTTAAAACTAAAAATGCTTGATTTGATCATCATATCTGACTTGCTAATGAACACAGCTCAAAACTTCACCCAGTCATTCTTGTAATAAAGTGCAAGGTTATTCCTATTATACAACTTGATTATTAAGTTCAATAGGGACAAGTAGATTACAATCTCCTGTGCATTTTGGCTGTTTAAAATTTTGGCTGTTTAAAATTGTGATGGTGTTGACTGGTATTGTGAAATGTCACCTATTATTTGTTATCATACTCACATGGGCATAGTTGCCATTTATGATTATGTGGTCCTCCAAATGAGACAAAGATCCCTCATCTTTGTTTTGAATTTTGTTTTGTATTTATAATTTTTATTTCCCCTCTTCTGCTGATTTTTCACAGGTTACAATTTGGTTAGTGAAGTCTTAGGAGCTTCTGATCTACTTCTGTTGTTAGGTGTGTAAAAAGCCCTTTTTACTGCCCTTAACCTGCCTCTTTAAAGCAAACTCTTCAAACACTACTATACTAAGAGGAGTGAACATCAATGTAAACACAACTATTTACAGCAAATTAATACTGAATTGCAAATACTTTCCAACTATTTTAAAAATACTTAGATCTTCCCCTGTGAGAATGAATAGATGAATGGTTGTTATTTCTCTGCCACAGTCCTTAGCAGATGCTTTTTATTTCAGGCATTTTCCAGAAGCTTGTTTTGAAAACCTATGTTATTACAACAGGAAAGAATATTTTTTTCTCATTACAATAATACCAATGGAGTTTGTATTATTCTTTCATGTTTATCAGAAATAATTAATTTTACAATGTTTTCAAAACATTAATAGTCTAACTAAAGCCACCTACTCCCTTGCGATATAACTAATCTGAGCCACAAACTAGACATAAAATGTTGAGATAAGTTTTAAATTGAATTTCTTTTTCAGTTTCTTAAGGTGAATCTTTTTTTAATAGGAACTTCAAAGATTATTGAATTAATAATTCATAGGGGTTGAAACTTTAATTTTGTAGTAGGTGTAGTTTGAGAATTTTTAAGTGTCTTTTGCATGTGATAATGAGTTTCTGTAATTACGTCCTAGGTTCTCCAGGAGAAACAGCGTTCAGAGCCACTGACCAAGGATATGACAATGACAAACAGTACAAGAAGGTAATTACTCTCTTGCAAAACTAAAAATGTCTTGACACCAGGTAATCTTTTTTAAAAGTGCTTCAATAGCTAGTTGCAGGTGTTTACTTGAAGCAGCTTGAGTAGAATTTATCATTGAAAATTACTTGAGTGTAGGCATTGGTATTTTTACTATAGAAACAGTACAATGATAACAAACATTTTGGTGTAAGGAAAATACAAAGCAGTCATAAAACATTTTAGGAATTGCATTCTTAAGAAAATTGGTTTGTAATAAGAATGTAATTTTAGGTATCTTGTGTGCCTCTGCAATTTTTTCAGGGCATGTTCTCAGTGGCACTTGAGCTTATAGCTTATTACTGAAGTTGGTTTAGGCTGGTTATTTTCAAGCATTTTTGCTTGCAACCTCATTTCTGTTGATATTTTCACAGCTGTGGTTCTTACTTAAGGATCTACCATAATAAAGAATTTCTGCCTTAGAAAAGAATTTCTGTTTCTTAAAGCAGTCTGTCTTTTTACTTTCTTTACATAGAAAAAGCATACATCGCACTTCTGTTACTATCTTCTGGAAAAAAAGTTACTGTATTTTGATAACTAAGAGTTTTAGCATGTTTTCCTTGAAGTAAAGATGGTAAAGTTTCATTTTTTTGCTTTCGTTAATAGTAGATCGTATTTATATTAAAGTCCTAAATTGTAATGTTGCTCATTCTTTAAAGGCTTTTCATTTTTCCTGTATATATTTTTAAAAATTATTTTTAAAAATGTTAGGAAAATAATATATATCGGGGAATTTGTAAATTTTTGTATATTTATCTCTACAACTGAAAGTTTCTGAACTATAACCGGGGCTTTTACATAAAATGCATTTCTGTGTATGCAAGCATGTATACGTTTATTCTACATTAATTCTGCATGGCAATACATAGTGAAACCTGTACAAAGCTCACTTTTTATAACTGTTTTTTTTCCCTTTAGAACTGTGATGGATTTCTAAATGAGAGTTAAGTTAGCTTTTTCTTTCCCCTTTGTCAGTAAACTGTCTATATATGTTGTTTTATTTTCTCTTAAGTGATTGCTTAGCACAGGTTTCACTGTTTAAAACATAAAAAATACTTTACTATTGATTTGTGAAGAAGTGGCCATCTTAGTTTATTGTCTCTGATAACTAAATTAACAGATTTTTTTTTTTTACTGAATACCAGTAATATCACTAATACTTATTATTCTGTTTTTTTCAGATGCAGTGACAACTGCATTTTAATGTTGCCAACAAAACTTTGGCTGTGGTACAGAAAATAACAGCCCATATTAAATCAATATGATTTAGAAAATTTAGTCTGGTGTACTAATTTTTGTTATTCCAATTATATCTGATATGTTACACTTAGAAAGTGTTGGTTTGCTAATTAATATGATCAATTTTGGTTGTAATATTTCAAACAAGACACATGAATACCTAACAAAGCATAATCACTTATTTTATTGGCAAGCAAAATTCTTATTTTCAAGACAATGGGTTAGATGGCCTTTTTTCATTCAGTGCTTTCCACTGCCAACCAATAATAGTTTAAGATTTGTGATTGTTTGGATGCATAAGGTGCTGTAGTATGGTATTAAATGTGTCTGATGAGCTGGTTTTCTATGTTTCATTGTGAAAAAGATGAGTAACTGGCAAAGAAATCTAGGAATTCCTCATTTGGAGGAAAATTCTGTAGAACTGTTATTGGGCATGCTCCTCCCATTTAGAGATGGGTCTCTAAAAACTTCCTGTAGAATGATTAAGAAACCAGTTAGTTTGCAAGATAACTTTGGGAGAGTGAACGTTGTCCCAAACACCGAATCAGGCTGTACTGCTGCTTGCCAGCTAGTGCGTTTATCTTATATCTCTCATTTAATACAAAAGGTACAATTTTTTTGAAAAGAGAATTTAATGAAAATTACCTGAGTGTTCAGATAAGTAATTTAAATAAATGGAGTTTAAATATGTTTCTATTTGTATTAAATAAGAAATTTTATTCTTGAAGAAAGGGGAGAGAAGATACTTACAAAAGCTATGGTGTAGTAAAATATTTTATTGTATTATATTTGTGGGACTAGGTCATGCTTGCACTTAAATGTTCTTAGAAAATTATCTTGCACTATTGTTTGTCTCCAAAAAAACTTTCCTGAAGAGTTCCAGTTTCATATTAAAGCAAACAAATTCCAATTTATAGTGGTTATAGCTGTGATGAAGTAAGTGTGAAAAATGTAACTCAAGTATTGGTTTGGGGTTTAGATGCCAGATAAATAAATAATTCAACCACAGAGTCCTCTCTCTGCCTTTGGTAATTTGATAAAATCTCATGCCTTGACGAACCTGATGCACTGTTAAGGATTTGGCAGTGCATAGACTGCCTCGCTTAGCCAGCACAGGGTCACCTTCAGTCCATGTAAGAAGTGGCACAGTAATTCTACAGCTCTTTACTGCAGCTACTGCAGGTTTCATTCTTTGTTGCTAGTTATGCAATAAAGTTTCAATTTTTTTCCTCTCTTCTATTCATAGCACCATTATATTCCCAACTTAATTCCCAGTTCCATGTTATAGGGACTCTGAATTAAATTGTGGCATTTATTCAAATTCTTAGAAATTGATCTCTTTGCATTCCTCATCATTTTCACCCCTTTACATCCCTCAGCATTTAATTATTTTTCCTATGAGATCTTATTGTGGCTCAGCCTTTCTCATGAACAGTCACAGTGAAGTCAGTGGGAAATAGCGGAAAGAGTAAAGACATGCAAAAAAGCAGGGCTCTGGTTGCTCGTGAAAATGGGACACAAATACTTTAGTCATGAGAAACTTTTAAATTAAAGAGGTAGTCATACTCAACTGAAGTACAGCACATTAACTTTTAATGTAAAATACTGTATTTTTTTAAAGCATATGCAGTAACAATGTCAGCACTTGTTTTGCCTTTTTTTTTTTAATTTATTTATTGTGCACCCAGATTCTCATGATGACTTTGCAGGGTTTGTGCCACTGTGTTTGTCAACTCCCCTTTACGTTGTTTCTTCGATAATGAAAACAATAATATAATGATTGTAAATAACTTGTTTTTTGAAATTCCATTAATTATTCATTGTTGATTTTTCTAGATCATATTATTTAAAATAAATACGGTTTTATGCTGGAATGATTGATGATTTATGGGGGGGTGGAAGCAGTAGTAGTGTTCAATGACAGAGAGATGTAAACATTTTTGTTTGTGTTCTGGTTCATACCAGCCTGGGTGTTGTGTGTATAGTTCTGTGCTTTTTAAGGTTCTTAATTTTTTTTATTTTTTTTATTATTTTCAATTCAAAGCTGTAAAGTAAGAAATAGAAAATAAAGGAAATAAGATTATAGACTGATATATACAAAGAAGAAAGTGTTATTGAGATGCATTTTAAATTACTGTGATTTTTACGTGAATAAATGGGGTAACTGTAGTTGAATAGGGCTTTTCAAGCTTTACTGTGGAGTAAGAGTCACATGGACTAGATGTCTTAGAAAGTAATTACACATTAAATACTAAGATTTGGTGACTTCAAACATTGGTTACAGTTCCTGTTTAAGTGATAAAAGGCCTTCATGGCACGTATTTTTCAGGTTTTTTTTTCTTCTATTTTCTTGACCCATAGCATAGTTTAAAGGAACTGTGTCAGGTCATATTGCGAGTTTCCTTGTTTGCAAAATGGTAAAATATTATTATTGTGTAGCCTGAGGCTGTGTCTCCTTGCTGCTGTATAGAAGTGAACTCCTTTGTTTTGGCTGAGTTCCTAGCACAGCTCTAATGTGTTTGCTAGTCTGGCAATATAGAAACATATTAAATCTTGAAGTGGTTCAGTAAAACACAAATGTGAAGATTTTTCTGTTCTTGAAATGTTATGCAAATCACTATTTAACAAATGGTTATATTTCATCATTTGATTGTCTGTCTTTTATCCATTCTGTCTTGTGTTGTTTATCCTTATGTGTACCTGCCTGTGTGTGTATTTTATGCAACAAATGTATAACATGATGGTAGATGTCTTGAATTCTTACACCAAAGTTCTGTTTCAGAGTTTGTTTTGATTTCTGAAAAAGCGTTTTTGAAAAAGCGTTTTTTTCTGAAAAAGCGTCATTCATTTCACTGAATGTTTTCTTAGAAGATGTAGTATTTTTTTAAAGAGCTTTATTTAAATAGTTCATTAATACTTTTGTCTACATTCTCTGAAATAAATTGTACATAAAGGTCCAGTAGATGCTGTCATAGTATCTCTAAACCAATTTTGAAAGACAGCTTACCATTACAAGAATATTTGGTGTGGAGGGAGAAGAGAAGAAAACAGCTTCATGGAAATGCTGAATAGGTAAAGGAATAAGCATGGAGTTGCAGGGATTTTGAAGTGATCAGGAAGGATTATGGCGGCATGAATTAAAGCTGCAATGTGTTACAGAAGTGGAGAGGGGGCTTTCTCTTTCTTCATGCTCTACAAACTGTTTTGCTTCTCCTAGCTTGAGAAAGTTAAGTAGCAGGCAAAATCATCTTTCTATAAACTGTCTGCATTGCTGAGAATAAGAACAAAATGAGAACTCTTACAGTACTGACATGGTTGAGCGTATTAGCTGTTGTGCACAACTTGGTGTAGAATATCCAAACCACTCTCTTTAAATACGTGCGTGATTAAGTTGTGAAAAATTGCTGATACTTAAGAACTTTTGATATCAATAATTGAAATGAAATCCTGAAACTTTTAAGAGTATTTTAAAGCCAGGACAGTAATTTTTTTTTTTAAGATTTAGATGCTTAGTTAAAGTTGAATATAATTGTAAAATATAGCTAAATGTTTATTGTTTTGTTCTACCTGGATTTGCAAAATGCGTGGTTTTGCTGGCTATATCCACTCCCAGCTAGCTAGCAAGTGATCTTGCTAATGAAATTTCACTTTTGTTTGAACTGACCCATTCATACCTGTTTTTTGTCTGTCTTTGTCATGCCCTTTGGTTTAACTTTGTTCTCCTTACACCGCAAATTTTTCCTCTCCTTTCTATTATAAACTCATGGCAGGGCCTGCTTGGTGAACTCATTCTGTTACAACAACAAATCCAGCAGCACGAAGAGGAAGCACGCAGAGCCGCTGGCCAATATAACATGGGCTCTTCCCAGCAGAAGCGAAAGGTGATGGCTTAAGGGACAATATGTACTGTATCTACACTAATCAAATACTTCAGCCTTCTACATTTGAGCTAGAAAAAAATGTAACTAATTAAATCATTGGCCAAAATAATTATTACAGCCAACTTCCCTACAGATGTATAGTCCTGTTTCAGTTTAAGGGAGTTGCATTTAAGGCATGGTGTTAAAAGCAGAACAGGTACTTTGTGTCACTTGGAAATTGTATGTTCTCTGCCTCTATAAAAACTTTTATTTAAAGTTGATACATTAAAAATGCATTTAAGGAAAGTATGTGCATAAATGTTAAGTCGTTTTACTGTTGCTTGCTTGCGGTAGCTTTTATCTTGTAAGAGTATAGCTATTTACAGGCAAAATATCACTGGGAGTATTTTTTCCTACTTTGTACTGTTACCAATCTGAAAATGACAGCAGCTCCTTAGAAACAATTTTGCGCAGACAATTAAATACTGCTGTTAATAGCAGTCTCTACTGTATATTCATCAAAGCTATTACTTTGTCTGTTTTCTGTCTTAAAGCACAGTTTATACTGATATGCTGTGGTTGTTGAATATCTGCACGTCATTTTACTTAAGTTAAGCTCTGATTATTGTATTCATTATTATATGGCTGAGAGGAATTGGACATGCTTCCTAAATTGGAATATTTTAGTTGTCTTATCTGTTACAACCCGTAATTCTTAACCACATTGCTTTGTTGGCTGCTTCTCTGCCCCCCAAAAAATCTTTCTTAGTAAACAGGAACCCTTGATTAAAAGTGGCCCTACAGTTTTCTTTTCTCATAACCCGTTATGGTGGCACGGGGGAGAGGAGGAGGAATCTTGATGTACAAACCCTGCTGAACTGGATTAAAAAATACTGATGTGTCTATGTAGAGACATTTTAGTAGTTGATTTTTTTGTTTTATTTTTTGTGAGTAGAAATCCTAGATTAGTCATATGTGACTGTTAGTACTTCAGATTATTATGATAGTTTTAGCTTTTATTGGCAACTTAAAAATTTTTAGCAATATTATGAATTACATGCCCAAAATGCTGTATGTACTAACGTTCAAAGCAGTCCTGAACCAAATGCTGATGCATATACGTTATTCTACAGCTGTTTATTTTTGACATAACTTACCTAATTTCCCTTGTTAGAATTAATCATCTCATGCTAGATAATTCTTTGCTTCACATCTTGCAAGGTGCGGCTGTGTGCAATATTTTTGCTTACTGTGTTTAACATAAGGTCACTGTACAGAAAAGACAGTGCTCGCGTGGTTGGAGGGAATCTGTCTCTAAGTGTGTACTTCAGCGATGCATCTGGGCCCCAGAAGTACTTTCAGCAACAGCTGGAGAGCAGAGAGTGGGAAAATGTTAACTGCTTTGAAAATCTACTCACATGGAAACACTGTTTTCCTTTATTTTCTTGCTGCTTCTGACTTTCCATGCCATTCTCTTTGCCCTTCTATTTTTATTTTCACCTTGCGTCTCTGCGGTGCTTAAAGTGTGTGTGTGTGTATATGTAAATGTTTATTTACATATACCACCATGCAGCTGCACGCATCAAGTTTTCTGTGTGCAAAACTAATCCTGTTTCTGGTGCGCTTTTGCTATCACTGAACTAATTAATAGAAATGAAAGGAAGTCAATTTACCAGCACTCTTTGCTGTTTATAAATAAGAAAATAATTGGATATAGATGGAAGTGTCAGTTTGGATTGCGTTCTGTAAAGTGGAGGCACAATCCTGTATACTACAGGTTTAATAGCTAAATACTATCAATCACTATGAATAACTGGATTTCTTTCTTGTTTAATCTGTAACAACTGGTGTGAAATTATAGTAACTAAATTGATTTGTGTCTAAATGACAGCTGTCCTCTGCATGTTAGATAACATGTTCTTTCTGATATGAAGGTAACTGGAGTTGTAAATGTCACATGAGCTTTATTTAAATATTGATGTTTTTATCTATATCATTCTTTCAGTAATTGTTTTGGTTATAATTTTTTTCTAAATTTAATATTTATCAGTCAACCATTAGATTTTATGTTCTCTATAAATACATATGAATTTGTACTGCACTGTTTATGCTTTTGTCTTTGCGTTACTAAAAAGGGATTGATTTGAACAACTCTATTACATCTTAATGAACCTATTTTAAGAATATTGGACTAAGAATGGCTCTAATTGCCTGATCTTATTACATTTATGCCTTGAAATTCAAAATGTTTTGTATTATAATAGCCTAACTTTTCCAGTTTTAATGTAATTTAAATAATTTTTAAATAACCCTTCAAGACTGTCCTAACTACAGTTTATACAGTTGTGCATGCATGTTTAGGATTATAATTCTGAAAAACAAATATGAAATAAATATCCCCTTCAAGATTCATAAATAGTGAATACTCACCTGAAAGTAGTTTCTGTAGCAAGCAGATATTTTAGTGATTGTATCGCATTAAGATTGTCATAATTCAGGAAATGGACATATGAGATCCTGAGAGTTTGATCACTAAAATTACATTTAGGGCAGTCGCCAGAAAACTCTGACACCATATTGAGTTTGCTTTTCCCTAAGCCCATTTTCCTAGTATTAAGTCTTGACGGGTTAATTTCTGCATTTGCATGTACTGGAATTCAGACATTTTTTTTTTGATGTGAGCTTCCTGTTGCAGATGGAACTTCCCATCAGCATTAAATCTCAAATGTTAATTGAAGAATCTTACTTGCTGTAAAATGCATGTAAAGTCAATTTTCTTCTGTGGAATGAAGCTTTCAGTTTGTGATTTGCTTACTTGCAGTGGATAAACTAAACAATGCGTTAGTAGCCATGGATATTTTTCTTTGCAGGTTTCTGACAAAGAGAAGATTGATCAGCTTCAAGAAGAACTTTTACGCACTCAGGTAACTTTTCTGAGTTACTGATGTCTTAAGTAGAGATTTATGGGCAGCAGGCTCAGATTTACTAGGCAAAAGCACACCTGAAATACAACATATCTGCTAAAAATGCAGTGCTTTGTTCAATCTTTTGAGTTTATCACTACGGAGTTGACTGTGTTGGCACAGACTAAAGGTCAGTCTAGTTTATTCTTTCTCTGACAGTGACTGACAGAATGCAAGAGGGGAGTGTAAGAATAGGGCAAATATGTAATCATACTTTCCCAAAATACCTTCCTTGTCTTCAATGCTGTATATTCCTGAAATGTAAAGTTAGCCCAAGAGTGTTACTTAAATACAATGGTGATATTCCAATTTTTAACCTGTCATGCTAACTTTAGTCCTAACATTCTACAGTTCTCTTTTATAACTTCAGTGCTACTAAATATATCTGTAATATCTTGTATGTTTAAATGGCACGTTTGAGGCAGAAAGGAAATGCGTTTACTTATTAAGGAGTTACAGTTACAATGCTAGAGTTGTATATAAGCCATGCAGTGTTAATCAAAATCTGTTCTGTGAAGCAATAAGCAGTTCTTTCAATTAAAGCTGTTTTTATGATTGGACTATTTGGTATGAAAATTGCTGTAGGCAGATTAAAAGCTTTTTCTCTGCCCTCTCTTTGGGATTTAAAAGAACATTTAATCCCTTTAAGAAGATGGAGAGGATGGTGCTGTTCAGAGGGATGTCCTTTAAAAAAAATCAAAAAGTGAAAATTTGAACAATAATGACAGTTATTGGTAGGATTTTTTTAATATGCATTTCTAAAAAACATTGCTTCACAAAATCCAAGCCACTTTCAATTTCTGAATGTTTTCCATCTGGTCCAGTTGTTGTAATTTAATATAGTCTGAGAGAAGATGTGCTTTTGCAAGTGAAATCCTGTTTTCAGTATTTCCTCTTGTTACTTCTGTTACAGAGAAATCTGATTCATTAGCTGGTAGAAGAGGAAAAGATAGAAAGCGATCAGCTTTATGATCACTGCTTTTCAGACTGGCCTTTTAAAAAGTGCATGGCCTAACTTCGGAGGACCTAGGAGTTCAATAATAGACATTTGGAAAGCCCTTTTTAAATATGAATTTCTGTATGTAGTGAATACATACGTGTTACTTTGTTCCCCTTACATAAAACTTATACTACAACCTGACAAGGTTAAAATAGTAGTAAGTCTTATCAAGGATGCAAGTGTATATAAGTCACAAAAATAAAATCATTTTCATGTTCTCTGAAATTTGGTTGTGCATTCAGTAGCTAATTTAAGAATTTGCTGCATCAGCTCAACCAAGGAGCATTTCTAGCCCTTCTGGGGGTAGCTTTCATAAATACAGTGGGCAGATGGTTTACAAGGAACTATTTCATCCCTTAGGGAGTCCTTACAGAGCAGGAGCGATCATTCCTCAGCTGTATGACTTACAGTTCTTGTTTAGACGGCAATGCTTTTTCTTCCTAGCTGTGTTGCCTTACCACAAACTCGTAAGGGTGTCATATATTATACCTTAATGGGACTCTCCAGTGCAAATGTGGTATGAGGTGGGACTCCTTCATGTCTCATTAATTGACTTGAACTTCAACGAATCTCATTCGAACAAAGTTTTAATCTCGCTAATTAGCAAGGCAGAAATAGTTATTTTTAAGCTAGACTTTTTTCAGGGTTGATGCATATTAGTCCTGTCAGTCATTGCTTTGGTTTGCTTGGTTACTTATCTTAAGTTAATGTACAATTAATCTCTTGCGGTATTGGTAGGCTTCTAAATTGATTGACTCTGGCTTAGCCACGTTGTTTTGATACAGGGTTTTGTAACCTCTTTATTTGCTAGTTTTGAAAGCATTTATTACTTACTGGTTTTTTTGTAACAGCTTGAAACTTGATTTTTTTCTTAAAAGTACACTCGGGACAAATACATTTTCACATCATAGAAAACAGTTTTCAGAGTAGGTATCAAAACTATATTAATCTCTCATCTTCAGGAGACTGTCATAATCTTCTAAACAGGACTGAGCTGGTACAGTTGTTTCTTGAACTGAGATTGTATACTGAAGAAAGGGTCTAAACTAGGCTTGCAAATTCACATTTAAGCCCTGTGATCATTTTTGATTGAACAGCCAGTTCCCACTGACATTAATTTGTCTGACTGCATACGTATAGCTCCTTTGAAAATGATGCTTGTTTAAGATGCTTAGAGATTGATTTATGTATCTCCAAATTTGAACATTGTGGTTTTAATAAAACTCTTGAAGCAAAGGTGTTGTGTTGTTGAAAAAAATTCTGAGTCTTCTCTTAATGGTCTTGTATTTTTAATAAACTGTAGCTATCGCAAAGGTTTCTGTATTTTTGAAACACTTGCCTGAAGGACAATGTATTTTTCATAGGTAAAGCTTTGCTCATGTGAGTGTACTATTTCTATAGTTACAAGAGTATGCTTGTACCACTGTTTTGTAGCTCAAATACCAAAGAATGCTTGAGCGATTAGAGAAGGAGAACAAAGAATTAAGAAAATTGGTACTGCAAAGAGACGACAAGGGAATTCATCAGAGGAAGTTAAAGGTACTTAGTTGTTACAATCAGCATGGAAATATAATCATGCCATATTTTCCATGATGCTATTGTAAATTGTTTAATTCATATATGAACTTTTAACATTTGCTATGAGATACCTATGCTAATTTTTTGACATGTTAAGGCTTTTATACATCCTTTTTTTTTTTTATGAACTATATAACTTTTGGAAATGGCTTCAGTTGAAGAGCACAAAGGGGTTAACAGGTTTAACTAAATAACTTGCCTAAGTCAGTGGGAAATGTGGATTGGGTTTTTTGATGTAGCTTCACTGGTATTTGCTAATAAATATGCTTCCAGCTCCTTTTGTGCACATAGTCTGATGCCGTTGTGCTTTGTTGCGGGTCTTACTGAGGTTGGCAGGAATATAGTTCTGGGGTCAGGAGACTTTTCATAGCCCTGTATATAAATCCAGGGAGACTGACCTAAGTATGCTTTTGCTTTTGTCTGCAAACATCCGGAGTGTTCTAAAAAAGGACGTTTTCTGCCTCTCTGCGTCACTTGCTGATCAATATGGATCTTCCTCCTTCCTCTGGGAACTGGAAGATGAGGAGTTCTTATTTGTACAGAATGAGGTTGATAGCTCTATGCCCTTGTTAATGCTTACTGTTCATCGAGCTGAAAATGTAAGTCTAGATGTTTAACGGAAGAGACTCAATTCAGCTTCTTAACTTGGAAACTGTAAAGTCTGAGCACTGTTATTCTCTTATGCGCTGTACATAAGAGCTCTCATTTTGCTCCTTCAGCAAGATGCATCTGCAGCTGTCATATTTTCATCCGCAGAAGGCAAGGGATGACTTTACTTGGTGTTGTAGCTCATAAAACAGAGATCTGTGCTGCAGTATAGACAGTTTAGGTTTCAAACCATCAGGAAGAAATAAACACATTTTTACACATGAGTTTACAGAATATACAGATGAAGTAGTCTGAAACTCAGTCTTCATTCTGTTAATTGCCTGTTTTCTGTCTTTACTTCTTTTTGTAGAAATCCTTGATTGATATGTATTCTGAAGTACTGGACATCCTCTCTGATTATGATGCCAGTTATAACACTCAAGATCACCTACCTCGAGTAAGTAGATAAAAACTTCAAGGTTTTTTTACTGAAACACCAGTCTTTATAATTGAATAGAACACCAGCTAGTGCTAGGCTATTTTCTTGTAACTCCAGGGGTTTTGTTTAAGACATGTTCTCCATTTTAAATGCAACAAGGATTTTGAGAATAACCAATATAACTATGTTTAGTCTGTCTTGGATCATAGATAAAACCTTGTCTAGATCCAGATATTGCTGCTGTGCTCAGCCTTTCATTTTCAATGGTTTCAGTGAGGGCACCCCAGCCTTCTTAGGGTTGTAAAATGAGTGTTGTTTCCCAGCGTGTACCAGCGGGGCTGAGAAGGTAAGGTGCCCTGGCTACCTCCTCGCAGTAGTACTGCTGTGGAGGGGGAGCCTGCGAAGGGCTTTGGCTGTCCTGACTGCTGGTGGAGGGGGGAGCTGGGAATGCTTCCTGCTTGCACAAGCCCCTGTAGCACTGGTGGCTTCTGTAGGAAGCCAACAAGATGGGAAAATGACAGCAACTATGTCAGAATTCAGCCTTCTGCAGGCAAAACCAGCATCTACCAGATGAGTAGCCTTTGGTGTTTCGCCTGCTGAAAGGATTTTGTACAAGGAGAGAAGAACTGCGTGCCAGGAGAACACCAAGCCCTTCCTTTCTTGGTTAGGTGGCCTGGCAGATTAGGCCTCTAGGGTGCTTTGCGCACTATGCTGTCTTAAGCACAAGTCAATTTTTTTGCGTGACTAAGTTATCATTTATTCAAGGATTCCATGTTTAAACCAATGTATTTCTTGTCAAGCATAATACAGCCCGGGTTGATGCAGATTAACATCTTTTTAGTCATCTCTTGTCTAAGCTTCCGAAATGTCCGGCTGAAAGCCAATGGCTGTTTAAACTTCCATTTAAGGTGGTGGTAGTTGGAGATCAAAGTGCAGGAAAAACCAGTGTGTTAGAAATGATTGCCCAAGCCCGCATATTCCCTCGAGGGTCTGGGGAGATGATGACACGTTCCCCTGTTAAGGTAAGAAACATTGTAATCTCTGAATCAGCATTTGCTGTATTGTTCTTCCTCCGATTATGCCACTAATAAAGTATATTTGAACATTCATTTATAAAATGGCCTCTAAGCAAGTGAGTTTTTGCAGTCAATGACAGAACTTCTGCGTATATACTGTCAGAGTAGTAGTAGTTCCTATTATAAGTAGTCCTGGACTAAAAAAGAGTTACATATAGTTGTATGTTTGCAGTGCGAAGTATACATATGCTATGTAATTCTCATGATTCTTTGTGTTAGATTTACCATACTTTCTCATATAAGGCTTTTACCATTTAGGTAACCCTTAGTGAAGGTCCCCACCATGTGGCTTTATTCAAAGACAGCTCTCGGGAGTTTGATCTGACCAAGGAAGAGGATGTAAGTATAAACAAGTGACTGGAAGTTAACATGACTTTTATTAATTCTCTGAAAAATTTTGTTTCTTTGTGAGCTGTTAGCCCCAGTTTAATTGGAGTGAAATATGTCTAGTGGGGCAAGGCATTATACTAGCTATTGAATTATCTCTTTAGTTTTGGCTGTCACTGAAGCGGGTAAAATGTAGGAGGAGCTCTTGTGCCAAGACGTTTTTTGGAATACGCAGGGGTCTGCAGGTACCCTGTCATTTGAGTGCCCCATGTACCAGATTTAGTAATTCAACGTGCATTTGAGGTAGTTAATATTTATGAACAGAGATCTTAATCCCTAAGTAAACTTCTTAACTTATGTTGCTGACTTTTCTTCTATCACGATTATAAGGAGGTTTATATTTGGTATTTTGCTTTTCTCAAAACAGCTTGCAGCTTTGAGAAATGAAATAGAAATCAGAATGAGAAATAGTGTGAAGGAAGGGTGCACTGTTAGCACTGAGGTAAGACTTGTCAAATGTTTAGTGGCAAATGTTTGTACGTGTATATCTTTTGTAAGTATTCTTCAAATAGGAGACTGTGGTGAATCCAGTTTGTGTGTACTTAAGATTTTGCACTATACAAAG
This sequence comes from Dromas ardeola, assembly GCA_013398915.1. Lineage (NCBI taxonomy): Eukaryota > Metazoa > Chordata > Aves > Charadriiformes > Dromadidae > Dromas > Dromas ardeola. Next base: position 243,195 of record VYZM01019523.1, on the reverse strand, counting down.
TGTACTTGGACTGTTAAAATCAGTTTTATACCACAAATACATGCATATAAAATTGGACTTCCTATTTAAAATTACATGCTGTTTCTGGTTTAAAGCATGTGTGTGTAAATATGTGTTTATATAACTTTATATATGTGTGTTTGCAAATGTAATCACATACGAAGTAGGTGTGTGTATAAACCTTTATTTTCAATTTTACTTCACAGACCATCTCCTTAAGTGTGAAAGGTCCTGGATTGCAGAGAATGGTATTGGTTGATTTACCTGGAGTCATTAGTGTAAGTATGCAATTAAAAAAAAAAAAAAAATCCTTAAGACCTGTAAGTGAGGTAGTGTTCTTGGTGAGAGCATTAGCTGTTGTTTTCCTTTTTTACATCTTTCTGTTTTCTTTTTTCCCTTAAATATATATCTTCATATACATATTAAAGACTGTGACATCAGGCATGGCTCCAGATACAAAGGAAACTATCTTTAGCATCAGCAAGGCCTACATGCAGAATCCTAATGCCATCATCCTTTGTATTCAAGGTAATAAGAGTTTAGATGGTTAACCAATGGGGAGGATTTTTTTTATTCTTTATTTGTGATTCTTATGTTACTCTGGGAACTACCCTGATTAGTTTGGTTGTTTGTTTGTTTTTTCCATTTGTGGTAATTTGTGTAGTGTACAAAGCAGCATGCAGTGGAATGTCTATTTAACAATTAATGTGCCTTTGGTAACTGTGGCAAAAAACAACTGTTTGATAAGAGTTTTTATCATTAAAAAAAATGGTGTTGATAATAAAACTCAAGATTTCTTCAGAAGTGTTTTTGGTGGCAGGAGGCAATAATAGGGTTTAATATTTTGAACAAGCTGGTACTTGTTCAAAACTTACACAACTACAACAAATCAATTCTTTTATGATACTGGGAACAAAGCAAATTTTCAATCTGTGTACCCAAAAATTGAGTATAAGTGTAATCTTACTGGTTTTAAGTTGTAACATGAAACTTATTTGATGCCTACTATATCTTCAGTACTGCATGTTAGATTATATAGTCCCTAAAATGCAACTTTGGTTTTGTTTATTTTAGATGGATCAGTGGATGCAGAACGCAGTATTGTCACAGACTTAGTCAGCCAAATGGATCCCCAAGGAAAAAGAACAATTTTTGTGTTGACTAAAGTTGATCTTGCTGAGAAAAATGTGGCTAGCCCAAACAGGGTGAGCTGAAACTATTTTTCTCATATTGTGATCCTAAATTCACACCTGGAAAAATATTTGAGATAGCGACAGAAATATTGCACCTCACCTATCTGTTCTCGATGTTTTTGAGTGCTTATTTCTGTATTCAGCGTGATTATTTTTTTTGAGTGGTGGTTGTTTTAATCTCTCTCAGGATTTGCTTTTAGTGACGAGTTACATGACTTCAGTCACAGCTTGGCTACAGCTTGCTATAATACTGGTTCCTTTCATGCAGTTGACCTGAGCAAGTTCTACTTGCGGAGGAGGCTTTAGGATATTCTGGGATAGGCTTTTTTACTTTATTTTGTATTTTGTTATGTTATGCCTTGTTTGTTTTATGCCTTTATTTTTTTTTTCCTTTTATATATCAGTAGAACTCATAGTCCCATGGCAAACTGCTTCTTGTAGTAGTCTCTGGATGAATGAAGCTAGATCTGGCTTTAAAACTGTGCTGAAGGAAAGAATGTCTCTGTGCAAAGTTAACCACATCTTTTTAATCCTTTATTTTCGTAGATCCAGCAAATAATTGAAGGCAAACTCTTTCCAATGAAAGCTTTGGGTTATTTTGCAGTTGTTACTGGAAAAGGTAAAGAGAGCTCTGGCTCTGCTTATTTTCTCCTTGATAGCAGAGAAAACTGTCTAAATGGAACTGTTGCAGCACTCTTTTCTTTCTCCAGGAAACAGCAGTGAAAGCATTGAATCTATTAAAGAATATGAAGAGGAATTTTTTCAAAATTCAAAGCTGTTAAAGTATGTTGCTATTTATTCCTTTTATTAAAATGAGCCTGTGTTGGTAAATGCTAGCAACAGTTTTTCTTGTTGAACTTAAAAACAGTTGCAGTGTGGAAATACTATTTGAGATTTAATTTGTTTAAATAAAGTGTCTTGTTGAGGTGACCAAGTTCGCCGGGTTTCCTAATGCTTGCCGTAACTCAGTGGAGAGACAGGCATCTTCAGGCAGCGATTTATTCTGCTGCAGTTCTGAGCCTCTCTTCAGAGGTTTCTGTGTCTCTCCATTGGCTTTAGAAAGAACTAAATTCCCAGCCTGTGTCTAGGCACTTGATACAGCTGGGAGGAGTGTTTCAAGCCCAAATATGAGTTATAGTGCCTCTAAATGTCAGTCATCTTGGTGTGACAAAAATGTTGTATTCAAAAAGTTAGCGTGTGTATTCTTCTGGAAGTTCATTGAGCAGAGTTTTGATTTCACAGGCTTGTATTTCTCAGGACAGTAAGCTACATGGTCTTTGGGACTGCAGTACCTGCACTGCAACCTCTAGAATACAAATTTATTTGTGGTGGGGTTTTTTGGGGTTGGGTGGTTGTTGTTTTTTTTCCCTTGCTTTGGTGATTATCTGTATTGAATATTTTGGAGGAAGAGACCAGAATTTGGGTTAGGTGCGTATTGACATATTATTCTCTGCTATAAAAAGCAAAACTTTATTCTTGTGAGGAGAAAATGGGGGCCAGAAAGCATGGGTATGCACGGAAGGATTTTCTCTAGCTGTCTTTCTTTACAGGACTTGTATGCTGAAGGCACACCAGGTAACAACAAAGAACTTAAGTCTTGCTGTGTCAGATTGCTTTTGGAAGATGGTGAGAGAGTCTGTGGAGCAGCAAGCAGATGCTTTTAAAGGTAAGCATCTTTTCAAAAACCAGGTAAAATGGCAACTTGCTGTTAAACAGTTAGTTCTTCCACATACCTACAACACTTTGTTTTGCCAGCATGCTTGGGAAATTATGGTTTATGGGATCATAATTTCTCATCTATTGGTAGTTACCCCAGTTAATCTTTATGAAAGCATGTAAAGCACACAAAAAAATAATTCATGGTATTAAGGACCTACTTGCTTTAAAAGCTAAAGTAGTAAATAAGTACAGAGGAAAAAATTCAGGCTTTTAATGGGCAAAACACAATTATTCCAATGGATTCAGATGTTGTTTAAAATGGCTTCCTATATAAAGATACCATCTGATCAGCCAGGGCAGGACTGACTTGTACAGAGCTGCAAGTTGAATGGCTCTCTTTCCACTACGTTTTTCAATGCATGAATTTGCAGACATAATATCTAAGCATAGACAGCAAAAAAGCTTTGCTCATTTGCAGACGCCTTAAAGTTCTTGGAGGGTTTGTCATAAGCAAGATTTGTGGCAATTTTAGGAGCTGCTAAACTTGAAATGCATATAGACAATTAAAAAAATTAAGGCCTTGTTTCTGATTTTTGCAGCCACACGTTTCAATCTTGAGACTGAATGGAAGAACAATTACCCCCGGCTGCGAGAGCTTGACAGGGTAAATTACACTACTCCTTTAATTTGTGTTCTACAAAGTGTTGAAGATTATGGATTAACATTTACGCCATTTAATCTCATTTATAAAGGTTTCTTAAAGTTAACATAAAGTACTGACACTTTAACATATGAAGACAGTGTAAATTATTCTAGGGGAAGGAAATACTGAGCTCCCTATTTCATGAAATAGTGTACTTCAAAACTGTGATACTTCAATGCTTAGTAAGTCCTTCACTCTTCTAGTATCCAGTTAACTGACATAACTTGCTCACAGGAATAGGTCAGTGTTTCTTTGCAATCATGACAGAACTGGCAAAGAGAAGTTAGGTTCCCTAGTCTTTCAGACAGACAAAGTAACAAATCAATTATGATCCCATTCTCTAATTCTTTTATAGAGATCCTGAATATTCAAATGCCATGCCTGGCCAGAGGCATGCAAGAGATGGGTGGGAAGATGTATGGTAAACCAGGGTAGCTTATGACAAGCACATACATTGCCCAGAACATGACCAGAAGGTATCATTTTAGGCTTAAAGGCCGTAAGAAAAGAGATTTTGGTTTTTTACTCTTTGTATGGAAACATGATCAAACTGTACTTAAAATCTTATTTCATATTTTTCCTTTTCAATAGAATGAACTGTTCGAAAAAGCAAAGAATGAGATTCTTGATGAAGTCATAAGTTTGACTCAGGTCACACCAAAGCACTGGTATGGTAACTTTTTTCCTTGTTTTTTTTCTTTAATTAACTAGCAGAAGTTTACCTTTTAAAATGTAAAGAGTATTAGTAAACAAAATTCTCAAATATGAGTAAGAAACTGTTTTTCTTAGGACAATGTAGTATTATGTCCTTTGTCCCTGGGGAAGTAGTCTGTTTATTCTTCTGAATCAGCAAATACTTGTGTAATCAGTCAGTTTGTGGTTTGTTCTGTTTTTAATACAGTATAATGAACAATAGGTATTCCTCAAAAATGAAAAGGAACAGTCATAATAAAGATGTTTTTAGATGTTCATTTTAAGTTTGAATCAGTGATTCCTCTTAACTCGATGTTTGGGGATTATCATCATGCATATATATGACCTTGGAAAAAAGAAGCTTTTCGTATCTCTAAAGCGGAGATTTGGAAGTTTAAAGATTATGTAATTCCTGGCTGGAAAAAGAGCTGATCTGGATGTTTGAATATTTCACCCTACGTGTAGATCTCCTTGGTAGCTTCAACCAAGTAGCACCATACTACACTGCCCTAATTCTTTGAAAGGCAGACATAAGTGTGAGAGAGAGCTTAGCCTAAGTGTTTTAACAGTGTAGCATCACTGCATAGTAAAGCCAGCGTAGATGCAGGCGAAGAGGAGAGTAGCCAATGGAAAGGATTATTTTGACAGCCTGTGCCACAGCTGAGAACCACGAAAAAAGATTTCTTTAATGTCTTTGCCTTCAGTGACCTGAATTGAACTGTTACTTAGTCGTAGATTAAAAAACAAGATAAAATGTCTGACTCTCAATGACATTAGAACAGTTCTGGGCATGTGGATATGTTCAGAGAAAGTGTTGTGCGCAGTGTATTAGTCTGAAATTCTGTTTTAGTCCAAATGTAACGCAGGTTTGTCATTTTGGCGTTTGCTGCTGTTCACAGTGTAATAGATGCTGAAGTACCCTGACCCATGTCTAGTCTGCTTCATTTTATGTTGTGGATTGGGTGGGTGCATAACAGGAATGTTTCTGTGCATTTCTTTTGAAAGTTACAATGTAGTGACGATTCTAGTTTTGTAGCACTTAATGAGCTATAAATTAGAGCTGAAAAGCTAAGTCATGAAAAAATGGTTCTGTTAGTCATTATATGCAACCTAAAAACAGCAGTGCATTTGATGAATGCAGATGTTTCTATCCTGTTTAAATTTCCACTCCTTCCAATTAAGTTTGATTGGATTAAGCAAAGCAAAAGTGTATTTTTATTGACACATCAGTAAAGAAGGAATGAGAATGCATTTGCTCTTAATCAGAGGACTGCCCTTTTCCTACAGTGCATTTGTAAGTGGTAAAATCCGTAACAGACGGTTTCCAGCACACCCTGTAAGTGAAATTTATTTGCTACATCTCCAGTTCTTCTAATGGTGATCAAGAAAGATCAATAATTGGTCTTTGAACACTATCCGAATCATCCTGTTTTGAACAAATTTTTTTTTAAGGGAAACATTTTTTACTGGTGGCAATATTAATTTATATTTATAGTGAATTCTTTCAGCATTTTTTAAATGCTTGAGTTCCTTTTAGTTTTGTATAAATACTTCTACTGCCCTAAATATGCCAAAGATCTGTTCCAACAGTAGAAAAACCAGTGGCTTTGAGCCCTATTTTTACTGGTATGCCAGAAGCACAGCTTCAAAATTCTTCAATCTTGAAGAGGGACACTTTAAACACAAAAGAGAAATTTTCAATTATGCCATTGTTGAAATGGGAGGAGGAGTGATATTTATGGGAAGTTCTTCAGTGTGCATCCACAGATGGCCTAGTTAGAGTAGGGGCATTATCAGGGATGAGATTTGTGTCCTGAACTTCATCCCTTTTGGAAGAAAAGGGCTTGAGTGAATCTGGTAGTCCTGTACCACCAAAAAAATGCAATTTTTACTCTTCGACTCTCAGCTCTCACCATTCTACCAAATGTGGCATTCATATGGCCTGTTGGTAAGCTGATTCAGCGTGCTGAGCTAGCATAAAATTAACCTGCAAGAAACCCACAACCTGTACTGGAGACTGTGGCAGGAGCAGAAGGAGTCTGATGGCCTCTGTGGGTAGCAGCTGCATGTTACACTGGCTCAGCTGGGTTGTTTCACTGCAGCTGCAAAGTTTCCTGAGTTAAGTTTATTATAATTTAAAAAGGTTAAAGTTAGATTGTTTCCATTGTTACTTCTTGAAATGCATCATAAATAGGAAAGCGGTGCTTAGTTTTATAGTGACATGAGGCATGTTTATATATGAACGTCAATATACATTTTGATACAAGGTTGGACTTCTCAACTTGCTTCATTGTTTATCAAATCTGGGAACAATCAATGAAAATCCCAGATGGAAAACTACAGCATGTTCATACAAACAAATCAATACGACAGAAACGAAACCCACGTGCTTTTTTGGGAGTGTGGACTTTTTAGTCAAATCATTTCAATGCTTTACAGTCTTCCCCCCTTGTCATTCTTCCACCTGCAGTGCCTATGCACACACAGCATTGCATGGCTGTATTAGTATAATTAAAGGCTGCAAGGAGCTGTTGTGCAATGCAGTGGCAGCTGTAAGAGTCATAGAGGCCAACTTCTGAAGCTGTCTTTGCTGCTGAAAATACTGTGTGATTGTGTCCTTGGTTCCAAGTGGATTTTGGTTGAAGTTGTGTCCTGATGTCAAGAAGTATTTCCTCTGTTCTTGTAGTCTTATTTTCTCAGTGTCTCTAACAAATTGAATGCATACTTGTTAGACACTTTTGCATTGGAAGCCATCGTATATGTTACAACTTTCTGTTTTAGGGAAGAGATTCTTCAGAAAACTTTATGGGAGAGGGTATCTACTCATGTGATTGAGAATATCTACCTTCCAGCAGCACAGACTATGAACTCAGGGACATTTAACACCACTGTGGACATCAAACTGAAGCAGTGGACTGACAAGCAACTGCCTAATAAAGCAGTAGAGGTGAGAATTTAGTTCTTAAAAAAAATTCTAAAAAAAAAAAATCTGCAAAGCCTGTTGAAATGAAAGCATAGCTCCAGAGAAGGAAGGTGGTGGTTTGACGGGCTGACTGCAGTTCTTCTAACCAGCTTACATGTCAGAAAAGGCTAGCAAGGTTTTGATGTTGAGAAGCATATACAGCAGGAACATCGTATTTTGCTCTTCTGGTGAATTTTTCCATTTAAAGACACAAAAAAAACCCCTTCCTTTTAAAAAGTTAAACCAAACCCTTCAAGCTAGGTATATTCATATTTAATAGATTTATGCAAGTTTAACAGAATTTCACTTGCTACAACATAGTGAAGCAAAGTTTAGTGTTGACTTTTTATTACTAATGGATAAGGCAGAAAAGGAAAAGACAGTTACTTACTCTTATGTTTGTACATTGTTTTCAGAAAGTATGCAGATTTTCATACTTGTAAGAATTGCCATAAATGTTCCTTTGCCAGCTGGTGCATGGTATAATGCTCCGTTTCAGTAGGCATTGTTTGCTAACTTTCTAGGTGGCATGGGAGACTTTGCAAGAAGAATTTTCCCGTTTCATGACAGAACAAAAAGGAAAAGAGCATGATGATATCTTTGATAAACTGAAACAAGCTGTCAAAGAAGAAAGTATTAAACGACATAAATGGAATGAGAGAGCAGAGGATAGCCTGGTACAATGTAGTGGGTTTTTTTGCATTGTTGACTAAGTGCTGTTGAAATCTTTTTACTAAAGTTGCATATTCAGTATTTTTGCATTCTATTAATGTAATCATAAAATGATGGGGAGATGTCTTCATCTCTCATTTTCTATATAATGTTTTAATTCAGTGTTTCATAATTGATTTTATTATTACCTTTTTGTTAATTATTGCCCTAAATAACATCTAATAAATTGATTTGGTTCGTTCAGGAAAAAGTTCTCCGTAATTGACTGGCTGCCCAAAGACAGCCTTGTGAGAATTGTTTAGCGTCAGCTCGCTTGTTCTGTTAAGTATAGCCACATAAAATAACAGCATTTCATTACTATCTTTATAGATTCTGTAATCCAGAGGGATTTCATATTGTTTACTGTATTTTTGTTAATGCTTTTTATGCTAGGCTATAGAGTCAAATTAAAGGCATAGAAAATATTTTTGGTAGTGCTTTGAAAAGGTGCCTCGTGAATAAATCCTGTGTGCCCAACACATGCTGGTTTTGTAGACATCAAAACATGAATGTCAGCAATCTTTTTTTTACTAAATCCTGAATTTATTGTATGTTCTGTGTTGTATGTTCTGTGTTGCAGCGAGTGATCCAACACAATGCCTTAGAAGATCGGTCAATATCTGATAAACAGCAGTGGGATGCAGCTATTCATTTTATGGAAGAGACGCTCCAAAGTCGTCTCAAAGACAGTGAGTTGTGTGGTGTATTCCGCTCTTGTTTGCTTTTTAATCTGAGCTAATTTTCCTATATAGTTCACTTTGCACAGTGCAAGCTTTTTGTATCACCACAACTGAGGTAGTGGTGACATTTTAAAATGGTATCGATACAGATAGAAATGTTTAGCAAAATACAGCCTCAAAAGCTAGTGCTCTTGCTCTTGCAGTGAGGCAACTGAAAGATAAGTAATAAAGTCTGTGGAGTCAAAAATGGTCCAAACATACAGTAGAAGAATAGGATAAATTCAGGGAAAGTAGTTGGTCCATTTATGGTTATCATGCATAATGAATTTTAATGCAAGTTGCAACAAGGTGAGATTTTTTTTTTTTTAAATGCCTGACTTGGAACCTGGAGGGCTGTCCCAGTGGACGGATGTTATGTTTTTTATATACTTCCTTGAAGTATCTACCAGTTAGCAGTCACTTTTAAACTCTAGTGAAAGACATCTGACTTGACTCAGTATGGTTTATCTTACATTCTTAAGCGTAAAATGTCCACTCTTGATCTTGTACCTAATATTAGAACTATAAATTTGGCTGGTTACATATATTTTGAGTGATACTTAATATCACGTTTTTGTTTTTTAGCTGAATCTGTTATTGAAGATATGGTGGGTCCAGACTGGAAAAAAAGATGGTTGTACTGGATAGGCCGCACCAAAGAACAGGTAAAAGGAGGGGGGGGGCGGGGCGGAATAAAGAATTTGTAGTTCACTGCCTTTAGAAAACTTGGATTATTACTCAGTAAATTTTCAAAACCAGCAACCCTCTTCACGCTATTTAGATGATTGCAAAAAAAACCATAATTACTTTTAAATACTTAACAATTACTTATACTATTCATTGTTTTAACTATTACACCACAGAGAATTCCATATACTTTTTTCATATTGCAGACACATAGTGTTTTGTAAACTGTTTTCCATTCTTCATCTGAATTACATCTTTACTGCTATGCCATTGATCTGAATATTAGTTGCAGTCAAAAGAAATGGATGAAAACAGGGTGGAAACTGGGCTATTCTTTTCTATACTTTCCAAGCAGAAGTCGCATGTAGTTTCCTATCATGCTCCATTTGGATTTAATTAGTATGTGACAGCATTATCACTAGCATTCTAGTCACAGTTGTATTTTCTGATTGACCGTTTTCATCATAACCTCACTTCCCGTTTGCTCATAGCTCTTGGAAATTTCTTTTGAATTTAAATAGCACCTTCCATTCAATGCCCAGAGATGATGGGCTTTTTATGTTACTTTTTCTAGATATTTCTCAAAGTGAATCATACTTTAAAGGAGTAAGTAGAGTTTAAAAGAATATACAGTAGAAAGTAATTGTTTCAGAGGAAGGAGTTTTACAGTCAACTGTATGCAGCCAGGTATGGGAGAAAGGCAGTGACTTCAACCTATCTTACTTGAACTTAATGAACAGCAACTTAAAGGTATGAATCCACAGAGAGTTCTTGCTAGTTGTTAGTCAAAAATTACAATTCTCATCAATGTCACAGGTGATATGTGAATGTGAACCCCACTAGCGGATGTTCATGGAGGGGCAAGGTGGCTAACATCTATTGAATACTTTTTTTTTTCTATCCTTCTTTTCCTCTTCTGCATTTCTGTGCATAATGAAAAGAGAAAAATATGAAAAATTCACAGTGAATTATCCATTTGAAGATACTATATTTGAGACGTCTTTGCACAAGTATCATTTTGAGTCATTTAAATGTAATAGTTGATAGTTTCAAAGGTATTTTCTGTTCTGGCTTATTAAGCAGGTAGACTGTTTATTGAGGAGGTGCTGATGATCTCTGAGATAATTAAGTCTAACTAATCATTCTTATCCTAGAATATTCGTAACGAAACAAAAAATGAACTTGAGAAATTAATCAAATGCAATGAAGAACATGCAGCTTATCTGGCAAATGATGAAGTGACGACTGTCAGAAAGAATCTTGAAGCAAGAGGAATAACAGTGGATCCATGTCTGGTAAGATGCAGAATTTTAACAAAACATATGGAAGCCCTCTGTGAACATCTGAATGTTCTTTCTAGATAGCATACAAAAGACTCCCGTCTAAATGCTGACTTTTTAATCCAGATGTTTCCAAACAAATTACTAAATGACTGCTTGCACGCAATTCACACATTTCTGTTGGCTGTCAGACAAATGCAGTACAATGTTTTGCTATCCGTCAGTTTAGACTGAAATCAGAATCTGCTGAGCAGATTTTCTTGCCTGTATTATGACAAGGCTTGTTTAAAATTCTTGTTCAGATGTTATATATTGGAATCGGGGTCTTTGTGAGCAAGACACGACAGAAACATACTGTGCATTCCTAAGCTTTCGGTGTGGTTGTACGTGCAGTTTGAAGTTCACAGGAACACTGAAGAGAGGAGAAAATTTGTAAAAATACTTGGAAAAAAGCAGGGTTTTTTTAGAGTGCCCTGAGGGAATGTATTGTACGTTTAAAATGTTCTGGAAAATGATATGTCTCATTGCAGTGTAAGGCTCTTAACCATAATTAGACCTTTTATCTAATTAAATATAAGATTTTAAATAAATGAGAATTCAAACATTAATAAGTCATAGATGTAGATTTCCTTTAGTAGTGATTCATTTTCTGCAGTAACTTTAGCTACCTTTTCAACATTAATACATGTACTTATTCAAGGGAGAAAAGTTATTTAAAAACCTGCTGCCCCTTTCTTACACAGCACTCAACTTTCTGTAAAGGTCAGAGTAGTGGTCCACATCCTCTACATGAGGAGACTGAGTGCAAATTGAGTTTCCTTTCTAGTCAGGCAACTGATTTTTCTAATCAAAAGAAGTTACAAGCATTTGTTTACATAAGACCTATTAAATATTTCTCTATACTTTAATCTGGTTTAATTGATGAATGAGTGGGTACCACTCAAAAACGTACTCTCAGTGTTAATGTGAAGACTGCATGATGCCAAGAGCAGAACAATTTTTTGTAGCATAAAATTTAAATGTATTTTGGCTGCAGACAATATTTTTAAGCATTCAGTTATGCTACAAGCATGGAAGAGTAGATTTTTAAATTGACAATAGTCTGTAATGTTTGCCAAATGTAACTAACACATTAATCGTATCCCAGTTGCAGACAAATTGCTGAGAAATACTTAAACATATGTTACGTGACAGTGATAGTGGAATTTGGAGTTATATTTTCAAATTAAATGCGATCATTAAACTATGCACGATAGTGAGTGTATGTATTTATTTAGTCAAATTTAAGTACTGTTTTCCTAGATTAAAGATACATGGCACCAAATTTATAGAAGATATTTCCTGAAGACTGCTTTGAACCACTGCAATCTGTGTCGAAGAGGCTTCTATTATTATCAGAGGCATTTTGTGGACTCAGAGGTAAATTGAACAGATACACGCTAGTGTTTTGCCTTAATATTTCCGTTTCAGTTGAAAAAAAAATTTCTACAAATACTTCAAACTAGCCTAACCTTTCTTTTATAGCCTTTACCTTGATCTTAGATATGTTTTACATGAGGCTTGTAATTGATAAAATGTCGTCCTGGTGGCAATTATATAAAATGGCCACTAGGCATCAGTCATGACCTAGTCAATGTGCGTTGAAAATACACTGTTAAAAGCAGTATTGTACAGCGGTTGTTACCTTGTTGGTATCCATTTCTCCCGCTTTCCCATTGATATTTATTTACCTCACTG
>VYZM01019523.1:212944-230833 GCA_013398915.1 Dromas ardeola | reverse complement strand
CAAACATTAAGTAAGGGTTTTTTTTAATGGCATAAGTATGATAAATAAGTGTGTAGAGTTAATGGTTGGAACCACATGTGATCAACAGGAAAAAACAAAACCAAGTATGGAGCTTATAAACAGATCTTTAAATGACAGTTTTCTTGCCATTTTATTTTTTAAAAAGAAATTACTGGAAAGGTAGAGATTCTCACTTTCTGTGGAATTTTGTTTTTAATGAGAATTAATGATCCCCATGGAGCCAGAAATCTTAACTACTGTAGAAATACCTTTGCCCGCAAGAGATAAGAGAGAATGAGATCATAGAGTGGAGAGCTGCCTCTCTGGGACACTTAACCTCCTAGTCCCGTGATTGTCTTTTTTAAGGTGTCCTAATGTGAAGTTAGTGCTCCCTCCTGCTGTTCTTGCAGGTTTAGAAACTGTCTCTGCTGTTGTTAACAAATATAGCCCTTGGCCCAACGCTGTTTTCAGAAGCATTTGCCAGACAGGGAGTTACAACATGGAGTTCAGCCGTTGTCTTTCAGTGTGTTTGCTATGAACAAGTGTGATGTTTCAGTCGGCATTATGTTGTGCTCACCAGCCTGCATATAGTGTGTGTAAATTGTTTTTCTGTGATATCCCTTGATTTGTCTCTTTCTGTTGAAAATAGTAGATGTAAAGAAGATGCAGTGTATTAAATAAGGCTAACACGGTTCTTGAGAAGTATTTGTGGTGTTTCCTTGTTACTTACAGCAGTTATTCTGTAGGATTTTTGTGCAAGATCAGGTTACGTATGCATGAGTTTACAGTTGCCACTAAAAGTGTCAAGAGATCCTTCTAAGTGTAGGATGTTCACTGGACATCAGAGGTCTGATGCTGCAACTTCCCTCCTTTCAGCTCGAATGTAATGATATTGTCCTCTTCTGGCGGATACAGCGAATGCTGGCAATTACAGCAAATACGCTGAGGCAGCAGCTTACTAACACTGAAGGTAAGGCTTATAGTGAATTGAGGTGTTTGAAACAAAAAAAAAATCATTTAGAAATTTTCTAGTTTTCCTCTAGCTATGTGTTCCTTTCATGCATAACATGGCTGGCTGATTTTTGTGTCCAGGTTAGGTAATTAAAAGGTGCAGAGTAAATAGAATTTGACATTCTATTTATGTTAAAGGATTTAGTGTAAATAGAATGTCAAATAATCAAGACACTCTCCAGTTGAAAATATTTTCAGCTTACGTGATGTCAACTGCCAGTATCTTTTTCCAAGCAGAAAGAATTTCAATAAATAGTGACTATGTTCTTTTTTTCTCAGGTAAATCCGGCTTGTAGATTTTAATTTAAAAATGTTTGATATAAAAAATCAATTCTAATGTATTTTTTTAAAGCCATGCATGTTTAGACAAGCTTATACAACAGCAGCTTCCTTGTAAAACATTATTTATGTAGCAATCGGCTAGTGCCACGGTACAACTACGAATAACAACCTTTGATCTGTAAAACAGTTTTCAACCTGCTTCTTGAAGAAGGGGCAAGTAAAAGGTTTGACTTGTCACACGATGCAAGTTACATTCCATGGAGAAGAAATTGCCCCTAACTGTAGAAAGCTAGGTCCTATCTCTTCAAACCACCTACCTAATTGACAACTGCTGGGCTGGAAATTAGGAAGTTTCATTAAGAGTTACTCCCTCTAAGTATGAAGGGCAAGGATGTGAGTGTTAAGATGGACATAGTACTGCTTTAAAGAGCTTTGGATTCTTCTTAGCTTTGTATATACAGCAACACCCCTCTGTGTGTCATCAGTCCTTCAATACCACACTATGCTGTCATCATTAATTTATTTTTCCATCTTTCACCTTTAATTGACTTGGCCTTGATTCATCTGATGAGACTGATATTCATAGCAAAAGTGTAACTGTTAAGAAGGAGGCAGCAAGAATGCTTACAGTAAAAGATTTGTTGGATACTCAGTCTCAAAGAAGAAACTGAATTTAATAGACAGCAAAGCAGTCTACGGGTATTTTTATCTCCTCCTAAAAAAAGTCATCCAATAATGATTTAATCCAACAGAAAATATCCTTTGAGAAAGTTGTTTACATGTCAAAGAGTTGCCTGTCTTAATGACCCAAACAAGGGGCTTATCTGTTCAGAAGTTTGCGTTCTCTCCAACCAGATTAGTTAGTCAGGTAACATATACTACATCTCCCACAGACCTTACCAAAATTACAGGTGCAAAAGTGTTACCACTCACTTTTTTTTGATTGGCTTGTTGTTTTGGTTTTTTTACAGTAAGACGCTTGGAGAAGAATGTAAAAGAAGTGCTTGAAGATTTTGCTGAGGACAATGAAAAAAAGGTGAAGCTCCTAACTGGCAAGAGGGTCCAGCTGGCAGAGGATCTCAGTAAGTACCTACTCCATAGTCATTTGGAACTAGCTTGAAATGAAGAAAATTCTGACCACTGTCCTTGAGAACATTTAATGTGATATGATTGTTGATGTGCTAACATTTAATTAATATCACAAATGGAATTTTTCTTAAATATGGTCAGGTCTTAATGATTCAAAGGTGAACATGAGTAGGTGAACATAAATCTAAGGATTTCTTTTTGATAGTGCTGATTTGGTTACATTGAAAGCATTATCTTATTATTGTAAGTATTGTTATTCAAATCCAAATCAGTTACGATATTTGTTGTCTTTTAGAAAATGTTGCTATGATATCTTGGAATTGTGAGTAAGAGTTTTAGTGAATCCAGGGCAACCTAACTGTTTTTTTTCGACTGGTCTCTGAAACAACGGGTTTTGAGTATATAATTTTTATGATAGGTTCAGAATTCTCTCCAAGAATCCTGTGTTGCTTTTGAAACCCTGTATCAACCTACGTGTGGCCATTCTTTTTGAGTGGGTGGAATGTGTTTTACAAAATAAGGCTTTCTCCTTTCTCACTCTATATGTTGAGGTAAAACTGGTGGTAGCCTGCATAGTGGGACACAGATACTCAATGAGGAAGTTACCTCCTTTTATTAGTGAGCAGTGCTACTTGCTTTCTTGCTTTGATGCTGGATGTTTATTTTTTCCTAAGCAAATACTGGTATAGAGTGAAACTTGGTGCTTTTGATTTATCCTTAAATATTCTGTGTTTCAAAACAAAGTAAAGGAACACAAGCAAATACATAATGTTTAAGTTAATTTGGCTCTCTTTTGCACTGAAATTGACTTGGAATTTTTGCATTGTCAATTTTACTTCTCACCAGCATCAGGAATAACCTCCCATTTCAAAGCAGTAACAGCTGGGATTGTTATTTTGTAAACTAAGGCTAGACCTGTAAGAGCAGCCTGGCTGTGTGTTTATAATCCTGGGTATCTGTGTATTAGTATATATGCTTCAAGTTTGTAGTATGCATTTCATAAATTACTATGTAGTGAAAACACCGTCACTGCACTGTATTTGTTTAGATTCAGGAGGTCACAGATCCCACATGCACTATTCGAAGGAAATAATTGTTACTCAGTACAAAACGATGTATGATGACATGTTCTGTTTTATTGTACCTATGACAAGACTTTAAAACTACCACTGCTTAGCTCTAATCAAATCAGCGGTGTCCTCTCTACTTTCTGCATGCTTTTATTGCTAAGATTTTATAATTTTTTATGGGCAAATGACAGGAAAAGGGGGTTTCTTTGCCTTTCCCTCAGTGAATAGGCCCCTTTTCTGCAGTGCAGGTTTTTTTTTATACTCCTGAGACAGACTTTGCTACCATAGAGCATTGAACTCTCAGATGGCTATACAAGTGATTTGCTTCCTACAGCATTTAGTGATGAAAGGGAAAAAAAGAATCCTGACCCTCACAACACACATTCATAAAGTATTTGTATTTTAATTAGGAATGGAATGGAAGTGATCTCCTGAATCATGAAGTCCAGTCTCTCTGTGTTCCAGGCAGCTGTGTTTATATAACCCAGCTCACTCACATATCTTGAGCTCCATCTTTAAGTTGTTGAGGCTCACTGTTCATACTGAAAACATGTTCCAGGGCGTCATTCCTCTAATGGTTACAAATGGTCTTTTAATTTCCAGTCTAAATTTGTAAATATGAGTCTGGGATTCACTTCTTGACCGGAACGTGTACTTGCAAATCTAAATTATTTATATACCTGAGGTTGGGATGCTTCGTCTTGATGTTGATGATACAGCGACACTGTCTCACTTCTGTTACATCTGTCTGTTCATGCTGAAGCACTGGAAGTGTTTTATTGTTTGTTGAGGATACTGGTTAATGTCAAACTGTTTCTAACACGCGTGACCCAGCCTCATAGTGACAGCTCACGTAAGACTCAAAACTTATTTGAGCAGGTTTTGTTATCTGTGTTCTACAGCCTTGAATGGTATTTTAACCCTATATATGAATGTTCCTTGGTGACCTTTAGACCCTGAGTCTTGCTGATTCTCAGGTTTTATTCTAGATATTTTGAAGAGTGTAAACAGATCTTTTGAACTGTTTCTAACAAAATACCTATTTTATAATGTGCTGAAGATTACTTTTTCTTCAAAAAAAGCTTTTAAATGTAATGTAAATGTACTCTTTATCATAAGTATCATCATGATACTTGTACCAGTGAACAATTACTAAGTTTATGGAAATAAAGAAGCCCTAGGACTAGAGCCCATCTAGAAGGAACGGATTGTAAGATATAAAAAGGGGCAGAGCTGAATATAAATAGCTGAATTGGAAAAAGTGAATTTAAAAATGTCCTAAAATGCAATCAATCCATAAGAATATGTCTACTGAAAGAGGCCCGTGGACGGTGTATCCCAGTGTCCTGTCCCTGCCAATGAGCAGGTGAGGGTACTTAGGGAACAACCGAAGAACAGTTTAAGCATACAGTAGTACTTGCCTGCTATGCGCTCTCAGCATCTAACAGTCTGTGGTTCCAAGATCTCCTAATCCTGAGGTAATATCTTTGTGATTAATAGCCATTCATGGATTTTTTTTTTTCCTCCTGTGAATTTCTCTAATTGCTTTCTGAACTCATGTAAACTTTGGCATCTGCAACATCCTGTGGCAATTAGTTCCAGAGTTTAACTACACATTGTGTGAAAAAGTACTTCCTTTTGTTTGTTTTTGAGCCACCTGCCAGTTTCATTTGGTTCTCCTTAGTTCTTACACTGTGAAAAACATTCAGTAATCTTTCTCTATTCATTTTTTTTGCCACTCATGACTTCATAGATGTTTATGCTACTCGCGCTTGCTCTTCTTTTTCCTGTCTTGAAAAGTTCTCATCTGTGTAGTTGCTCCTTGCATGGACACTGTTTCATAGCTTCAATTAGCCTTGCCACTCTCTTCGCCTTCTTTAATTCTGCTAAACCCTTTTTGAAATGAAAGAGCAGAACTGCACACAGTATTCAAAAGGTATCTGCACTAGGGATTTATACAGTTGCATTATGATGCTTTGTGGTTTTTAATCTGGTCTTTTTACAGTAGTTCCTTGTAGTCCACTTCCTTTTTTGCCTGCCACTGAGCAGTGAGCTGATGGCTGCGCTGGACTATCTGCTAGGACTCCAATTATTTTTATGAGAAGTAACAGCCAGTTCAGAGCCCATCGGCCTAGTCATTTTCCATGCCATGATTTTAAACTGCAGGTACAGTTGAGATATGTTTATTGTTTTGCTGAGGATGCGGAAAGGAGAGGAAATTGCTGTCTGTCTCTTACATGTCTAACTGGGTACTTCAGGCTTATTCAGCAATTGGCAGGAATCTGTTTTAATGCAGTTGTTTACAGCCTCCCTCACAACTCTGGTGCATTATTTATGTCAAAGTTCTTTGCCAAAGTTGTCTGAGAGTTGAGGAATTTACCCAGGTCTTTCACCCTATCTTGGATAGCCTCATCAACAACAGGAACAACTACATTTACTTTCCATTTGGCATATGCTGATTATGCTCACTGATGAAGGACAAAATATTTTGATTTTAGACTTACATTCTTACAGTACAACTTAGTATTTTACTGCATGCTTAGTTCAATCAGTATCTTAAATACACCGTGTGCTAGGTTCCGTAAGAAGTAGAATGGAGTGGAGAGAGCTAAGAGTACAGTGGTAAACATTAGTGTTTTTAAAGGAGAATTTCCACTCTTAAAAATGCCTCTTGTCAGGACTGCCTTGTTTGTCTTGCAGGCTTTAAGGCACTGCTTGTGGCTGCAGGGAAAATCCAGTATCTAATGGTGGCAAGTCAGTCCCTTCTGTGTTATGCACAACTGTGTGCAGCTGTACACACAGTTTTTCCACTTTCTCTTTTTTAAATATTAATTACCCTTCATTTCTACAATACCTTAAAAGATGGATCAGTTTGTATATATATATCCTTTAATTCTATCAGTCATCTTTTATAGTATTTACTAGTTCATACTGTTTTCTCCTGTATTTGTGTTTAAATTTTCAGAAGTGACTGACATTGAACATTCATTCAGGCTGCCTCTGAACTTACTAAAAATTACTACATTTTAAATGTATTTTAAAATGGGGGGGAGTCTGCAAAATTTGTTAAAACAGTAACACTGCTGGCATTTGCTGAATTTCAAGAACTTTTTGATGGTAATACTGAAGTGGGTTGATTATTTATAAAAGACAATTCTTTGAAGTCACACCTTCCTTAGAATTCTGTCTTTTTAATTACGTTTTTCAGTATTGGGTAATACTTTTTTTTCGGGGGAAAAAAACCCAAACACATAGGTTGAAGAATTTGTTTTAAAGATAAATAATATCTTTTCTGCTGTTTTATTTTTAGCACAACTGACAGCATAGTCATTTCAGCAGAAATACTCTATAGTTTTATGCAAAACTGATAGCATGTGGATAAATCTTAACTTTCTATAGAATGCTTTTTAACGCAGCAATTTTTTTTTAATGTTGGGCTCCCACTGAAAGGCTTCCCAGAAGTACGTAATTGTTTCCAGAATTCCATCCTGCTGGACTTGCTCTTTTTATATAAAGGGCCAAAGCAAACTTCCTCAATAGTGTGAACTCTGTACAGTAATGAAGTTGCCGTACAACTTTCCAACACAAGATGGCAATGGATGGCCTTTATAGGAGGAGTGGGGAGGATGAGCATGCAGCGGAGCTGGTGCTGAGCTCCCGTCAGTGGTTAATTTTTCTTGGGTTTTGATGCATGAGCATGGCTTAGGCAGTGGGCATTGGTTTCTTGGATGCTAGGTTTTTTTCCTCTGGGAGGAAGATGCACTTTGTCTAGCCTTGTCCCTCTTGTTTTCCGCTCTGGTTTTTTTGTGTGTTTGTATGACATAATTTATGAAGATTGTAAGGGATGGTCATTTTTTCCTCACATTTCTCATTAGTAACTGCATGGAAAGTATTTGGTTAGTAAGCTTTATTACTAAAACAACTGTTCTGAACTGAATGCTTTAATCATTTCAGAAAGAAAATGGGACCTTGCAGTGTTTCATCCTAATCCTAAACTACATATATTCATATTGTAGTAGCATTTAAAAGGTGCTAGGTGGCGCACGTGTACATTGAATACTTACGGGGAATCCTAGCTTCAGGCAGTCAGCAGGAGCTTTGCCATTGACTTCACTAGAGATGAAATTTCACAGACCCCAAAGAAATATACATTCTCTGTCTTCACTTACTTCTTCTCCTTTATTCCTTTTAAACAGCTAAACTATGAATGTTGCGAAAGCGTCTTCTAGGTGCACAGGGTAAACACATATAAGGATAGTACATGCAAAGCATCTTTCCTAGGTCAGCATACTATTCATCCAGTGTCCTATTTCCTCACAAGTTAAAGGAAAAGAAAGCCCGGAACGTCACCAAATTATAAGTAAAACCATGTGCATTTATACAGGGAGAGTCATTGGCAGGAGGTGGGAAGGGACTTGCAGGAATTCCTGTGGAAACTTGATCCTGAAATTGCTAGGTATGAATTGTGAAGGGGTAAGCCTCCAAGTTCGTTTGTCAGTAATACTAACACCTGTACAGGTGTCGTGGGCTAGCTGAGACTTTGTTCTGTACAAAAGCTTTTTGAAACTTTTGAGGAGGGAGCCCTCACATGACGAAAAGATAGCTTAGGGCCATTTGTTTAAATTCTGTCATACATTTGTAAGGTATGAAATATAACAGTTTGCAGAACTTAATTATTTTCTCATAAAGACTAAAACATATAAAAACTAAATAAACCAGTGTTACAGTAAAATACTTTCAAGTTTTATATCAAAAGTCATTGCTTTAAAATCACTGCATTAAATTCTTAACTTACTTTTTCTCTTGTGTTGAATCCATTAGTGTTGAATGTAAAACTTTTGCAAACTTTGAGCATTAACGATTTAATATCTTATGCATATAATAAACTTGCTGGTTTAATGGAGCTAATGTTAACTATGGTGGGTACTCCCATCTGCAAGTTGCTGACTCGGGATCTGGAATTCCTGTGATGTATTTGGTGAAGCTGAGAGGGCTCTGTCGTGTCTGTTGTATGTAACAAACTGATTTAAATCCAGGCGAGTCTCCTTTTTTGCTATGCATTTATACAAAGTTGGGGATAAAGTCTGTGAGCAGTACTCTGCAGATAATAACTTGCTCTGTGGCTAATTTTTTTTTCTTTCGCTGCTGTTAGAATGAAAATGTGTGAAACTAATCCTATATTGTGTTCATTACTGTAGCCTAATTAAATTTCTGTCCCTTGAGATGACTGTCAACTCTATTTTGATTTGATCTCTGTCCTACATGACATTGTTGATTACATGTCCTCCTTAAACCAAGCTTAGACTTGGCTTTCTAAAGCCTTTGCTTCCATTTTCTCTTCTATTATGAGCTTCAACTTTTTTAACAGGTCACAACAGTGTTTCGTAGGGGGCAAAGCTCAGCTGCACGTGGAAAGATCTTTTCTCAAATAAGCAGATCTTTGGTAATTTTCCCCTAGAAACCAGAGGCAGACAAAACAACTCAAAAACCAGTGGTTAGTAGTTCTTAAATCGATCCTTAAGGTGCTTGTTCAGAACTAACATGGTTTTTGGTGTTTACAAGATATAGGTGAAAAACGTGTAATTCTGAAGATATTTGAATTTAGAACCCAGATGTCACCCCTGCTGCTCAAAGACAGACATGGGAAAGAGGAAAGCATCCTAGGAAATCCAAATGGAGGAGTAATTTTATTAGAATCTGCAGAATTACGATTATTTTGTGCTCTCGTTTCTTCCATGATGCCTAAATATTGGAGTTTTAGAAGCTACGTAGGTAAAAATGTGGTCACCTCATAGTTGAGACAATTCACAGAAGTGGCAGCAGTCTTGCTGTGCTCCTTTCAGCTGGTCATAGCAGCGAGGAGTACTCAGTTACAGTCTGATCCTGAGTTGGCAGAAGGCTACGTTGGGAGATGTTTTGGGGTCGTTTCCCTCTGGGAATCACCGAACAGATCTCCAACTTCTGATAAGCCTGTGCAGGGTAGCTGCTCTCTTCACTGTCCCCTGCCAGCAGCTTCCCCCAGGACATTAATATGGCCTGCATTTTATCAGAGGCTGGTTGTCATTTAGAACACATTCATTTCTGCCCAAACCTCAATCAGTCAAAGTGCTCGTGTGGGCCATCTGCATCTAACGAGTTCAGGCTTGTGCTGGTGTCACCAGTGTGCTGGTGGCAGTATGACTCCTGTGCTCCCTTCTAGCTCTGTAGATGTCCTGGTGCTCCGTGGTGCTTGGCGTCAGGGGGGAACGTGCTTGGAATCAGTCTGCGCAGTTGTGTGTTCAATTTCCCCCACCTTTGAACATCAGCAAGTCAACAACAGTGTGTCCCATTATTTTTAGTAGACTTGCTAGTTTCTGGTACTCTGTTAAAATACAATTTAATTGTTTTTGCATTATTGTCATGTTTTTAATTCCATGTAGATAGCTTATGAAATTACCCAAGCAAGCGTACTTTGACATGAAAGATGCTGGTTGAATGTTTAAGGGGTTTTGTGGTGGTGTTTTTTTTCCTCTCTTGAGTTTTGGGGCAGCTGCACGAAACTAATGAATTAAAACCAAAAGAATGTGTAGGACAGTCTGTGTCAAAGTGCAGATAAGGTAGTTCCTGCTTTGTGTCATGGCAGAAAGTGCTTTAAAAAGCTGCATCTTCTCAGAGAGGAAAGTAATCCTCACGGGAGAACATACATCACTTGTAAACCTCCTGTGATGGAGTGATGGTTTACTTAAGTTAAGAATCCCAGATGACCAAAGTCTGTCTGCTGTGATTTCTTGAAGTTATTGATGAAGAGTTAGGCACTGATGTCCAGGCTCTAAAACGGATCCTTACAGAGTTCAGCACATGTGTCACTGACTAAGCGAAGCCTATCACTTAAAGTTGACATGGAAAAATAATGATAAACTGCTACATGAGTAATGACATATTTAATGCCTGTTAATCTTACCCTAGACCCGTGTGTCTTGTGCTTGAGGGTCAATCTGGTGTTGTCTGACAAATTTAATTTTTTCCTAAAATTTCCTTAATGATGCAAGGATGAAAACATCTAATTGGATGCTATTTTCTTTTTAGTACTGGTTGCTTATGAGGGTACCTATTAATCAAAATTTAAATAAGTACTTCTCATGGAGAGATTACTACTTGTATAAATGTAAACTTTTAAACTAACCAGTGTATGTATTTGTTTTGAACTGGTATGGAATTGTGGAGTGTAACATTCATGTTTCCAAAAGCTGGAGAAGTCAGTGTCATGTATGTTGCACATTGCTAATGTTGTAGTGGGTTCCACTTTTCTTCCAATTTGGAAGTTTATCTAAAAACAGAAGAAATATTTTCAGCTAGGAATGATAACAAACTAAGAAAAAATAATAGAATAATCTGTTTTTCTTCTGGGCATGATGACTTAAGTTTCTGACTATCAAAAATGAAGCTTATAAATTTTTAGATCCTAATAATAATCTTATCACCATTTAATTTTCTGACATCATATTTTAGAGAGACTTTCCCATAAATAGTCCTGATAGTATATTATTTTATTATCTAGCAAACTACTGAGTATTCATTTTGGGTGGAGAATCAACATGTATCAGTTACTTCTTATGTTAAAGCCTCTTCACAATTTTATAGCCGTAAGGTTACAGTAGCCTTTACATAAGTGATTTACATTTATAGCTGTATATGACCTTTCTGCGTAAGAAAAATTTGGGGTTTTTTTACATCACTGGATGAATCATTGAGTAATATTTCTGGTTTGCCTTTATACTCTTCACTATTGCTGCCAAAAATAATGAGCACCATGATGTTCTGATTCATTCTAGTTTAACTGTTTTGATTTTGAAATTAAATCTTTCTGTGTCCATGAGTCTGATTCAGGATGTGAGTCCATTTTACGAGGTTGCCTTGTCATTCTGCTGCTAAGCTCCTTCTAGCTGTCCAGTAAGCAGCACGGCGGAATTCTGTTGAAAGATTGAGTTATTAGATAGAACAGTTTTAATTAAAAATCTAAGGTAGGGACAGAGGGCTGAAAGGTGACCAAGTCCTACCTTGCTATTGCAGACATCGTGACTCTCATAAACTTGCAGCTTAATACAGATTAATAATCATTTGTACTTTGAGCTAGCCTTAATGGCAGTATAGAAATTTACATGAATTTGTATCATGATTTGGTAGTACTTACTTTTTTGTAAACAAGCAGGGCTGATGTGTTACAGCCCGTAGAAACATATCTTGTATAAAGTCATCAGTAGTCTACATAGTTGTCAGTTTTGCTTCAGCCCTATACCTCAGTTCTCGTATGCTGTGTTGGAGACAAAAAGACCTGGTGCTTGTCAGCCTGAGGAGCCCCGCGGACCGCTCCGAGAAATACAGACAGCTTCTGTTCTGTTCGACTGAGGAGGGGGAAATGTGTTGCCGAAGCAGTTTCATTAGGCTGCAGAGGTCGCTTGTGAATCTGGGGCAGCTATAGGTCAAGACATTGACTGATTAGTAATCTACAATTTTAGCAGCACAATGCACAATTCCTGTTTCTGGCGCTAAAAAGCATTATTAGTAATGCTAAAATAATGTTCCAGTGCTCAATACCTTGTAAAAGTAGCTGAAGTGTTTTCAGACAAGCTCTCTTCTACTGCTGATTATCTTTAGCCTGAAATAAAGGTGATACTGTTTTGTACAGGCAGCTGATAGTTTTGCTAGATATGATATGCAGAGATTAATAATTAATATGATATTAATACTTGCAACAAAAGTTACTTGAGTGATGGCAGCTGTGATTTTTTTTTTTCTCCCTCTCTAAAATGACTTCTTAACACTAAGATTTTATTATGTTTCTACAGCAGGCTAAGATACAATCTGGAGGTGATTTTTTTTTTTTCCTTTTTTAGTGGAGGATTCACCTACAACAGGGAAAAGAAAAAATGTACACTTCTTACATGTCTTTGTAGGAAACAGGCTGCTTGATGTTTTTTCCTGTTAATGCCATTCAAAAGGAGATTTTCAGCCGGATCACCAGCAGGCAGTTGTTGATGAACTTGGTATGTTGATTGACCCTTGGGGACTTTAATAGCTACATTAAAATAACATGTTTAGCACCTTGTCTTGTTCTAGGGTTTAAAGTAATTTTTTCTGAGAGGACACTGAAACATTATCTTCATCTATTTCATAATGAGAGCATCTCACCTGATGCACTTGGGTAGTTTGAGCATGTCCCCGTCCTTCTTATTGTCTTTCTGGAACTGACAACTGAAGTACGGGTATTCTAGATGTTGCTCAGATTAAAATACCTTTTCTCTGAGGATGGCAAAGGGATTTAAGGCAAGTAGAAAGTTGTTAGTAAGTCTAGTGAATATAATGGTGGATGTCTAGCTTTATATGTCTGAGAGGGGAAGCCTGATTTATAAATTTATTTACAACATTTTTGTATCATAAGTATCCTATTCCAGTGAGCGTACTTTGAAGTCATAATTTGTAGAAAGAACTCAATTAAACGGGCTGCAAATTCAAATCTCAGTATAGATGGCAAGACATAAGAAATACTTTGTAACAATAAAGAAAAGCTACTGCTATGTAGCATCAGTTAGCAGCTTCATTCAGTCTAACTACTAGTAAGTAGAGTATGCTAGCTGCTTTCTGCAAGCTTGCATTTTAAAGGCTGTCTATTTTTAATGATTCATGGATTTACTACATGAACTATTATAAATTCCATTTAAACTTTTCAGGGTTCTGCAGTGCTTTTATTACACTAATGAGCTAATTGTTTAAGAATCATTCACATGATTCATCCTCCTGCTCATCCCTTTTTAAAAAACTTTTAGCTGCCGAAACTCTCTTGACAAACCAATATTTATGGCAGTTTGACAGCAGGATGAGGAACAGCGTTTGTCTTTGTAACAGCTTAAAGAAAAGGCCTTTCCAGCACCCAGCCATGCAGTTACAATCTTGACCTCTTTCTTATGCTGGGAACATCCATACAGCAGACAAGCAGCACCTCCCATGTGTTTTCTTGACCCTTTGACTGTCCATTCACTTCCCATCTGTTTTGCAGCCTTAAAGGAACAGAGGGGGCCCTCTACTTATAAATCTGTCTTTGCAGCTGATAATTGATGTTCTGTCTCTTTAAGGGCAGCCTGGGTGGTTTTGCTTTTTTTTTTTTTATCTTAAAACTTTAGCTTTTCTCTTGGCCTCTTCTCGAAGGAAATATGGTATGTGAACAAGAGGAAACTGGCAAAATATGCGATGGGTAGTTTCAAAGGATTTTCTGAAATTCAGCAGGACATGACCCTGCAATGATCAGTAAATTATAGTAGCTGTTAGGCTGTGGCTGTGTGCGACATGAGAAAGCATGTTGATGCAGGTCTTGTAACTGTGGGTGCAAAGTCTGCTTTCTGGGGCATTATTTGGAGTGGCCGTGAGCGTGCTCCCTCATAGTGTTTCAATGAGACATAAAGCTTTTGCATGGCCCTTAGAAAATCCAGGAATATGGTACAAAAGGCTGAACTTTGAAGAGATTATTTTATTTACACACACAGGCACACACACTTCTCCACCTGACTGTTCACAGGGGGTTGTGTACAACTACTGGGTTTGTGTTTTAGGTAGCCCTAAGCTAAAATTCAACTTTCAATAGGAAACCCTGGATGGACATTTCCAGTTTTTAATGGTATGCTTCTGGGCATTCTGATGAAATCTGACTACAGACTGGGCTTTCCTTTTTACTATAGGAAAGATGATGCATTCAGAGCAGTAAATTCAACATTTCTGCCTCTGTGGTTAATTAACCATAACATAGAAGTAGCACAGCAAGCAGTGAGAATGTTTATAGACAAGGAAGGGATTAAGAAAGGAAGGAAGATTAAAAAAAAAAAAGAGGGGACTAAAATCTGAACACAATCCAGAGCAAAAGGAGTAACAACCATGAGCTTTCAAATATCAAAGCCATGTAAACATCAGTTGGAGGTAGAAATCACTTTAATGTAGAACAGGAGGATTTATAACGCGGTATTAACACATTTTTATTATTGTTGTTTCATGTTGTAAGTTTCATCAAAGTATAAAATAAAGATGGTTCTATGTCCAGAAAGATTTTACAATTTTTCTTGATGCTGCAACTGAAAATTGATGTCATATGGACAAAATTGTAAACAGGGGAAGGGAAAGCTTTTTGTTTTGCCTAAATACTCATGCAGTTTTCTCCCTATTGTGGCACAGACATGAACATCTTTAAAATTCTGTGCTAAACCATTGTTTTTTTTACAGGTAAGTATGTATGATTTGAAGGTCTCAAAATTAAGTTATCTTCAGAAGCATAAGCAAGACAGGTTTTGTGGGCAGAGACCACATCTTTTATTAAACCAATTAATACAGTTGGAAAATATCTAGAAAAACTCTTTCTTGCTACTTAGAGCATGGTTGAAATAAATCAGTAACGTACTTCGCTTTTGTAATGTGCTTTTTATGTTATTTTGAGATTATTTGGCCTTACTTCAGGAGATTCATTTGATTGATTACTTTAGCTGTTTCATTTTTAGCAGTGATTCCCCAGCTTCTGTACTGTTAAGTAGTAGATAAGCTCAATTGTCCAAGGCAGCACTGAGTAACTCAGTAACTCCCGTTACAAGACTCAGTATTTCAGGGTTTTCCCTTCTGACCAGCTTATGATATTAGGAAAAGCAAACTTTATCTGTGCCGGTGTCTTTCTGTGTTCACAGTGTATCCAAATCCTAATTACAGATCAATTAGTCTGGTTTCGAGCCTTTTAGATTTAGGATCACAGGATTAATGAAAAGAAAATGAGAGGGTAGCAGTATCATTTCATATGCAGATAAGGAGAGACTGAGCATGAATGAGGATCTCGAGACATCTGAATAAAGAATTTCCTCATTCTGTCAGGGAAGTTTTATGGGATGCAGAGGGAGGATTATGGGAATATTCATTACCAGATCAAGAGGCATAACGAGTTGATGTATGAACTTGCTTATCTTTTAGGTAAACACAGGGTAAATGGGAAGTAAAATAGCCATTCATTGCCACTAGGCCTGTGAATTTTACTGTTCTAAAGATGGAAACGAGGGTTTAGTTACAGTTATTCTTCATTGATTTCATGTGATTTTTGATCACAGTTTAACAGGTGCTGGAAGAATTATGTATTTGTAACTTCAGGTCTGCATTGAAACTTCTAAAGACCACGTTTTCTTTCTAGAATCCAGCGATAATATATATTTAAACTTCTGCAGTAGTGTATGATAAGAATGTAGTACTTTAACAGCCTTTTGTGATATTGGAGCATTGTGTAACAGTGCTGGGGTAGTTCAACGTGTTAGAAAAATAATTTGCTAGTTAGCTGAATGCTTTCAATCTGTGGCTTGCTTGTACATGGAAAAAACACGGCATCACAAAACCTAGAAAGAGCAACAGGTTACCTTTGTCTATCCCTTAATTTACTTATATACTAAGTATTCTTATCTGAAATCCAAGTTATGTTCTGGGTTTGGCATGTTGATAAACGTTCCTCAAAACAAAATATATTGTAATTTACAAGTGTAGGTCACTAATATTTTGATCCAGGTGTCAATCAAAACCCGGCAAATGTGGGTACGCAGCTTGTGCATTTCGCGGAGGAAAGAACTTCCCCAAATAAAGATGGGTAATCATAACAATTAATTGTTGTTCCAAATGCAGTGTCACATGGTGCTGATGATACTACGGGCAGTTATCCCAGAATTGTAAACCCTGCACTTGCACTCATTAGAAGAGTTCTGCCCAAGCATTTATATTTACTAGTTTATTAAGATTAGTGTTGTGTAAATGCATA
Organism: Dromas ardeola; assembly: GCA_013398915.1. Lineage (NCBI taxonomy): Eukaryota > Metazoa > Chordata > Aves > Charadriiformes > Dromadidae > Dromas > Dromas ardeola. The sequence goes on along the minus strand of VYZM01019523.1, from coordinate 214,582 downwards.
ACTCTGCCATTAGCCTATTTAAAAAGTAAACCAATTTATCTGACTGGGGCTCTGTGCTACGGAAGGGACTTGTGGGAAAATGGTACAGATTTGCTGCTGCAAAAGGCTTTACTACTGCTAAGAATACTGGGCATAGCATGAATAATTGCAGCTATTTGGCAGTCATTGTAACTGTTCTTTTTTAAGAATAGCCAGCATGTTTTTTCAAAGTATTAAATTACCTCAAGACCTCATAATTATTACAGTTAAGCAATCATTTCAATTCAGTCCAAGTATAAAAACTAATAAAGTGCTCATAATATGGAGGCAATTTTAGTATGTCTGTTCTCTGAGCAAACACAGCTGATGCAGTATATTCTGATGGAATACATATTTGCTATCCTGTTATTTTAATATGCCCTAATCAGAAAATTAAAATAGATTTTGTTGGCACAAACCTTTTTTTAAAAGTGAAATAATAGTTATAGATTTTTGCTGATGCTATTAATTTTCAGGACTGGAATATTTCATTAGCAAGAGGTTGAGAAGGGAAAATATTTGCATTTAATACTGCTAAATCTGCCTGCTTTCACTGAGTCTAATGGCTTGATCAATATAAAGAACATACTTGGGGAAAGCATGTAGCAATTAAAAATCCACATCAAAAATAAAGCTATTGAAAGCACAATGTGAAGAGATCTTCTGGGTCATGAGATCTAATCTCCAGTTATTGCTGGCAACTGCTGTTCCTTTTGGAGAGTCAGGTCCAGGATTAATAATTTCCAAAAATACGTCAACTCTGTCCAAGATAATAGGACATTATTTCAAAGGTTAATTTTGTAAACATACACAGAGCATCAGTATTGAAAGCTGAGCTAAGTAGTTGCCTAAATAAATGCCATAGAATTAATGTTTTCATTACACAAGAGGTTTATATACTGACATGCAAACAATACATATTCTTTTTTAAAAAAAAAAAGATAGTAATGAAAACACTTTGAATATGCTTAGTAAGGAGAAGTGATCAGGGGACTGGTTTGTTTTTTTTTCCATTGGCAGCTTTCAAAGACTCTCTCTGCTGAACTGAATCGAGGATTTCTTTTTTTTTTTTAATTTAGTTTTTTTCCTTGGTACAAAACTTCCAAGATACAGCTTTTTTCCTCACACTGACTGTAATCTTCATTTCTTCATTTAATATCAAAGTACTTTCAAAAAACAAAATTAGCTGAAATTCAAGAAAGTTCTTTGGCGTATTCTTTAGGACCCAGAGTGTGATTCAGCCTCATGGTCCATGGGTGTTCGTAGATAAGCACCACTGGGGAAGAGGACACTGAAGTGTTGAAAGCTTAAGTGGCCTGCCCTTCGGCATGCAGGAATTGCATGATAAAGATAGGAGTTTGAGATTTTGTCATCCTCATGCAGGCTGCTTTCCATATTTTATATCAAATGCTAACTAAAATTTTGTACTTCTGTTACAGGACTACAGGGTTTTGTTGAGGTTTTATTATTATTATTATTGTTGTTGTTGTTGTTGTTATAATAATAATTACTCTAAAATGGATTTCATAACTGTCTGTGGGCATGTCACTTTGTTACTGAATGAAACTTTTAGTTCCCTTAACTACCTTAGAGCATTCTTTTTGGAGGTCTTTCCCCCCC
>VYZM01019523.1:119962-204698 GCA_013398915.1 Dromas ardeola | reverse complement strand
TGAGGGACTGGAGCATCTCCCTTATGAGGGAAGGCTGAGAGAGCTGGGACTCTTTAGCCTGGAGAAGAGAAGGCTGAGGGGAGACCTTATTAATGTTTACAAGTATCTAAAGGGTGGGTTTAAGGAGGATGGAGCCAGGCTCTTTTCAGTGGTTCCCAGTAACAGGACGAGGGGTAACGGGCACAAGCTGGAACATAGGAAGTTCCGATCAAATATGAGGAAAAACTTCTTTATGGTGAGGGTGACAGAGCGCTGGAACAGGCTGCCCAGGGAGGTTGTGGGGTCCCCTTCTCTGGAGACTTTCAAGACCCGCCTGGATGCAGTCCTGAGTAATGTGCACTAGGCAATTCTGCTTTAGCAGGGGAGTTGGACTAGATGCTCTCTAGAGGTCCCTTCCAACTCTGAAGATTCTGTGATTCCATGATAACAGAAATAGTTTAAGTGTTGTATCCTCTTTAACGTTTTAGAGACTTTTTTTCAGGAAAAGAGCTGGGCATCACTGGACAAGACTGACAGCTGCACAATGAAAGCATCTTTAAATCTAGAAATTATTTCACTACAGAAATCATAACCAAAGATCATTTTCAATTCTATTTTAAGCAACTGTTCTCTCTTTGCTAGCCTCATGAAATAAGCGTTAAGGTAACAGTATGCCCCCTATATTTAAGAACATTTGAAGCAGTATTTTGTCTCATCTCCACAAGCCAATTGCCTATGGCTTTTGATGTTTAGAGATGGAACATTCATTGCAACCTTCCTTACAATGAGTCTGTTCTGGTTCATGTGAAAATCAACATCCTTTTTTGTGTTGCTGCCTGACAGGATGCTACAATACTATTAGCATTTGCAAAGGGTTTGCTCTGTCTAATAGTGTAACCCCCAGATCACAGGCTGCTCAGTTTGTGATTCTCTATTATGCGAAAGACACAAAGAAGCTGAAGGCTGGCAAAGGCCTGTCAGATCTTGTAATGTAGCGAGCGACCCTAGAGCTTCATTCTGCTTTATATCATCCCTTGTTCCCCATCCCACCCCTTTCCTTGAATGGGCTCTGAGGTAGGTAAATGAATTCAGCGGTATGGTAGGCGGATGATTCCTTTCTGACCTCATTCCTGTACCATTTGTTTTCAGGCTTGTTGGAGGGAAAGGGACATATCTGAACCTTTTGTTTCAAATAATTTTCCTGCAGGTTGGGGAGTTAATGCAGACCTTGTCTGAACTCACCCGAGCGGAAAGTGTTCTGGGTACAAGTCGTGACACGCTTGGTCCCTTGGAATTGCCAGATTGAAGGAGAAAGCAGTGAATTGGAATTCTTTCACGTTTGGCATTGCTTAAACACCTGGACATCTTTTTTTTTTTTCCCCAGTGTGCATGTGGTTATATCCTCTCTCATGCCTTGAAACATCTGTCTTAAGAGCAGACAACAAGCAAAGAAAGATCGACCTTTGAACAGCCCAGTGTTAGGTGTTTTAGTTGGGAAGAAGTTGAGGCAAAAGCAGAGTACAGCATACACTAAACAACAACCTTTCATACCAGAGTTGCCAGAGCTGTGCGTCCTTGAAGATACTTTTGTAGAAGGAAAACTGGAGGAATGTAACCAGTAGCAAAATGTGAGGTGGGGATACCACCATAGCTATCCTGCACAGTCGTAAGTTTGCCCTCCGCGCTGCCAGTGCCATGAGGTTTGGAGGATCATTCTTACCTCCTGAGTAATGGATTGCTAAGGTATCAAACATAATACCAAAATATTTCTCCCTCCAAGTCTTCAGCAGTACATGGCAGTAAGTTTGCAGTATCTGCAGTGTAAAATTGTAAGTAAACCACAACAGGAATATTATTTCACTTTCAGTATTCATGGAGTGTTCTGCTGAAGAGAAATGTTCTGGGTAACTTGAACTGCCACAGCAGTGTACATCTGGGAGGAAAATGGGACGTGCACAATGATCTCCATTTACTTCACCCCACAGAAATCTAGTGAGAGGCCAGTTTATTATTTGGGCTCATCACTTTTGTATTGCCTGTGTGCTTTACAGAAGGCTTCCACAAGCCAAAGCAGACATTGGGACAAATCTGCAAGAAAATCAGGCCTCAGAGTTGGTATGGAAGACACAGACATAAAGGGGATGAAAGAGGATGGTCATACCCCAGGTAAGGTTTTTGCCTTAAAAAATGTAGATATATTAATGATTTTATGTTGGTGGAGTGTATCTTGAATGCACAGACATAAGGGATATTGTCTATCATATTGGTGCCTATGCCTATTAACATATTTTCTGCATGTGCTTATAGAACTACATGATAATGACATGTTATGAAATAAATAGTATTAAACTTGGAAAGCAAACTTCCAAATCCTGCACGGATTCAGGGCATCCCCAAAACAAACTCTGCTCATGCTTCGTTTGTGGTTGCTCAGTGGTGTGTTTGTATACCTCAGGTGGAAGATGAATTCATCTAACAGTTGTAATCTCAAACTCACCTAACCCGAAAGCTATTTGCATGTGCAAATTATTTTGTAGTTTAGGACTAAGTATGGACTAAATATTTCATCCAAATAGAATAGCTTCCCTGCCCCACCCCCGTGGATTTCTTGCTAAAACGCTTTATACTTTCACAGGGTTCCAGAATTGGTAATGTATAGCTTTGTGTAAGGCCTTGCCTGCTTTCTCACAAGCAAGACCAGCATGAATATTAACTATATAAGGCCCTTTAAAAATATATAAATAACGAAATTTTTTAAAAATCCTCCACCGATAACCAGGAAGGCGATGCTATCCCTTTTGTTCTTATCATGTAGTATCTCTGCTCTAACCGGTGGACAAAAGATTAATTTTTTCTTTACTGTTATCTGGCAGCTCTGATCAATCAGATCTTTTTGCGAGGAAGCTTTTTTTTAAGCTATTAACTGTTTGTTTCATGGCCCAAGATTGGTTGGCACTGGATACTATTGGAAGGGAAAGGAAAATAAGAGCTTCCTGTTTAAAAAGGCCTTTTTTCCTTCTGTCAGTTTATGCATAGTCCATCCGTTCAGCTGGAGGAAATAACACTTCCCTTTTCGATAAAAGAAAATAATTTTCCATTGCACAGTGCCTGGAAATTAGAACTCAATAAGGCTTATGGAAGTACAGCTAGCCCTGTAGGTTATCTCATGAAGGTTTATCTCTGTAAACTGCTTTGTTACATGTTTTTACACGCCCTATTTGCTTTTCCTGCCAGCACGGCCTCCTTCCCTGTCCTCCTCTGCCCTGTTGGCATGTGAATTACACCCACACCAGGTGACATTCTCTGGCCTGTGATATGCTGAAGGTCAGATTAGATGCTTACAATAGTGCCATCTGGCTTGAAAAATATATGGTAGGATTCGTACTACTGCTCATGTCCCTTTTCAGTTTTGTTTCTGGTGTCTTGGTTTTAGCTACAAGTGTGTAGCACGTTTTATAAATATACCTGTATCTCAACATATCTCCTATGTATGCAATGAAAAAAACACGCAGACTATCTCAGAAATTGTGACTTGCTGACTGATCTCTGCATAGCCCAGAACAGAAGTTATTTAAGTATCTAATCTAGTCTGACAGACAAATTCTATTAGAAGATGAGTAACAGAGAAGAAACATTGGAGGCCGGTTTATGGCAAGAGGCTGTTTTCATGTGAAAACAAGGGAATGCTATACCACTTGCTGAAGCTTAGAGCAACTCCCGGATCATCGCTGAAATCAAGCTTTGTGATGAAAAGGCTTGTAGCCTGTTGGGCCAGGAGATGGGGATTATAAGAATATTCATGACTCCTGAGAATCAGCAGGTGAGACCTAATGCACACATTTGCCCCTCACCCCTTTCCCCAGCTCATCCTTTTGGTAAACAGTGCATAAAGGCTGGGTTCCCAGAGTGACTGAACTCAGTTCCTAATCTTTTTCTTTTTCTTTTTTCCTCCTCTTTTTTTCCTCTCCATTCTTTATAAAAAAGATTGCAGTGTTTTCACCACTTGTCCTAAGCAGAAGCACGGACTCTCCTTTTCATTTCTAAAGAGCAACTGTGTGGCCAAACCAGAAGTCTTGTGACATTACTTAAGAAAGCAGAATGGTATCTTAGCATCCGAGGACTCTTTTAAAACGTAAAGAAAAGCCTTTCTGAGAGCTTGGATAAGCTGGAGAGGAATCTCTATGGCATATGTGCATGCTCTTAGGAAAGCATGGGTTGAAGCCAACTGGTGGGCCTCTGCCTTTAATATACTAGGTATTCGTCATGCTGGTTTTGGTGTGCTTGCTAGTTGGTAAACACCCACTACGTAGAGTCCATGCAGTTAGAAGCAGTCACAGTATGTGATTGATGCAGGACACTGTTACAGGAGAGTGAGTGGCTGGGGATTCCCTGCAAAAGGTAGATTCCTTGGGCAAGATGGGGAAAAGTATTTTGCCAGCTTTTCCCAAGTGAAGCACAAAGGCATGGTCTATAGCAGCTCTCACCAATCAAGCTTTTTCAAAATTGTCTCGCTCTTTCACTGTGGTGTGGGCGAAGTGGGATTCTCATGAATGGTGATCCTGTCCTGATTATGACAGGCTTTACCTGCAGGCATGAAGTTGCGTGTTCAGCATCGCAGGGTAGGGATGATTGTCAGCTCTTTAGCTGAAGCCTGAGCATTGTCAGCCCTTTGAGGCCTGAAACAGTGCCTGTAGTAAACAGAGGAGAACACGCTTGATTTTTTTTTTTTTTTTTTGCATTAACTCACTGTTGTTGCATGCGTTTTCTCTGCAGAAATGTTGGTGTCAGTACTGTTTGTTCTGTCCCATGAACTAGCACAAGCCCATTCTACTGGTTTGTCATTCTCCTGTTCACGGACTGCAGCTGCAGATCAGTAATAAAGTGATTTAGCAGTGGGAGGTGTCACACTGAATGCAAGGGAAGGACATTTAGGCTGCTGTCAGTCTCGGGTCTGTGCCACTTGCCCAGGACTGGGTGCAACTGGAATACTAATCCTTGCTATATCTGCCCTACCATAAGGCAAGGGCAGGCGCTTTCCCAGGTCCACCAGCCTTCCCAGCAGGGATAGCCAGCTGAAGCCTTTCTGGCTACGCTGAGACACAAGTGACTGAACAAAAGCATGGTTTGGTACAAATGTACCACTGTGCCAACACTTGCTGTAGCCTAAACCTTGCAGAACATTTGTCAATGAAGCAACAGCGATCATTCTGCATTAAGGTGAAAGTAACTTTTCTTTTAAGGTTTTCAGCCTTTCCAGAAAGGATGTTTACAGCATTTTAAATCCCCCTTGGAATTTCAGTCTGCAAGAGTTGTAGTGCTTGGCTCTGACACAACTGTTGTTACACTTGGTTTGAAAGTGTCTCAACATAAGGACGGTTGTTTATTGTATCCTGGTGACAGCGTCCAAACAAGATCTCAACAGTTTTCTTGTTAATCTGAATGTAAATCTATAGCACTTAGTTCTGTGGCTGGAATTTGGTCCACAACAATTGAAACTGAACGGCTGTCTGCTCAATATAGTTTTTCTAGTAACTGATGCACCCAGGTCAACAAACTGACAGGCATTGCTCATTTTACTGCTTGGCAAATATTGAACTAAAGTCTTCAGCACTGTAACACTGTTGACAATTGCAGGATAATGGCATTGTCCTCTTTTGTTACTGTGAAGTGCATCTTTGCGTCCGATTCTGGCATAACACACTCTGTAAACAGCAAGGGATGTTGTGATCTGGAGTCCCAAGTGTTTGCTCTGACAATATAAACTTACTGCCTGCTCTCTGAAACCAAACATCCCGTCTCTGCCATGGTTACTTCAAACTGATATTGAAACAAGCCACTCTCTTCCTGAAAACACTGGAGGGCGATGGCATGGCTGCTGTTGAAGGAATCCTTTTCTCTTTTGGAAAGCTACCTGTACCACCCCCCTTTATTATGCTGCAGGTCTATGTTGAGGAGTCCAGACTAGGCTTCAGAAGTCTGAAAGTGAAGAATAATACTTGGCAGAAAAAAATCACTGTGGATTAGTACAATTAACACTAGTCCCTCTGGAAAGGAAATGCTATGTTGCAGCCCACTGTCAGTTCTTTCTTTTCCATGACAGCATGTTAGAAGAGACAAAATGGTTATAAGCCAAAACGCAGGTGACAAAAAATTCCATCACATGCATCCTGTTACATGAGGAGAGCACTGCTCCTTGCCTCTTCCTTGTCCTCTCCAAAATTAAACCTCCCCATGACTTCTGTGAAGGTCCAGGGTCATTTGAGTCCCAGCCTCCATAGTTTCAAGTCATGGTCTCTCCCTTCTGCATCACTAGCATCTCTGGCTCACCCATTTGCTAATGTGAGTCACCAGGCTGGATCAGACTGGAGTAATTCAACTGTGTGCAATTCAGTGGGGACATGCCCCAGAAGAATGGTGTCATTAACGGAGATTTTTTCCATGCTGCCTTTGGTCTTTGTTCACTACAGGTTTGTTATTTATTTCATATTTAGGTTAAGGATTAAAGCAGATCTGCTTTTCCTTTGCTTTACATCTCTGCTTTCACCTATAGTTTGTTTTGCCTGTGAACTGCATGGAATCTTTATTTAGCCCAGTTTGCAAGCTAAAATGATAAAGAATCTAAATCAAAATGAATGTGTTTGAAGAGTGTCTACCTGCACATCTGTGGTTACGGTATTGCATAAGAAACATTAACCCAAATGCTCTTGGGAGGTGAATCTTCAAGAAAGAGAGCCTTTGCAGACAGCTGGACCCTGCTTCTCTAGACTGGTGCCCACCAGCTTGCAGGATTGGTCCCCTCCGCAGACGTGTTCGAAATTAATCCACAGCTTTTTATACCCTCAGTGGACACACAAATAGGTATAGCATGTGCTGTTTATTGCCTTTTTGAGTCGAACTGATGGTGCTTCCTTGTTCTTTCTGCCTCAGAAAAAAATAACAGCTTTGCCTTTGAGGGTCATGCAGTTACATGTTAAAAAGGAGTCTAAGGTCAAAGAAAAAAGAAGCATGGATTTCACCACCAGGTGCAGAGATGGGACAAGTCCTGTGATCTACTGTTCACATTTTGCTATGTTGCAGACTTGCCTTGGGTAATTCAGAGCTGAAGGGAGTGGGAGATGGCACTGTAATTGTGTTCCCCGCAAAAAGGGAGAGGCAAAGCTCCACACTTCAGGAAAATACCACCGTAATTCTTCCTATATTAGTTCAGAGGGGCTCATTGATCATGAGGCTGGAAGGTTTTGTGGTTGATGTCAAGTGACTGCTTTTGGGGATGATTGACCTATTGTCTATAAAGTTCTTTTTACCAAAAAGCAGCTGCTGAAGCCTCTATTTCCCCTAAACAAAACTGTCTTGAACTTCCAGGGGAGAACAAGGCCTTCACTGTGCTGGCCTTGACTGAAACCCCAGCCAGGAGGGAGAAGTCAGACCTGTTTCTTGCTCTTGCAAAAGTAATAGCTGTGAAATGAACAAAGAAAGTTAACAGCCGTCAGCCCTGTGAGAGTGAAGAGCCTGTCTATCCCATAAAGCCACAGTATTTTTGTGTGGATGGCAAAAGTGGCTGTTGTTCTGGCCGAGCCAGCCAAAGTTGTGTAGAGCAGCAGCTGATTTCCCAGCCACTACCCAGTTCAGGTGTCTCGGTTCTTCACGTGTTCAAAGCCGATATTATCCCTTTTTATGCAATAAGGTCAGCTCATGTGATTTTTGCTTTTAGATGACACACATCCCTATGCACTCTACACCAGGAATGAGGCTTGCAAGTAACTTCCTTTCCAAAGGAAGCAGTTCCCAGAAAGGCTCAGCCAGAGTTTGCGGGGAAGCAGCAGGGGAAAGGACAGTCCAGTGCTTCAAGAGGAGACAGTAGTGAGTTCCTGTGGACAAGGGAATGGCAGCCTCCCAGTGAACAAGTTGGACTCTGTGTGAGGCAGCATCTTCCAGTTTCCCTGCTTGCAGGAGCTCATCAGGCCAAACACAGCTGGCAGCAGCCCTTTGCCCTGTTGAGGCTTTGGACTAGGAATTTTTTGCCTGGTAACAAACTACTGTTCCTGTACTGACAAACAGGTGGGTGCTGCTATAATACAAAGTTGGGAACATTTTATATTGCCATTTCAAGTACTAGTCTATTTATTTAAAAAGTTTGGTGTGTGGCCTCCTGAGGCACTGCATGTATGTGTATATGCCAACCTGTGACTACCCGTGTTGACTGGCGTCAGTTCATTATCTCTAGTCCTTCAGAAACTGTGGGCTTCAGATGTATTCTTTAAAATAATCCACAACTGTATCTTAACCCCAAAAAGACCAATTTTTTTGTTAAGAAAATATTTCAGAACTAGACTATTTTCCTAATAAATCTGAAGTCCAGTTCCTAAGTAAAGAACCTCTATAGATTCTCAGCATTTTCACTCTATATTCAACAGCAATAATGAAATCATCTGGCATCAGCGAACTAGCATAAGAAGTTTTATCATGAGCAGTTACATGTTGGTAATGTTTTTTTCAGTCACTGATAATCAGGAATTTATAAAGGAGAAGAACCAAGCAGGCTTTACCCTAAGCAGCCTCCATCCACTCCACCTCAGAGAAAGTGAAAATGTGCGTTAAGCCATATTCAGAGTAAGCATTCAGCTTGGAAGTGTTGGCTGCGTTGGTTGTTACCTGCACAGCTGATTTCAGAATAAGAAGTAGTTGGAAATCCCCGAATAAGACCTTTTCTCTATCAAAATATTCATTCCTGGACCTCCAAAATGTATGGCAGGAGAGTTTTTTTCCAGAATTTGTCAGGTTCCTTGAGCCTGATAATTTTAAAATAAATGCAAATATGAAAATTGCGTTCTGCTTTAAGGAAATATTCACTGAACAAAGGCTTCAGTGTGACCTGAACTAAGTATTTCTTTGAGATTAGCAACACCTGATCTTAGACATTATCAGAAACACTGCTCAAGCGCAGCAAAGTAAAACCACAACTCCTTTCCAACAGCCAGGGAGAAACAGGTTTGCATGGAGCAGAGGAGCTGCCTTGGGCAGACAGACCTGCAGAGAGCAGAGAATAGGCATGGTATGCCACACTGCACACTTACATAGGGCTATTCCGGACCTCAACAAAGCCCTGGAAGAAACTATTGTGTTTTAATTCTGCAAACCCACGTGGCTGATGAGAAAGACAAGGGTGGCTTTTTTGCTTATTAGAATTCTAAAACCGGTGCTTTGGTATGGTCTCTTTCTCTGGAAATGCCTCACTGTTGAAGTATGCTGTGTCTGAAATCCCCTTTCTCTGAGTCTTTCTGGAAATAGCTTTCCTGCATGTAAGGCTTAATTTAGAGTCAAGAGACAATGGAATGGATTGAATCACATCATGTTAGATGATAGAGGACTGAGAGGGTATGCAAAGTGTAAGTCAAAAACCTGTTGGAAGAACTATGGCATAAATTCCCAAGTGTTCGGGGAATTCCTCCTCTTTTCAGTAATTTTGCCAGCATTCAGGTTTTCAGGTCCCCAGAATGTCATTCCGGTTAGTTATATTTTGCTCGGTCATCGCTGTGATTCCACAGTGCTGTGAAGTTTGCTTGCAATTACTCTACTCAAGAACAGGAGCAGAATTAACACAGAAAAGATTGTCACAGTCAAACACCCACATGCAGAACTGAGGGGTTTAGGTGATAATAGAGAAAAGGTTCGCCAGCTAGCTGTATAACTTTTCGAACAAACGTTTTCAAGATAACACACATTGGTTTCATTTATAATAAGCTGAAAACAGACCTGTTAGGTCTAAGACACACCTGAGGTAAGGTGTTTGCTTGGTCAACAGGAGAGAGATTCTGAGATACAGTGCACACTGATGATTATCTTGTGTTTTTCCATCAACATTAATCTTGGATTTTCAAGGTTGCTTGATATTGCTTGGATGGGGATACTGTGACTTAAGTGAAGTTTTTCCTGCTGCTTGTTTCCACTGACACTGGAAATCAAAGGAGTTCAATGATCCTTGGCATGAAGTATTTGAGCCAGGCCCAGTTTTTTTGCTTTTTCTTGTTTGATTGATTGTTTTTACAAGGCCTTTTTCCAGTGCACGATAAATACTTCATAAAGAAAAGTATTTTTACATCTTAGATTTCTTATTTTCTTATAACAGATTGTCTTTGGGTAATTTAGAGACATCAGGGAACAAATACAAATTCATTACCTACTTGTAAGCAGTTTGTTACCAGTGTTCAATTCCTACTGCTTGGTATTTCTAGGTGGTATGGCCAGAGTGGATCACTCTGATCATCTGCACCAAACTTTGAACTTCTGGCTGAGCTAAAAGACACCTCCAATAAAGAAACACTGAGGGCTGATTTAACAATCTTCTGTGATGGATCTTGTCACCAGGTAAGTTTGCTAAACTTATTACAGTCACTGATAAACATTACCACCCTACTTTGACTAAGTTTGTGCTGTAGCTTCCAGCAGAGATCTCATTCTGCCTTTTATCTGCTGAATTAGGAGCTGTCTTGGATTGGACGTGTTTCCCCAGAGTGTTAATTATGACTGAATGTTGAACTTATAGGTTAGTAATTCTGTTCCCTCCTTGCCTAAGCAAAGGTATTGAAGTTGGCTTTTTAAACAGACTCTCCCAGCTTCAGCCAGAATATTTTGTGCTGTTGCTTTTCAATGATCAGAGTCTTCTGTGCCCGCAGAGATGGTACCCTGCTTTGCTGATGGAAACCAAGAGTGGCTGAATGAGCCAAACATGCAAATGCAGCTCAGCAATCCTGGCTGCTGCCCCTCCACTACCCGACCCCAGGTCCAAGATCCTGGTCTGGAACTGGATCATGGTTTTACATCTGTTGTGGCCATATCCAGCCAGTTGCCATTCCTTGTGGGATAGACCTTGCAGTGGGCACTCACAAAGGCTGATGAGGTCTTTGGCGCAGTCAAAAAATCCTTGCTTAGAGGTAATGATTCCCCAGAGTTGCACCCCGGTCATCTGAGGGTGACTGGCAGGTGTGCCCCTTTCATCTTTGACTTTTTCAACCCAACTTGCAGGGTCTAGCAGAACTTTAGATCGCTTTGCCTTTCATTTGGCATTAGTGCACTTGAATTAAGAAAGTTTATGCCTGGAAACAGTTGGTTGAGGTCTGAAAGTAGAAAATATTAAATCCAGGCATGGAGAGCTTTTAAAAGAGCAGGAATTTCATGGAAATAAAAACAGTCTAGTCCATTAAGTTCTTCTCATGGACTTTTATGAGGACAATTATTAATACTGTTGAAAATTATACTCGTGAAACATGTGTTAATGGGAGCTGTACTGGCTGCTGCCAGAAAAGCTGCAACCTTTACAGCTCATTTGGAGACAGAACTATTCAACAAAGTAGCCTATAGGGTGCAAAGGTTCGCGTGGTGCAGGCTTAGCCTAACTTAACATATGCCCTCTGTAGCCCTGGTATTGTCCAAAACCTAATGCCCATAATAAAAGAGAGAAAAATTGGACCCCAAGTGGCAAGGATTGTAAGCCTTTGGAATTCTCCTAATCAGAGATATTCAGCTATTTTTAGTTTATAATGTTTAGTCAAATAGCAACAATGATTTTTCTTCTTTTTTCGAACTCAGCTGCACGGTATGTTGGAGGGGGTCTTGATGGCCTGTGACCTTGCCTTTATCTGTCGGTCTGTCACCACTGGTCTTCAAAGTGCAGCTTAAAGGATCTGAGGCTTCTGTGTGGCCTTGATGTGATCTGCTTTCCTGGTAAAGTTTTTCATTAACAGCTGCTTTTTTAAGCTGGTTGGAGCTTGCTTTGCTTGCTCTGTGGGATGCTGCTGGCTCTGGGGCTCTCCTGACCCCCACAACCAGGTTTAATAACCCTGCGTGGCCAGTATTTGGAAGCTTTGTGTGCATGGTGGATGCTGATTCCTGCCCCATGGATCAGGCTCTTTCTTTTCTCCTCCTGCCTTCAAAATCCCCATCAAAGGCTCTCAAATATAGAGAGAAATGTATTTTTTGAAGTACAGTTGGTTAGATACAGTGACTGAGCAACAAGCCCATCCATCTGCACAGGGCTTACCCGCCTGCTAATGGTACGGCCCTTCCCTCCAGCCTGGATTCCTATTGCTGCTGTGTCAGCCATGCATTTCTTTTCCTCTGAATCTTGAGGGAGAACATACCTAACAAAAGAGCAGTCATGCTGCATCAGACCGCTGGTCTGGGTAGCCCAGTATCCTGCCTCCAACATTTGCCAGCAGCACATGCCTAAGGTAGAGTGAAAAACAGGACAAGTGTGCATGATACTCCAGAGTGGCCTGCCAGCAGCTCGTGGTTCAGGAGCTTTTTGAGCCAGAGCTGTTGTCTATGTATTCAATATAACTTAAGGGAGTTTTCTTCTATGTCCAGGGGCCTTTTTTCCAGCAGAATCTTAACCTCTCTCCTATCCTTTCTATTTAATAAAGGACAAAAATCCATTCTGGGAACACATGGTTCATTTATATGATCCCGGCATTTGGGTGGCTTTTTGTGGACACCTGGAAGCAATTGTTGGTGAGGCTGTCTCAGTCACTGAAGGAAAGCTGTTTGTTTATACGTCCAAGTCTAGGGCAAAGGAGTTAGGTGCCCCTGTGTAAAATGGATGGAAGACCTGAGTGTGAAATAACCTGTCATAGCTGTGGCTGGGTCTGGGAGACACTGACCTTTCACTGGCATGGCGGATGGAACTGCCTGTCTCCTCTCAGTTAGATTACCACGCTGTTCCTACAGTATGTTCTTGCAGAGACTTTCTTGCTCTGATTTTATTGCAACACAAAGATAGACAGCCAGTCCTGTGTATTTTGTCCATCAATACATGTGTGGGACAGCAGGGATTGATCGAGTGGTGTCCCTGCTCACCAGGTTTCCCAGGAAATAGGCTTCAGCTTCTTTGCTTAGGCTGCATTTGGTCTCTGCCAGTTGGGGCTCCCATGGACCACTTTTGGAGAAGTCCAGAGCGGTTACTGTGCATCGGTGTGGGGAGATGCAGCCCCAAGCTCTGAAAGAGTATGCCAGGGTCCCCTTCATGGCAGACCTGACCATCGACACACAGCAGCTCTTTTCCCCCAATTCCAGCAGAAGGGTCTGACAAACACTGACTGTAAATCCAAGGGATGGGAAGGAGGACACGTCCAAAATATTTGGTTTGCTCTAGTGCAGTTTGTGTAAGGGGCAGGCCAGAGCAATTACCAGCATGCAACAAGATGCCTGCTATGTTCATTGGAGTGTGTTTCTTTACTACGTGTCAATACAAACCTGGAGCTATTTTTCAGAGTTTGCCAATGGCTATAATTGAAAAGGCATGAATTGCCCTCAAGAGATTCCCCACTGCTCTGCATTATTATCTGCTGGATGGCAGCTCTATAGGCCATGTATCATTTTTTTCAAATAACCAGTTAATTACTAAATAAAACAACCCAGCTTTCAAGCTGATTAGCCTAGATTAATGACCAGCAGCATGTTTCACTCTCCTCAACAATTTATCATGGAAAAGAACTATGTCTTTAATGATTTAGGTACCTGGTCTATTGAGGCTTGCTCCAATCTGTACAGCCTCCAATTTGATTTAATTGCTCTTCTTAGTTTGTGACCTGGAAAAAACCAAGTGACAGCTCCCATTAGTGAAGCCCAGCTTGCAACTCGCTTGCAGTGTTACAAAGGCTCACTGGGTGTCTTTCTCTGCTGACTTCATTAAGAAGATATATAGAGGTCAAGTGTCACTTTGGCACAGAACAAGTACCGTGCCGTTTATCAGCTGAAACAGGTTGAATCAACCTGTGTATTCTATTTAAGTTTATATCCATTCTTTTTTCCTCTTACAGTTTTTAAAAGATGTTTTTAGAAGCTCCTTGTTTTGTTTAAACTAAGATTAAATTTACAGACTGGTCTTAAAGGCATTAATTGCAGTTCATTTATTGTTACTTTGGTATGAAAACTTCGGCATTGCACTCCTCTACAGTTATTCAATAAAAGATCTTTTGTTATAAGGGCCTATTCAGAGCCCTTGAGTTTGCTTCCTAATTAATATTAGACTTCCTCGCAGTTGTGCTCTGGAGTACAAATGCTCACTTCCCAAGGATGTTGCTGCAAAGGCACATTGAATGTGTCTTTAAGTGCATCCTGAATTACTGACTTATTATTGGGCAAATCCCTGAAGTCTTCACTTAGCCAAAACTCCCACTTAAGACAATGGGCCTATGGGAGTTGTCTCATCATTAACTGAGCTCCAGCAGTTGTCTGGCACTCAGTGAACTAAGTCATGGTCACTGCCCCTGAGAGTTTACCATCTATATTAGAGACAAAGACTAAACAAGGCTGAGAAGATAATGAGGCAGCATGAGCTGGAGCTGGGCTCCTGGACCCGGCATTGCACTTTGTTCTTGAGGTGTTTATGAAGGGGCAGGGGGACCACTGCTAACAGCACCGGTCACTGTAGTGGTGTTAAAGGCAGATTTTGGCGTAAGCGGTTGCTAACAGATTCTTCCATTGTGCTTTTCAGCAGAGAGGCCAAAACAGATTAGTCCCTGCTATGTCCTCTCCTTCTAGGGCTATTTGTGGCCCTCCTGGACTGGGAGCTTCAGGCTGCTGAAGGGGTTGCTTTGCACTGTCTTGTTCTGGGATTTTCCTTCTGAGGGGAAGGTACTGTCAGGCTGACGCTCTCTAAGGTTTTAATCCCTGAGGTTAAATTGCCTGGTGGGAAGGCCAGGACAAGCCCATCACAGACACTTGGATAATTGTTTGTGTGGTACCAGACAGTCCCCAGCTGCGGCTCCCTGATACTGGCAGTGTAAGTCACCGGGCAGGTTACCCGGGGAAAGCTCTCCTGTGAGGACAGACATCGCCACCACGTCTGTAACACTGGGTCAAGTGGCAGGAGCACATCCTCCCCATATCAAGGCTGGCTCTATGGTGCTGGTCACCAAGGGGGGCCAGGAGGAGAAGCCTGGAGGACTAAGGGGCACTGATGGGCTGGTGAGGAGGAGAAGGGTTTGGAGAGAGCAGGAGCTGTGGTTTGTGCCTAAGGAAAGACAAGGTGGGGAAGCGTTAAGTGTTTTCACAGGTAAATTGTTACTTGCTGTGGGGGAGTAAGCAGGCTCACAAGGCAGCCACATAGGCCAACTCCCTTTTTTTTTTTTTGTGCTATCAAAAGCATAGCAGGCCTAGGACGGAGTGGCTGTGACTGCCTGACATACATTCACAGGGAGTTCAGACAAATCCATAATTTTGGTTTCTTCCTTGCCACAGGCAACAGTTATTGGTAATCCTTTTTGCGAGAAAGCAGGATCTCAGGGAAAGGTGGGTAGGATTGATTTGTACCAGTGTGAGCATCATTATCAGTGTCTGGGACCTATGTCAAGTGTGCCATAAAGATTCCTGCCAAGCCTGCTAGAAAGCTCTAAAGGTCCACAGCCCCTTTGATCTACCCCCTGTATCAGCCTTATGACTGCTGTGTCCTCTCAGTGCTGTCCGACATGAACACTGAGCTCTCGTATTACCATTGCTGGAGAGCGGAGTCTTATCACTAAAA
Source organism: Dromas ardeola (assembly GCA_013398915.1). NCBI lineage: Eukaryota > Metazoa > Chordata > Aves > Charadriiformes > Dromadidae > Dromas > Dromas ardeola. Next base: position 189,199 of record VYZM01019523.1, on the reverse strand, counting down.
AAAAAAAAAATCCATTGCAAAGAAATGCAAAATTATTTCCTTTCATATAGTCCTTGCCATTACTCTCAGGGGAAAAAAATACTGTACTAGGTACTAAGAAGAACAGGGGAAAACCAGGGCCTCCCTTTCTGCCTCATATTTTCTACAGGTTGCAATCCTGAGCCCTGGTGCCCATTGATGGCTCATTTTTGTCACAAGAGGAGGTGAGTGTTTGCTTTTGTAGTGAACACAGCTGCCGCCAGCTGATAGAAGAGAAGTGTGACAGAGCCAGTGTTGGTCCCAGCTGCTGGTGTCTGCACCGTTTGGATGAAGACTGATACAAAGGATGCATGAGGGCAACAAGTCAGCCAGAGTCACCCTTGTTCCCTGCAAGCAGCTATCAGTGCTGAGTGGTACAGACCTCTCAAGGGAGAAAGTGGAGAAGGGGAGGTCTCTCCCATTTCAAACTCCTGTTACTAATGGGGACAGGTCACAGCCATGGGAATAAGGCACGAGGCATTGATTCATTGAGCTTTTTCTTGTAATGCCGTAGATCTTCATTAACGTTCCCAGTTGTGCTTTCTGCTGTTCCCAGTGGGGCCACTTAATGACATAAAGAGCTTAATAAGGAGAAGCTGTGGTCACAGCTGAGGGGAAGGGGTCCGGCTTACTGCTGCCCAGGGTTGTGCTGTTTATCATACGCAGCATCAGCCTCTAAATATTTCTTACCATTGGGACTGAGAGAATCACTTTGCAGAGAAGGTTATCCAGTAAATCTGGCAGGGCAAAAACAGAGACCAAGAAGGGAGCATGTCTTAGGACCATACTGGTCTCTAAAAGCTTTTGGCAGATATCTGGAGGGGGCTGTTTGCTGTTATGAACTGTGATTGTGCATTGGCTGAGGATATGAGATCTTAGGAGCCATGCAGTGGTGTTTTCTAATGGAGTGGTTTTCAACCGGTTCCACTCTCTCTCCCGGGGGGATCTCAGAGCTCCAGACAAGGAGCTTGCTGATGCTGGACCCAGTGCTATGGAGCTGGGGGAGCCCAAGCCCTGGGAAGAGTGGAGGAGGAAGCAGAGCAAGGAATCTGGTGTATCTGTGAGAGTAGGGAGCCACGGAGAAGAGAAGGCACCTCTGCATGCTTTCCCTAGTGAAACCATCAGGTGCAAATATATTAACATTTATCTTTTCTACTTGTTGAAGCCATCCCACAAGACACACTATTTGTAAGCATACTTGAAATATAACATACGAATGTGTCTTAGAATTAGATTTTCCCCTTACTTATCTGAACTGACTTAGGTCCTGCCTTCCCAGTACTTTAATACATTTGCTAAGCATTAACCTTTCCAGCAGTATTTCAGCTGGACAAGTTTACTTTCCAGCTGGAGCTTGGACAGGCAGATTAGCCCCAAGTAGGTTATGGTAGTTCCAGATCTGGAAGTCTTTACTTCAGTGGGAGAAAGTCATTGTGTGAAGTCACATCTCAGATGCACGCTTCAGGGTCTTTCCTCCAGATCTCCACCCAAACACCCCTCTAGCAGAGCTTGGTGAGCCTTTCCCATCGTCCAGGGTACCTTCACTAGGATATTGGCGTGCAGGTGGACAAATCTCTAGCCAGGGAAGCAGTGGGGTACTGAGCACTCTGTCATATTAAACATAGCTACAAGCCCAGTTTTTGTCTTAGTGTGAATTGATGCTCAGCATTTAGCACAGAGCAGGTGTTAATGGAAGGTCATCTAAGGCTTCTCTGCAGCATAATTATGGGGCTATTTCAAGCTTTCTCCTTTGGTTTTAATGCAGATCAATGTCGTAAATTGTCAAGAATCATGAAGTGCAAGTGTCTGTGAGGCTGCTGGACCACCTGCCTTCCAGAACTGCTTCTTGCATGCTAAATTTAGAAATTCATCACCTGAGACCCAAACTTCCAAGTGTTTGGGAATGCTTTACAACACTGAAAGCATTACCGGAGGCTAAAGGTTGGATCACGCCAGTAGCATAAAAAGCATGCATATGGAGTTGCTGCTGGCTCTGCAATGTATAAACCCTGCGTGGAGGCTGTGTGGGCTGATTTCCCCGAATGACACTGTTTCTTGTGCTTGTTCCCATTAGTCACCCAGTCACGGCACTCAGGCTCAAACTGGGGTATTGGGCTCATCTAGTTTGGGGCATCCTTAAATTCTCATTCATTTCTACCCCACATGCAGCAGATCTCCCCCCTTGATTTAAAGAGTTAAAGGATCTTTGGCTAGATTGGCTTTAATACCTTCTGCAGTATCAAGCTCTCATTTCAGTGAGTCCCACTTTCCTCCTGTACTTCATGCTCTCTCACAGTTTTCTTTGCTCCTTTTGCCTTTCTTTTCCCCACGATTTAAAGTCACTTTATTTAATTTCAATAACTTTTTTGGAGGGGAAAGAGAGGATTACTGATTCAATGAAAACTGCAACTATTATGGGTGTTTTTATCCTACTTTTCAGGTGCAGCACCCAGATAACTTTTGTGCCCTGGGATTTGCTGCGAGTCTAATAGCACCAGAAAAGCTCTCCCAGCCTGCAGGGTCCCCGCAGCAGCAGGCTGATGATTTACTTTGACAGGCGTGCGTGCTGCAGTGCTGCAGGCCACAGCTCTGCTACATCCCTTCTGCGCCGGGCATCCTCCAGTCGCCCTCCTCCTGCCGCTCAGGTTGCCGCTCTTTTGTTGCTTAAATGTTTTTATTGCAAGGAACAAAAGTTAGTCGAAGGGGAATTGGTTTTAAAATCAAGACTAACCCCTAGACTTGGTGGGGCTCCTAAAACAGGGATTCCCTTTGCTGGGGCAACTGTAATTTTTCCGGGGTGGTGTTGCTATAGAGATGGTGTCCGATCTCTCTCTGTTAATATTGCCCTTTTGGAAGGGCCCTGAATAGGCGCTGAGGTAGGTAAATGTATGCGGTGACACCGAGCGGGTGATTTTATTCTGACAGATTCCTGCAACGTTTGTTTCCAGGCTTGTCTGAGGGCCGGGACGCAGTGTTGGGCTTTTTGTCCCATGTGCTGCCCTCGCGGGGACGGAGTTAATGGAAGCCTTGTTCGGAGCCGCTGGGGCAGAAATTTTTTTGCTGAGGGAGACAAAAGCCGAACGGGCCACCTCAGAGGTTGCAAGCCGAACGGGCCACCTCAGAGGTTGCTTTGGGAAGGCCGTCTCTTGTGGGCTCTCAAAGGAAATGGGAGATAACGCTCGGCCCAGGAGACTCATTGAGCATTTTCCCGCACCCTCCTCTCTGCCCTGCTGCCTTGGGCTTGCACATCTGCCTCCTGCAGCATCTTTTCTAAGGTGGCAGGGAGGGGATTTCTCCAGAAGACATTAATTAGGGTTGGTTTTTCGCAGCCTGGCAAGAGAATAATTGCCAGTGTTGTGAGACATGGGCCGGAGATGCTGTCGGGTGGCTGTGATGGGGCTAGCGGCAGACAGCAGCAACAGGAAAGGGCACAACACGCCCGTACCCGACCATGGGGCTGTTGCAGGCTGGTTCCAGCACAGCAGGGCTGTCTGGGTCCCCGTCTCTGCTCAGTTGTGATTGTACCAGCAAGTACAAGTGGGAGTTGAGCAAGGCTGAAGAAGCAGCGTCTAGGCTGCCAGGACCAAAGCTGCGTGTCAGCAGCTCTCTGTGGTTTTCTTTGAGGATCTTGGATATTTGTGTGTTTTCTGGGTACTCGTGTGTTCTCAGGAGGGCTGCAGCTCCTGGTGTCACTAGGTTATGACAGACCATCAGCTGCATTTTGTGGAAATACATTCACGGGGTCCGAGAAACGTTGCACACCAAAGGCTCTGAGGTGCCCACTGGAGGTACCCTGGGATCACACCACACAGAGGCAGGAGCTCCTTCCCCACTGAGCTCCTTGTAACCAGACCATGCTCGACACCCAGCTTCTGCATCTTGTCACTCTTGGGGCTGGGAGCACAGTAAGAGCAAGGAATATTAGGGCAGATGAATAATCCCTGGGTGTAGGAGCAGGTTGTTCTGGTGCAGAAGACCTTTGAGACAGGACTGGGTAAAGCTGAAGTCAGGCTGGTAGTGCTCCATGTCTGCTGCTCTGCTCTCTGAGGACAGCAGCATTTCAGCAAAAGGGAAATGCATTCAGCATAAATGTAACAAAGAGCACAGGATCTTCAGAACTGAGCAATGCTTTATCACTATAAAATATGGCCTTTCGATTCTACCAATTTATAAGAGAGGAAATAATTTCTAATGAATAAATTATTGGTTTAGTCTGTTTCTGCTCTCTAAGTGTCCTAGTTTTTTCATAAGTACTTTGCAAGTTTGGAGGGTTATTTGCTAGCCTGCCTGGGAGGGACAGTGTTTTGTGGTGAGTGGAATGTGAAATAACTTTTTTCTAAGTTTTCCTATTTAGCAATACAGTCAGTGATATCACTATTCTTCTGACTGAGACTGAGTGTCTCTTGTAGCACAGATAACCAGATCAATCCAATTTGATGTTGGCATTTTTAATGCAACATATTTGGGTATTACATCAGTTGTGGTACTGATGCAGAGATTATTAATCAAAGGCAGCCCATGGGCTCTGATCAATAGAAGGCCCCAGGCTGCTGGGTTTTCTCTTGTCTTCTTTTTTCTTTTTCTTTTTTTTTTTCCTCCCCTCCCTCAAGCTTTTCTCCCATGCAAAGCTGCCATTTCAGTGCTGCTTTTTCAAAGATAGAGGTACCAGTTCTTCAGAGAGATCAGCACACAACTAGTTGTATTCACACAGGAAATCAGGGTTAGCTCCGCAGGACAGTCAGGATGCTCAAATGTTGGCTGTAGTGTAGGAAATTATTTGAGGCATGTCAGGAAGAACAATGTTACAGAGGTGTAAAACATAGCTCTCATTAGGATGGCTGTTGTGTGGGACAAGCAAGACCCTTCCTATTGTTGATATAAATTTGGTAGGAGCAAACTGGAGAACAGAAAAGGGGAATGTCTCTGCTTATATATTTGCAGTGGCTGCTGATACAGAATGAGGAACAAAGCCATCTCAAGTGCCAGCTAATCTATGGACTATGCGTTTTGTCAGCTGGACGGCAGTTTGGCAAACACTTGTGTCTGTGACATGGCATGTATTCATGTGAGTTGTACCATTGAGCTCAGGGAGGCCTCTCACGTGCAGACGCTTTTGCAGAATGGAGACTCTAATCCAAGGAATTTTGTTGGGGTTACTAAGGACTTTCCCTGAGCCTCGTGTTATGTGCCTACCTTAGTGGGCAAGCAGGGTTTCCCCTACCTTGAGCCCTGCTGAGGGTTGTGAGGACTGTTGGTTTACTTGCTCCTTTTGTTTTAATGAAAGGGCGCATTCTCTCTAAAAATACATGCATAACTTCCTTTTGCTCTCCTGGGATGGTGGCCCACAGAGGACCCCAGGGCCTTGTTTCTGCTTGCACAACGTATAATTCCTGTATAATGCAAAACTAGCAGAAGTGGAGTTACAACTCCAAACCTGGATTTATAACCATATAGCTAAGCAAGAAACCACTCTCAATAGCACATAGCAACATTTTCAGCCCCAGTAAATAATCCCCAAAGCCATACAGGGCTCTTGTGAAGTAAGTCTTGCTGGATGACTCGGGAATACTGTGCTTTAGGGATGACACTCACCATTCAACAGCCTGGAAGGTTTAAAAAAAAGGAAAAAAAAAAGCCCTCTAATATAATACTGCCATTTAAGAGAAATCAGAACTGAAAAGCAGCTGTCAAACTTTAATTTCCTAGCTAATGAATGACCATGAATCCATTCTTTAATGATTCTTGACCCTAGAAACAAAATGTATTAGCGCACTCAGATTTTGCACAGTAGTGCTAAATGGGGCATGTAATGTACTAATTTAGTGCCTCTTTAGCATAATCACAACCTACATGCACAGCTACATTTCCTTGCCAGGCAGCTTTCACAAGACCTGCAAAGAACTTACGTAGGACATTTCACCCTATTATTCATTTCACTGATGCCTGGGAATCGATATATGTGATTTTTTTTTTTTTTTTCCCCCTGTCCTGTCCTTCTCCACAAAAAAGCATAAAATCATCCATTGATCTTCATGGGGTGATTAAAATGCCAAGAATTCTGTGCTTTTCTCTACCTGCAATGGAGAGATATCTGGTTTTACTGTGTTCAACCTGTGAATCTAGAAGCCCACAAAAACGTTCAGTTTGGGTACAAATCCTAGTTTCCAGGAGAAATATATGGTCAAATGAAATAAACCCCACTGGCCAAAGGCTACATTTAGCATATTCTGTTGAAAGAAGCTCATGATAAATATTCCTGGTAAAATGAAATTTTATTTTGAAAAATACAATTTTCAGGATCATCATCCTAAAAATGTATGTTTAGCAATGGCTTGGCTATTGCCAATGGCTTGGCCTGACTGTCCCATTCAGAAGGAAAGCAGCTTGAGAGGTAAAAGGACTCTGCTTGATGATTCTCAGCTTCCTTTTTTTTTTTGGCTTCCCTTTGGTCCCTGTTCGGCTTTTGGGACACAGAAAAGCACAGCACAGTTATCTTGTAACATCTGTAAGCCAAGAACATTTCACTTAACCATCCATTGAAGTACCTGTGGCATGCCTCTTTCAATTGCTTCTTCCAATTTTTTGTGATATTTTTATTTTCTATTAGTTCTAATTTTAATCTCTACTCATAGAATCACGGGATGGTTGAGGTCAGCGTTATTTCTGGAGATTGTCTATTCCAACCCCCTGCTCAAAGCACAGTTAGCCAGGGCAGGTTGCTCAGTATTGTGTCCAGTTGGGTTTTTAATATCGCCAAGGTTGGAGACTCCACAACCTCTCTGGGCAACCTGTTCCAGTGTCTGGACACCCTCACAGTAAAAATGTATTTTCTTATGTTTAAGTGGAACTTGTGTTTCAAATTGTGTGATTGCCTCTTGTCCTTTCACTGGGCATCGCTGAGAAGAGCCTGGCTCCATCTTCTTCACACCCTCACAGCAGATATTTATACATATTGATAAGACCCGCCCCCCGAGCCTTCTCTTTTCCAGGCTGAACAGTCCCATCTTCCTCGGAACCTGAAAGTTCAAACGGACCACAAAGACCATGAAAGAGCAACTTTGGGTCCTTATTTGCACTGTTCTAGCCAGGGTTTTGCTCTCTTCTATCGTCTTCCCTCTGTAAATTATTGCAATGGATGAGCCCTTTGGATGGGACATTTTCAATGCACTTTTTGGGTATGTTGGATCCAGATGGAGCCACAGACACCCTGAAGATGTTATTGTAACACCACAACAGGATCCTTGTAGCAGTTTGCCTGGTCCTACCTGGTTTACGCAGATGCATGGGGATGTCCATAAGGATTTTGTTACAAGATCAGGCCCCCCCTTTTCCACAATGCAATTAAGTTACTTGTTATTTATTATATTAGCATTTACTTGGTCTAAGTGGTGCTGGGGCACTGCAAGGAGCTGTGCATATCTGTGTGGTCTACAGCAGGCAGAGCGCTGTGTGTGCTGTGCTCCTATAGGAAGTTTGTCATGAAATCGATGCTTCCTAAAACTCGTTAGCCCTCTGCGTGTGTGCAGCTCTGTTTGGCCCAGGAGCTGAGGCGGTCCCTGCCCGCAGACCTGCAGGGGATCAATACAGAGCAATCGGCGGAGAGACAACGCACCAGCAAACATACCTCGCACTGGAAACCGACTGTCTTTGCGGTTACAGGAGAAGGTGTGAAGCTCCACACCTCTTTCCGCTCCTTCAGCGTCTCAGCAGTGCTGGAGGTGTTCAGCCAATTAGCGTGGCCAATCCCTTTCTAAATGTTTTTATTTCCATGCGTAGGCTGCACTTTGGAGTGAGAAAAACCTGGAGCCATGCCAGGTTCTTTCCAGAAATTCAGGAAAAGGAAATGGGATTGTTAAATAAAATAGACTGTGCTGATGTAGGAGTCCCTCAGTCAGGCTGTAGGGGCTGGCAGCGCTCGCCTCCGCCGAGAGCAGTGCCGTCCACGCCGAGAGGCTGTGTCTGCAGGGAGCACCGTGCGGGGCTGGGGTCCAGTCCAGCAGCTGGCATGGCAAGTGTAAGGTCCGCTCTCGGTTATTCCGGTGAGAACCCAGAGAACAGCCCAGAAAGCTGAGTTACCCTGCATTTCTGCTGTGCAACTGAATGCTCAAGCAATGGTGCAGAATTTAAGACAGCCTGTGTGGAAAAACTTGGTTTGGGTGGAAAAACTGAGTCCTGTTGCCCTCTCGGATAAGACTCTGACTTCTCTGGAGCGTCGTCTGCGCTCAGGGCACAGCGCTGCGCAGTATTTGATTGATATTCGTTCTCAGGGCTTGGTGAGTTGCCCCTGCTGGGTCTGTCACTCCTTAGCCTGCAATTCCTACAGATATTCAGGATGAGGTCTTTGGAGGCAGGAGCGTTTGTGGGGTCTGAAGGAAGCAATGCAGAGTGTTTTTAGGGGAGATTTTCTGTATGTCGTTAATACCATCCCCAAACTGCAGAAATACAGTACATAATTGCCACATCTGAAACTCCTGAGCTACATTATTAGCAAGAGGTTAACAAGCAATCAGGAGCTGCAATTGTTGCAGCTATTTTTAATAACAAATATGGAGAAATTGCATCTCTCTAGAGATAATTCACAAAGAGTAAAATTTACACTGAGTTGACCAGGTAGCTTTTTTTCTTTCATCTCCAATAACAACTAATGTTAAGACTTAATTACATAAACATTTATAGACCATAAGGGGTTTTTTTTATGGGTGCTACATAAATTTGTATTAAGATAATAATTAACTATTCCTTCCTTGTGATGTGCACACAAAACACAGCTGACCATTGCTGTGGAGGTGGAAACCAGCCACTTCTTACTGTTGTCTGTTCTGCTCTGAACAGAGTCAAATCTGTCCAGTCCAGTTAAAAACCTGATTTCATATATTAATTTTTAAGGTGATGGCTGTATCGTCATATCAACTGCAATCCTTGAAATGTGTCTGAGCCTGAGGACTCTTCAAGACACACGGATGTCTGGTCAGCAGGGCTGGGCCCTTGTTAGCAGGTGAGTAGAGAATGCAAACTCCCTGCTGTGCCTGGAAATGGGGTGAAAGGCTGCAACTCAGCTTCACAGAGCCCAAAACCTTGTGCTCGAGTGATGCCCAGGGCCCTGCAGTTGCTTGGAGTCTGGTGCAAGTCTTGGTGCCCCTCAAGAGGCTGGAGGGGAGGTTGTGCTGTAGGCTGAATTGTCAGATGAGTCTTTTGGGGCCACAGGCTGCAGAGCCCAAACTGTGGGTCTCTGTGCAAGGACCATAAGAAAAGCGCAAGCCACATATCTAGGATGAGGTTTTCTGGGCACGTTCTCCCCCTTGTTAGCCCCCTGTGTTGGAGATTTCAGTACCTTTGACAAAAAGAAGCTCTGCTTTTTGAGTAGCTGGACTCAGACTTGGACCCATCACCCTTACTCAAACCTCATTTGTTTGCCAGTTCTCTCCCTACTGCAGCTTCACACAGCAGATGATGGGACCAGCTGAAGCTGATGGTGAACAAGTGCATTGAGATGTGGGTGACCAGGATGGCACTCTGAAATCCCACAGCCAGCCCAGGAAAGTGCTGCCTGTCCCTGTGGCTGGTGGCCTGGCTTGCAGGGTGAAGGTAGGAGGGGACAGAGCAGCACCAGGACTGTGGGTGAGGTTCCCTGCTAGCAGCACTTACAGCCCTGCAAGTACTCAGTGTGATCCTGGGCCCAGCCCAGGGAAATGCTCAGAGCAGCCGGTGCTGGAACATGCTGGTATTTTGCACTGTGAAAAGCGATGTGTGAATTGGCAGCTTTCGACTGAGCTGGGAAGCAGGATCTGAACCTTGTTCTCAGCAGAGATTACTCAGTGCAATGCATGTATTGAGGCATCAGCCCTCACCCACTGTAACGCTGCACTCCTTTTTTAAAGAAAAAGTGGATTCTTGCCATGTACTATTTAGTTGGGAAACCTGGGCGTGATTTCTGTGGACTGTTTCAGATATATGTAGCTATTTATGAAAGCAGAAACAATATCCTGGAGTGCTCTGAGATCCCTTGGCTGATGCAGCAGATGTAGATCTGATGCAGATCCCTTAGGAGATGAAGGAGTTGAGCGAGGAGCAGCCATTCTCGCCCTGTGTGGATGCCAATGGCACCCAAAGCCAAACCCATTGAGCTCTTACTGCAGTCAGACCGGGCTGTTCCGTGGGAGCTGCCAGGCTCAGCCCTGTCCCAACACCTGCAGCCCAAAGAGTTGGGTGCCCTGCACCCCGTCCTGGGTGGCAGGTCCCACTCGTGTCCTTAGCAGCTCCTATATTTTTTTGTGACAACAGAGGGCACCAGCGGCCCTTGCTAATGCCGGGCTCTGCCCTGCCTGGCTCCCCGGGACATGCAGGGCTTCTCGGGGCAATTTCGGACCTGTGGGAGGAAACAGCCTGCAAACCAAACCCATCCTGCTCCTCAGGTTTCGGGAGATGGATGCAGCGGGGCTCACGGCTTCCTCCTACTGGTCCTGCGTGGGTGTTAGTGATAACGCGCAAGTGAAAAGCGCGATGGTTTGGATGCAGATGGTGAAGGTGTGTGTTGGTGCAGCGCACAGGCATGGCTGGGAGCAGGGAGGGCTTGCACTCAGGGGGACACCTGTGGTCCTTTTGAATCCTCAGGTGGTCATTCTGTACCTCCAGCCCAGCGGGGTCCGAACCTGCCTGTCTGCACCCAAGCAAAAGACACTGAAACGGGGGAATTTGAGGTGAATCGGCAATGGGCCTGAATCTCCCCTGCATTACACCAGAGTTCAGCTTCACAGACAGCTGTGTAACACGGGAGATTTGCCTACGGCGAAGCCCACGGGAACAGCCCTGAGCTAGCTCTAAGCTGCTCTCCTCCAGCACTGGTGCCAGAATAGGAAGGAGCCCAGAGCAAGCTGGCTGCTTGAGCGTGAAATCTCCAGCAAATCTGAGCTGATGAGGTTAGGTGGTGATCAGTACCAGAGTTGGTCCTTTTAGAGGTAACCCCTGTAAAGTGGGGGGCAGTCTGGGCATACCTCCGCTCCATGCAGTAGGAATGGGGCTGCTTCCAGCCTGCATGGCCCCTGACGTGCAGGTCCTCTCTCCTTCCAATTACCCACTTGTGTTTATCACTGCTGCAGGTGTGTTCAGCTCCAGGATGCCCACAGAGGGATGCAGAGAAGTTGAAGCTGTATTTGTTACTTTCCGGAAGCACAGCTGTCTAAGCAGGTAAGCTTTTAGTGATAACCCACTGCTTTTGATCACTGTGTCACGCGGCAAAATAATCAGGGAGTAGAGCAACAAAATACAGGCACAAGTACTTCTGATGAACAGCCCCTTTAGCAGAACATCCTGATTTACTGCTGTTGTGAAAGCAGAAACAGGCAGTGATTTTATTCCTGCTTTCTTCCCTGCAGCGCTGGGACAGAGTTCATCTCTGCTCTGGTTTGTGGGATGCTTTCTCTTTGCTTCATCTTAATTTCTGTGAGGAAGATGAAGGGAGAAAAAACAATGATGGGGTGGAAAAGGCTTTGAGCAAAAAAACAGTGTCACACAGTACTGAAAATGTCACTCGACCCAGTGACATTAACAGGACTACTTGCAAGAGCAAGAGCTCCTCACTCAATTTAATCCCTTGAGTAAGGGTTGAGTGGCTGAATAGATGGATCCTGGCAGGATCAGGCCACAGAGCTGTGCGTATGAACCAGAACCTAGAGTCTGTAACGGGGCCCTGGCCTTTTTAGTCCTGCAGATTTGATATATCTTGCTTATTGCAGCAGGACTATTTGCATACCAAAAGATTTACTCACATGAGCACAGGACATTGGAAGCTCTGTTTATCCACAGCCTAGAGACATGAAGGTCCCAAGTTTCTTCCACTGCCAAGGGACATGTGAAAGCTTTGAGCACATGCTACAGAGATAAGTAGAGACATATGCTTTATGCCAGGCCAAGATGTTTTTATAAAGAGTTTCTGGCCACGTCTGGTAAAACATTTAATAACTTTTCTGCCAGCAGCCAAAAGGCAGTCAAATATTTAAAAGCAGTAATAAAAGTTCCTGTGTGAGTCAGAGTCCTACAGAAATCCTTATAGCGAATTTCCCCATGGTAGCCTGCAGGACTAGCTGGAAAAAAATACCGCAGAACTCTGCTGGTATGAAGTATTTTTTAACAAGTCCTTGGAAGTGGCGTGTAACGTCCCTGCAAAGCCCCTGAAACCAGATCCCAGGCTATGTGCAGCCTAAACAGCAATTCTGGTATTTTTTTCTTTAATTACTATAGCCGCAAATCCTATTTTACTCCTAGGGAATCAGAGAGAGGCCAGTTTCAGTGTGACCTTTAAGTGGCATCTCACTTGCTTAGAGAAGAGTATGCACAAGTGTGTATTCCTTTAACCTGGAATGCAGCATACTCAAACATCCGTACCACAGATGAGCAGAACGATGCCCTGCCATGTGCGTGGCCTGGGCTCAGTTCTCTGCTCTCCCTTCCTGCCGAGCTCTGCTCTTGTAGTGCTAATGAAGTGCCTCTTCTTCCCCTTTCAAAGTCCTCAGGTGATCCCTTTCTGCTTGGAAATTGCAATGAGACCCTGGGCTTTTTTGGAAATGAATCTCATTAAGATCCAAGGCCATGAACGCTTCTCTGCTAATTCTTCCTGCTGCTAAAGCCCTGTCAGTAACCAGCGTGCCCCGGTTTGGCTCTGCTGTGGGCCTGCGGCAGGGCAAGCACAGGTATCTCACAGCAGCTCATTCTTACCCCAGGTTTGTGGGCTGGCACATGCAGGCGTTCACCCTGCTCTTGCACACCTCCTTGGGCAGGAGATGATGCCAATGGAGGGGTCAGAGAGGGAGAGGAGGGGTGACGCTGCTATCATCCACCTGGCAGGTTGTGAGCTTGGATACTCCACCGTCTCTATGCTGAAATAGAGTTGGTTGGTCTCTGCATTTTGCAAATTGCTTCCACACTGCAGTTCAGCTCTGGTTTGGATGCTCTTCCCTGGAGCATATGGAACTGATCTGGGAGACCTGCTTGGCCTGAATCCCCCCTTCCTACCCCAGGACCTTGCAACTCTTCCTCCAGCTGAAAATCCCCTGGGAGCTACCTGTGTTTCTTTCGTATTTCCAGTGCTTTTGACTACCAAAATGGGAAGGGGTATGTCATCTTCCCACACCAGACCATGAGGAAATATTTTACTTCAGCTTGGCTGTAAAAAGGCAGGTTTTGGGGAAAATAACTCTTTCTTGGAGCTGCTTTGCACAGACACACTATGTCAGTGTGACAGCATCAGTGCAGCAGGGGAGACCTCACCAGAGAGGCTCTGAGCTAAGCAGGATCAGGCTCACACAGACAGGGTTGCCACCATGCCTGCTGGGTTGCCCGGTCTGTCAGCAGAGAAGCCACCCTGGATGTCCTAATTCCCCATCCTGTGCTCTAACCACAACCCTCTCCTCCTCCTACAGACTAAAGCCTGATACAGCCTGCATGGTGCCCCTTCCCTGCTTCCAAGGCTGTTTGGTGAAGGTGCGATCTTTAATACAACCTGCAGGCAGGATGAAGACAGTTGCATCTCCTAATTGTGTGTGAGTGAAGGCAGCGCTTCTCCCTGGGATGGAAAATGGGTTTTTTGCCTCTGGGCCTACAGAGGGGGCCTGCGAACCACAGCACGGGTGGTACGGCCAAGGGAGCTGGGGAAAAGCAGGGGGTTTAGCACCCAGGGCAGGAGACAGCCTCTCCTTCCCCGTGGCCTTGTCTCGGGCAGAGATCCCAGCTCCCACAGCCTGCCTGGCGAGCAGCCATCCTCCCAAGGTGTCTGATTGCCAAAGACGTGCCCGTGGCAGGCTGCTCTGAACACACGGCAGAGGGAAGAGACAGCAAAGAAGTGTCTGGTTACCCACCTCAGCTGCCTCCTTCCCTCCTCTCCAGGGCAGGAGGCCTGCCCTCCTGGGTGTCAGGAGAGACTCCTTCAGGGAGGGCTTGACAGGGAAAATTTATGACAAACCTGTTGCGACTCGTTGCGGATTTGAGTAACACTTGGGGAAAATGCTGTCAACAACTGCACGCTTCTCTCCTCGGAAACCCCGGAGTGCTTTTCTGGGCTCAGCTCGCTGCCGCAATTCAGCGCTGCCGCAATTCGGTGTTGCCAGCGGCTGAGGGAGTAGCTGGGTTTCCAGAGCCAGTCCTCCCCTGCAGCACAGCGACATCTGCACCCTGGCTCGGGGTCGCTCCCTCTGACAACAGCCACCATGCCCTCAGCGGCTGCGACCTTCTCACGTCAGCATGAGTTTTCTGGGCCACGGGTGTGATATTCAGCAGAGCACCAAACTAAAGCGAGGTCCTTCCATCATCAGATCATCATAGGATCTACTGAGCAATTCAGCGTGTTTATCTCGTAATGATAGTGCAGCCCTGGGGCTTGTCTCTTAGGTCCTTGCTGGTGCAATGCCTGGCTGTTACATCAGACCAATGGGGTCATGCTCCCCAGAGGAGGCAACACGCTGATCCAGGCCATAAAGTTTGCATTTGTCTCCGTTTGCGTTTGCATTTTCAGCTAGAGGAGAAGCGCTGATGTCCCAGATCAGCTCCAAGTTTCTCATCTTCTGTTTAAAATCACACAAATCTGGAATGGCACTGGTGACCCCTGTGTTTGCTTCTGGATGCTCACACGTTGGTCCTGGTGAATCAATAAAGGATAGCCTAGCACAAGTAGTATGGGGTAAAGCTGGGGTTTTTTAGGTAGGAAAAAAACCTCTGTTTGCCTGTCTGACACCTCAGGGGAAGCTGAAGTGGACATAAAGAGTGGAGCAGCTTGCAAGGGTGCAGCACTAAGACAGCATGCGTCCCATGCGCAAGATCTCGTTCCTTCATCCTCAGCATCCAACCTGGGAGCACCGGCAGGAGCGGATGGTGTCATGGATGGCTGCACAGTCATGTTGGTTACCTTTTGCTGATGGGATGTGCAGATGCTGGTGTTTCCTGTGTAGTGGAGAATTCATGTTCCGCAGCAATCTGCAGGGTTGTGGTGATTCATGGGGAACAGGAAAACCTAGTCTTATCTTCAGGGAGAAAACTGCTGAGCTTCAGGTTTCAAAGCCCTTGGTTCAGTGGAATTACAGGTTCAAATCCTGAGAGGGTCAAACAAGGTCTTTCTTCCTCTGAGACGAATGGAGTGTCATGCAGTAAATTGCCTATGATTCTCTTTGTTAGATGCTGTGTTACTTTGAAAACGGCATTGTGACAAATCTTGGCTTTCTGCAAAATAAATAACTGCATCATTTATCAAAACGGTTTGCTTTCAGAAACGTCGCCACTCTTTTAAGGCATCAGAGACTCCTGGGAATGAAGGAGACCAGAGGAACACAAGATGCCACTTCTCCTTTCTTACTCTATTTTATTTGACATTTCACTTTTTTTTGCTTATTTGAAAAAGCTCCAGTGAGGAGTGATCCCTGGCTGTGGCATGTCCCAGCAGATTCGGTGGAGTGTGACAGTAAGAGACGTGTGCTGCCTGACTCGCCCCCAGGGAGATGGGGAGCGACAGGCACACTTGCTTGCCACATCCTTGCTGCCTGCAATTGCCCCTGTGCAGGAGGAGCTCCAAGGTCATTCTTTTCCCCACGGCAACAGACATCGCCTGCATTTCCCAGATCTCTTGTAGTAGAAGGTACGGCTTCTTGGGGCTAGCAAAATCATGGCATAAGGACTGATCAGCGGTTGAATAACCAGCATGTTCCTGCCTACTTAGCTGAGATGACACATCCGGAGCACTGATAGCGGCTGGAGCGTCAGGTTCTGTGCTTGTTTCTTACAGACCATTACTGCAGAGCAGCATGCTCGGCTCCGCTGTGTGTAGCAGCGCACACAAGGCAAGTGTGCGGCTCCAACGAGGCACCTGTCATATGCGAATACTATCATAGGCGAATTCCTCTTCAAAAGTTCTACAGGGAGAGCTACGTGCAAAAAAAGTCTGGCAAGGCAGAGAAATAGTTTGGAAACTTTATATTTCTTTTCTTTTAAAGCTATCTCCGGTGTTCAACTATTTCCACAGGCTTATTCCTTGTCTAGGATAGAATGTAACGCACCAGATGAAATGTCAAAAAGCAAGCACTGTATTCGGTGTGGTCAACAGTAATTTATTCTATAGCCTGTGTAGCAGCATCTTATTTTGTGCTTGACATAGCAAACATTGCTAGTGTCCAGCCAGCACCTTACTAACTTTTTAAAAAGATAGATGAAGCAAAAAGTACTGCTTTTATGTTTTCTGTGGGATGCCCTCAGTGCTTTGCAGATGCCTGGGAGTCCTAAGTAGCGGGCAGGGATTGGCATCCCCTTTTTACACGTGGGAAAAAAGAATTAAAAGAGTTTATGGCTCCTGTTTCCAAAAGCAGTTGCTAGCTTTGGGTCTCTGTCTTTTTGGTGCCAAACTCTGAGAGTTTTTAATGTTCTGGCATGTGTGCAGAACAAAGAGCAACTGTTCACTGGTTTAACTGGTTTGACTTGTACACAGCTCCGTTTAAAAGGTACCTTAGTGTCAAGTCTGTGTAGCGCAGTGAGGAAGCAGATGTTCCCTCCATCCCTGTTGCCCATCAGGTCTGGATTTTAGAAGTGCCCCAGTCGAAGCCAACAGTGTTTGCAGTGTCCAGCACCGCTGAGAGCTAGGCCAGGTGTTAGATCAAATGTCTGGAGCTGAGCGTGTAACATTTTTTCAGATGTGCTTCTTGGTGATTTTTTTCCAGACAGATGCGGGAAGTCTGTGGTAGAGCTGGGAACAGAGCCTGTTCCTGTGCTGTGAGAGGCTGTGTGTCTGACAAGACACAGGCACAGCCCTACAAAGTAAATGTTGTGATTTCATGGCTGGAGCTGAATGGCACCCGGCACTTGCACCAGGGGATTTTTTTACTTCCCCCCCCCCGCCCCCCACCCCAGTCTCTGGATTCACAGGCGTTCATGCTGTGGCTAAAGCCTCGGAACCTCTGAAATTCAACAGGAGTAGTTTGGTGCTTAATTTTGGGTCAGTTGTACCGGTATATCTTTGTGCTCACTTCTCTGTGTGCAGCTCGGTTACAGGACAGCCTTAATGGAGGATAACCAGGCAGGAAGGCTCAGGGACATGGTGAGATACAGGTGAAATGCACATCACAGGGCTGAGGTTAATACCAGCTTGTGCAGAAGAGTATTTTACACCAGGAGCAGTCTGTTGACTCCAATAGCATTTAATAAACTGCTTCCTGAGCTGGACAGTGGAGTGAGGACTGGGCTTATAGATATACACTACATACTTTTGCTTGCTTCGTTGAGTTGTCCAGAAGGGTCATGCATTTCTTTCTTTTTTAAATCATTAATTGAGCTTATCCATGATGGGAGAGCTTGTCATATTCTGTGTATGAATGTACTGTCCTTTGCTGGTGCTGGCTGCATGGCAAACCCTGCGCAGACTGCTGGGGCTGCCAAGCCTGGGCAATGCCTCGCTGGCCTGTCCATAGCCTGGCAACACTTTTAAGGGATGGACACACCATTGCGTGTGCGCACTGCCTGTGCAGCTCCCTGCTGGTCTGTCTATTCAGTGTTTGGATGAGCGCAACTCCACAGCGCACATTCTTCTGGCCTGCTGTTTGCACAAGTTCATGTTGAAAGCTTGCTTTCTCAGGACACTTTCTTATTTGTTTAAAATGTGCTGTTTCCATAGATTGCACCTGCTCTCAAGGATACTACCCAGGGGTAAACACGGACAAGGCACAAAGCCAGCATCACAAGTGCAGTTTCCATGGGAAATGCAGGTAGGTATATCAGTACCTGTAATGAAATGCTTGGCTCTGGGTGTCTGCTCGGTTCCCCTGCTCTGGGTTGTGGTGAGGGGCACCAGCCTCTGACAGCAGAAAGGGCCCTGGTCTCCAAATCACTGAGACAGCTTGGGTGGCTGAGCTCCCTAAAAAGAGCAGTTGAAACGACACCAATCATCCCACCTGCCAGAACAGGTCAGGAATTGTGGCTTTTCTTGAGTAAAATTTCAGTCAGGCTTAATTTTCTTTTCACTTCTGTTTTAGAAAATGCTGAATATTGAGCTGTCATTAGGCGAAAAGTAGCGAGAGGAATTCCAGACTGAAAAGCAGGACTTACACTTTTCATTTAGAAGAAAACCTGGGAATTTTTTTCAGCAAAACTGCTTCCATGGGAAAAGGTTGTTGAAGAACATTCTGGTTGAAAGTATTTCAGCCTTCTGCCATAAGAAGGAGGTGAAAACCACTCAGACCCTTCCTGCTGTGAACATGCAGGATTTTGTGCAGTAAAAGGCTGAATCTTTCACCTGTAGTTGAAGCCTCCAATTTTTTAATTTTTTTTTTTTGATCGATATCACCATCGCTGAAACATATAAACGCAAGGAGTTTGGGCGAAACGCTAGCTGATACGGGGCAGGGAGCAATTGTGGGCTGGCAACAGGCTGGAATCAGTGGCCTAATCAGCCGTTTTCCTCTCTAATTGCTATGATTCTACAGCTTAAAGAATTACACAACGCGTATTTTAGTTGGAACAAGACACTATTATTGAGTAAAGTGCATAATAATTGTGTTTCAGGAGGTGAAATAAACGTCTATCACCAGGCACTTTAATCCATCATTGTACTTTGCTAAATTACTGAAATTGCACTACATTCAATACTAAAATTGCTTGTAATAAAGTGATTGCTGAACTGACACTCACAAAAAGATGTCTAGTACCTACATTTGTTTTCCTAATTGACAATTTTAGGCTTCGATCTGGGGAGGGAGGAGCACCCACGGCCCTCGTTTCAGCTGATAGGAATGGAGGGCACGTAGCCTCTTGCAGAGGCAGAGTCTTTCAGCACTGTGGGATCCTGCCTGCGTGAAGTACCTCTGGTTTCCTCTGGCTTTCAAGTCCTTGCATGGGTCACTGGATAGATCATTTTACCTATGTTTACTGGTACATTTTGATACATGTCTTTCTTGTAATGATACACCACTTGATTATATTGCTCTGCAATTTCTTCACTGACCATTCACTAACTAATGCCACCTTTTGCAGACTGGGATAAGTGACTCAGCCAAGGATACATAGCGTGAAGGAAAAAGGCACATGCCTTGTCCTGGATCTCCAATGGCACTTCAGAGATGCCCATGACTTGTGTTTCTACTTCATCATCCTGCAGTCCCTCCACCCTGCAGCGGGCAAAAAGCAAAACTAAAATCAGGGCTCTTGGTTTCGGCTCCTGGATGACGTTTAGATCAGGCCCACCTAGAAGAGCATTACTTTTTTGTTTTAGATAGTACTCCAAGGATGTTGAACTGTGTAAGTAACTAAAGCTGAGCTAGACTTGGTTGTTTTTTTAAAGTTTAGCTAATGTATGTGATCACATGCTTGGGAGAATACATAGAAATATTTTCCACAGGCCAAGCGATATCCTTTTGCAAAGGTGTATAACTCCTTTTTCATGAGATTGAGTGAACAGCTGAGGAAATTTCTGTTTTATACAGGGAAAAACATTTTGTGGTAATATGGAAATGGTCATTTGATTATAGTTTAAAAGAATTTTATTACTGACTCCTGTCCTTGGAAATTTGACTTGCTTTCTGAAGACCAAAACCTTCTTTTCTTTCTCAGGGGTTTTCCAGCCTGGCTCAGAACAGATCTTTAAGAAATTTAATTGCAACATGTTAGAATGTCTCTTTAGAAGAGAAACACATGCTTCATCCAGGAAACACTGAATGTAAGTCTTCTCTTGATGTTTCCATGGCCTCAGCCAGAGGGATGAAACCTTCCTTCATGGCAGGTGACCTAATCTGTAGGGTTTACAGGCTCTCTTAACAAAGTATCAAACACTCTTATAGATATTTTTTAGCTTTTTCTGTATATGAAAGGTGAGGTGAATGTCTCCATCAGCAGCAGTCACTACATAACGTATTCATGTACTGTAAGGTCTATTAAAAAAGTTTCAATAAGCTAAGCAAATATGAGGAATTCTGATGGGAAGGAATTAAAGCTGTCCATTTTTTTCTTCCAAAATAAATATGCGAGTTAATCTGAAAAAGTGAAGAATGCCAAATATTCATCCTATGTGCTAAAGTGACTCATGGTGAAGGTAGACAGTTTTATAGTGCAATTTCTTTACTTGTGCTGGAAATGGATAGCTTCCAAGTGACACTTATGAAACAATTAGCTGTTCAAGGATAATCAGATTTGTATGAAAATGTAAAGATAAGCAATTTAGCTGTGATCTCAGCTGGAAAGTAAGTGAGGGTGGTGGGCCATACTCCACAGTAAAAATCCCCTTTCTTTTACTAAATGGGCACTTTTGCTGAAATGTGCTGGATTCAAGCAAGTAACAGCTCCCTTGACTTTCATTGCTAGGATGACACACGACTGATTTGCATCATTAGAGATCCTTTCTCATGGCCGAGCTGCTTTGCATATAAATGAGACCTAACCTGAACAGCTGTTCAACTGGTGGATGTGAAGGATTTACAGTGCTGGATCAGGTCTCTGCTCACCACCAGTCTTCAAGGGAACTCCTCTCTGGACTGCTGGAAAACACGTAACGTTTCCTACCTATATGCCTGGACATTGGGCAGGGGGCGAGGCTGGGTGTTCAGATGGCAAAAAAACATCTTGAAGACTTTTTATATTTTTAAGTTAAAATGCTCGCTTTTCAGTCATGCCCTCTCCTTTGAAATTATCATGCATATGGTGGAAGAGTGAAGTGCTTTTTTACCCTCTATGGGTTGCACAGACCTGTGCCCAGAGATGATGCTATCTCTAAGAGTTGAGCTACAGAGGGAAGGACCCAGCCAGCCAACCTCCATCATGCCCAGGGCAGCCAGGCTTTGACTAACAGTACTCCGTGACCCTATGGATTTGCCAGCCTATGCATGGCTCTGGAAATATGTGTGCACCATCTGTGCCTGTACAGTGCCGAGACAGTTGCATGGAGAGGGATAGTACTGACAGCATAGCAAAGGCTCTTGTGCTACCTCCACAACCCACTCATCTCCAAATTGCCTAGGGTCAGAGGAGGCAGCAGGAAGCCAGGAGAGCCTGGGGGGTCTCTGTCACTCCAATGCCTGTCTGTATCAGCCCATGGGTCATCCTCCACTGAGGTGTTTGTCCTTGTGTTCCTGTTCACTGGACCTCTCTGTGTTGTTGGCCATGTCTTTCTCCTTGAAGTGGACACTCTGCTCTGCCTTTGCAAACACACTTTGTGGAGGAAGTGGGAGAAGATGTGATGATGGCTTCCTGACCCCAGCCTCACTTGAGCTGTACGGGAAGGCCCCTTAGGAAAGCTTTTTCTGTGATATTTTCAGCTTCGTTTCCAAATCTCCAGAGGCCTGGTAGGCAGCCAAGCCTGAACCCTCCCTAAAGATTTGCCTGTCTGTGGAGCAAACCACATCGTCAAGGGCATTGTTAACGATGTGTCAGAGATAAGAGTGGCTCTCAGCCCTTCGAGATCCAGAGAGCCTTGAGACAGTTTGAATCCTTGGCCAAAACACCAGGGAGGCGTACATCCCTACAGCAGAGGTGGTGGTGTCCTAAAATCCAAGGACTAGGAAACACCTGCACTCTATTTAATTTCAGAGGTATCACTGCCAGTGGTTGTATTCAGAAAAATATTTAGAAGGCTTCCAAGGAAGCATTTGTACATTTGGGTGCACAAGCCTGTGAAAGTGTTTGGTCTCCTGGCAATGCTCGCACATGCACACAAAGCATCTTGGGTCTTGAAAGGATGCTTTAACACTGCTTATGCCTCCACTGAAGCTGGCAGAAAAGGGAATGAGCACCATGGTCCTGTATTGGCTGTGCAATAAATCCCCGATGATACGAAGGCTCTGGGGTGAGATCAGGCACCTGGCCCCTCTGCAGCAGCCCCTCTGATGGCAAAATTCTTCAGATGCTGCTTATTGTGGAGTCAGAACTCAACCTGTTATAAATGCATCCTCTGTTCCTGTGTGTTGGTTTTATCTCCAGGTTAAGAGGGTGTTGAGATCCCAGATGGAAAAGGAATCTGTTTGGCTTTCAGAGCTTTGTTTACTTATATAAGGCCTAACAAACATGGTTGTTAAGGCCCCCTAGGAGGTCTTTCTTATGAAGCTAGGGGCTATTGGATTAGGCAAATGAGAGACAGAGATTTGCCTAATAGCTTGACAGGCCGTGAGGGATTAGATTCTTGTGGGCTGGTGTAAACTTGTGGGACAGAGGTGCTGTGGCGTGGGTCTCTTCTTAGCAGTGGATAAATGCCTTGTCAATGTGGGTTAATCTTGTTTGCCTTGTCTTCCATAATGCTGTGTTACAGGACACAACCTCCGCCAATTTAATCACTGCTGGAACTGAATTGTAGCCTTTTGTTTCATGCACGCACCTCCTCCGTTACGCAGCACTTTCAGCATTACAGGGGTCAGTGATTAACAGTAATTTTTAACTCACATTGGTTCAAGCTTCTGAAATAGTTGCTCCTTTGGGACCAAAGGTTCAGTTGCAGCTGGCTGAAGGCAGGTCCCTCTGGGGAGACCCCAGCGCTGCCCACGCGCTATGAATCTATGGCTCCACGTTCCTTTTTCAAATACTGGTTTTAACCATGTCTTTCCCTCCCCAGATGACCCAGATCTCCTTCCCCTGAGTTGAGATCCTGCGTTGTTATTATGCTGTGCTCAAGGCAGCATACCAACACTGGAACGGCACCCTGTGAAACTGAAGGACGCCACCAGAGAGCACCCACCCCTCCCTGGCACACTCTGACACCTTTCACTGGATTAAAAGTGAGAGTCAGCAGTGATTGTCCTCAAAGGCGAGTAAGCAGTTAGCAGTGTGACTGAAGTGCCTGGCTGTTAAGGGATTGTCAAGAAAGGGGACATGGGACTCCCCTGCTCCCACATCCCTTAACCTTGGTCTGATGGGGTAGAGGGCTGTGAGTGTGCAGGGTTTATAGAGCATCGTGGCTTTTGTAGCACCTCTCACTTCTGCTCCTGGCCAACCCAGAGAAGAGCAGCCACCTCTGCTGGGATAGGTTTTCTCCCAGGGCACAGGCCATGTTAGCCTCATTACAGTGTAGGATCCATCCCAGGTTTGTCACACTTTTTAGATGTCTTCACATTTCCTTGCTCTGTATTTTCCCCTTGTCCTCCCTACAAGTACACCGAGACCCAGCAACACTGGGTCCAACACAGGAGCTGGGGTCCAAACACCTGCAGCTGTTGGGGACATACAGCCCTGCATCTTGCTTGATGGATGCTTGTCGGAGCTGAGGAAGCCAGGAAGAATTCACTGCAGGCATCCCTGGGTCTGGAGGCAGCCTCCCCCGCAAGCCAATTAGCATCTGCAAGGCGCGAGGGGACAGTGCAGGTGGGAGGAAGAGCTCAAGCCAGTCCCTTTTGCCCCACAATGGGCAGCATCTTTCTTAGTTGTGCAAATTGCCTGTGCATTCTGGGGGGCCATAAACCCAAATTGCTCTTTAGAATGCCCAGCCACTCCTATCCTGGCTCAGCATAGGGCTCACCCCTCAGCCCTGCGCCGGCCGGGTGGCAGAGCCACAGGGAGCCAGGCAGATGGGGAGAGCGTGTGTCAGGGTGCTGGAGTGCCAGGTGACAGCTTCCCATCGGCAGTGACAGGGAAAAGGTTGCCTTGTGTGCACATGCTAATGGCAGCCACCTGGGCTCAAAAACGGCAGAGATGCTGGTGTGGAAAAGGTACCCTAGGTCTTGTCCCTGACACCTTTGCTTGCCCAGCAGAAAAAAGCTGCAGGTGCCAAAAGGGTTGTAAATAAGAGACCTTGCAGGCTGGTCCTTCACTAACACATCCCCAAGGCAGCATTGAGTCTTCCTGGGTGGATGGAAGGGTCTGCAGAGCAGTGAGGTGTTGTGGGGGTAACAGCAAGACCCTCATCAGCTGCAGGCAACGCGGTTGGTTGTGCCACCCAGCGGGTGCTGGGACAGGTCAGGCCCTGGGGCTTTCCTGGCTGTCCCACTACGTGAAATGCCATCCACCTCCCGTCCACTTCTCTGTGTCGCCCTTACCTTACAGGGAGTGGGAAGCTTTAAATTGCCACAAGAACAGAGAGGGGAGAACCTCTTAGGAGGGGGTGTATAAAGGAGGTTTGTTCCCTTTGTTCTGCAGGCCTGCGTTGCCTCCCTGGCTCTGCTCTTCCCACACCACAGCACTCAGCCCTGGGCAAGACTGAAGCTGGGAACCAAAACCTGGCCAGCACAGAGCCCAAAACACACCAGGGCATCCATGATACGATCTCAGAAGAGCCTGTGCCAGCTTATAAATCGTCTGTGAAGTGGGACCTGGCAGAAAGAAGCCAAGCCTGCCTCCATGGAGGTGGCAAGGCTTTGGGACTGAAGCAGTGAGAGGTAAGGTTCACCCTGCACGTGCATTACTGCCTGCACTCCTTTGTGCTACAGCTTAGTCACGGCTGACCCAGGTGGGCAGCTTGGGAGAACACGGCTGGGAGAACAGGGTTGTACTGGCTGACATTAGCGCAGAAGGGCTTCATCTGTGTTGGGCTTCCCCTGCTACCAGGCAAATGTTGTGCTCTGGCTGCAGGCTGAGATATGAGCTATGTGAGCCTAAAGCTGCACCCTGCCGCAGGCTAGCTTTGCACAGCTCTGGAGGCGCAGAGGTGGTCTAATGTGCTTTATTACTGCTCTTTATTATCAGACTCCACTAATGAATTCTACTAATGTGCAAAACCCCGCATAACAAAGAAGGCCTTGATCTTCTTCCACGCCCTTCCTTACTTCTAACCCCTGTAACATTTCCTGCTGTAGCTGAGGAGTCCCACCTGGGATAGACGGCACAATGTGTATACTCCTGAAGTGAGCTGGCTGAGCCTGGATGCTTCCTCTCCCAAGATCTCACTGCTGGTTCTTGCATGGGGAGGAAGCAATGCTCTTCACCAGGCCAGGAGCTAGCTTGCATTTTGGCCTGGAGCTCATATAAATCAAGTTCTCTGGTAGCAGCCCCTGCTTTGCGAGGCAGTTGCAGGAGATTCCTGGGTTGGAGCAAAGATACTGATGGAGCTGTTCATATCACTTATGCTTCATCAGCCATCACTCCTCAAACACAAAGCTTCTGCTACCCTTCCTTAGGTACAGGAGCCTCATGGAGAAGTGCCGTGAGCTTTTGTACAAAACCGACCCTGCAGGGAAGAGCAGAAGGAAGAAGAGGGCTCCTGCTGCCCTGGGCATGATGCTGGGCAGCCCAGGGCACCTATCAGTAAGAGAAGGCAATGTTTTTTTCAGTCTGAGTGCTAGGCTTTATAGACAGAATAAAATATCATGCAGAGGACTGCTTTTACATTGCCTGTGGCTTTTGCATGTCTTAATTTAAGAGTTTACAAATGGCATAGTCCTGGGCTAGCCTTTCTGCCTAGCAGAGAGCTATTGAGTTCCCAGAAGGAAGTTCTTTGGCCACCTCCATCTGTACTGTCCAAATGTCTGTAGAAGAAACACTCTGGGAAGAGAACCTGTCACACTGTCCATCACCGAATACAGTGGGCTCTTACCTCTTGCTGTGCCTTTAGAGACCACTTTGTTCTCCAATTCCTTTTCTTTAACTGGCTCTGTCTTTACTGGTTGGAGTCCTTGTACTTAGACAAGATGCAAATTTTGCATAATAAAAGGGCTTCTTAATAGCCGGCAGTGCATCCTGCTGCTCCCTGTCTCCTGTTGCTGAAAATTAAACAGATGTAAAATTAGGAGCTGAATGTCTCTGCATCTGGGGGTCCTTGTGCATAGCTGGAGATGAGAGTTTAAAATGTGCCCTTTTCCCAGGAATAGCAATTAGAGAGTTTAAGAAATTATAATCCCTAGCAAACCTTTCTCCAAAGAATTTTGCTTTAATACTTTAAATCACATCGGATGTGTACATTTTTGCTCATAGCTTTCCTTGCTTCTCTTGACTGCACACTCCAGTGAAATCCCAAATCCTTCCCTGAGAAATGCTTTTGAATGCTCCGTCCCCACCTACGCTTTTGGACCCCCCCTAAGGGGGACAAGCAAACAAAGGGAAGGCTCATTGCAAGCAGAAAAGAAGTCAGCGATTTTCCTTCACCACAGGAGACTTCATGCAATTCAGCATCTGCAGGCCCTGGTGCTGTATTGCCTTGAGTAACTCCTGCTCCTAGGCATGGTGTCCGGGCAGAACCAAGTCCTGGCCCAAAGCAGTGCACACCAGTATCTTCTTTTCTTGGTGTGCCCTAGTCCTTCTCTTTACAACAGGCTGCTAATTGCTTGGCTTCATCTTAGGGTAGCAATCACGTAAAGAAGCTGTAAGTAAGTGAATTTAATTTGTCTCCTGGCCCAGCAGCAGACCCTCTTGGGTGAATGGTCAGAGCTTGTGTTTAAATGCTCACTGCAAAAAGTAGTATCCATGGCTGATTGGGCTCACGGTGTGTCCTGTAAATCTGCACTTCCCCGCTGTATTTGAGAACACTGCGTGTTGGGAAACCTTGAGAACTGTAAGTGGAGAAGGAGCCCCATTAATTCCTGTCTAGACGGGCTTCTGAGCCCAGGTTCCAGAGATGAAAGGGCACTTTATTAAGACAGGGCATAAATCCACCCTGCCAACAAGTCCACACTCCTCTGGATTATTTACACCTCTCTCCCTCCCTCTGGTCATTGCCTGTCCCTATATAATCTACATTAAAGTTCTGACAGGATTAAGCCAATATATCTTAACCTTTAAATATCAGTCTCTGTGTGCTTTCGTTTCCACTGTGTCACAAAAAAGTCTTCATGTTTTTACAGATAGACTGAAAAAAAAAAAAAAGTAGGTGTCTATGGAAAGGAGCTTGTTGTTATGACTGAGAGATAAAATGTGTGCTTAGAAGATTCTATTACAAATGTGGCCTTTGCCGCACCTACAGCTTCTCTCCCTGATGTGTCTGGCCCCGTATGTCTCCATGGGCCAGCCAAGGGGTGTATGAACGGAGCCATATGGGCTCTGAGCATCACCTTTCTGGATGAGGGGTGGCAACGCGGGGCCAGGCTACAGCCCTTTTCTTACGCAGGGCTGTCCTCCTTGCAGTGATGTGCTCAGCTGCGAGGGATGAGGACTGAAGGGGTGTGGAGGGCATGGGCACTTTAGGATGGAGGCTCTGAGGAGGCTTTTTTCCTTTGGAGATCTTGCAACTTTTCATTGCTCTTGCAGTTTTCCTCCTTTATTTTCTGTCATTGGAAAATTCCTATTGATTGTCCGTGGGTTTTTTGGTGCTTGTGGAAAGAGCTGCAGCACTGTATGAGCATAGTAGATCCTGACATCTCATGTTTGCATGAGCTTCCCCACCTTCCCTTGCAGCCAGGCAATGGGGAGCAAACAGTGCTTATGGAAAAGAGCCTCAAGGAGACTTTGGCACAAATATATTTTTAGGCTGAAAATCTAAAACGTGCATTCACTGCACTGTATCTCTGCAGTCCCTGGCTCGTGGCTCACTTCTGGTGTGGGACCTGTTCAGCCATAGGGGTGAGGGGTACAGCAATGTGGACCATTAGTGAGGTGGGTGCTGTGCACTGAAGTGAAAGGCAGGTGAGGTGCCTATAGCTACAGCCAGCAAAACTTCTGGATGACATGGAAGAGCTGCAGCCTGCAAGGTGACAACCAGACACTACTGCAGGACCGGAGTTTGAGCTTCCCAGGCATCTGTGTGTGTCACCAGTGGCAAAGCAGATCAATACTTTGGCAAGAGTGACTAATACTTGGGATTAATTTGTTTGAAAGAAAAGATGAGTTCACGAGCACTCTCTGATGCAGGACTACCTTCCTGTTGCAGGCCCTATGCATTTTCACTGTTACCTGGTACATCCAGCGTGGTAGCAGTATGTGATGATAGAGCTGCACAACGCTCAGAGCTGTGTGACTCTGCAGATTTCAGCACATCGTAGCAATGACAGGCTAAGGAAACCACGGGTCCTGTTGAAAGGACACTCTTGAATTTTTGCGCAGCCAGACAGAAATCTCCATAGCGTCAGAGTCTGCCTCGGTCTGCATTTCAGCTGACTGCAGTATTTGCAATGCTTTTGTATTCATTTTCTGTTGCGTTTTTAGCAAATGAACTTACTGGCATGGTAAATTTGGAGTCATTAGCAAATGTTTACCTAAAGTGAGTTTGAAACCTATAAAAAGGACCATTTGAAGTGTTTCCAAGATTTGCATTCATTTGGCCAAAGAAATCACGATACCTGACTTATGTGTCCAATCTAAAATAACCAGGCTGCTCCAATTTTGAATATCAAGTGTTTGCACTGAACTTGAAAAGCTGTTTCCAAACCAAGGCTCAGTCAGGCTACAGAAATATTTCAAATACATACATGAAAATAAATCAAAAGCTATTCACATACCTGAAGAAAAAAAACCCACTGAATATATTATTCAGCAGCTCTCTTATTTACAGAACAATCACTTTTTTTCAGCAGCATTAAAGGTCAGCATCATCTCCCTGTTAAACATACAGCTTTGTCTTTCCATAGCTGCAGCAGCTGGTAGTGCAGGTAACATACCTTGAGTTTTGTCTTTTTGCTTTTACTGTCAAGTTTATTGTTATATATTTGGGGCCTCAGTAAACAACAGTTGTTAAGAAGTTTCTATCCTTTCCCTTATAGCAGCTTTCTCTGAGCTGGAGGAGTATAATCCCCACATCCTTTCTGCTCATACAGAAAAATTTCCTGTGCCTTGTCATCTTTTTTCATTCCTAGGTTTGTGTCAGGATGAGCAGAGGGCTCCAGAGTTCCAGGGCACAACTGAGCACAAGCCTGAATAAGACAAGAGCCTTATTGAGCCTGTCCCAGCTAGGAGCCTGTCCCCCCCTCCCCGTGCCCACCGGGCACAAGCCATCATTCTCTGTGTGGGGAGAGCACGTGGCAGCTGCTGGATGCAGGGATGGGGCATGCTGCGTTTGTGTTAAGGACAGAGCTGGAGCAATAGGCTTTTGTGCAGCAGAAATAGCCCACAGAGTCCCAGAATTACTTCCCACTGGCTTTCCTTTGGTTCATCAGTTTCAGTGTCCTGGTGGGTAGAGTCAGCAAAATGTCTTAGAAGCCATCTGTTAGTCTGGCTTGGGAGAGAAGACTGAAATACTCAAAAGTAGGCAGTGTAGGGAGAAAAATCTCTAGAAAGTAGCTGATCTTTTTTGCATTTTAAGGAGCATATTTTCACATTTCCACTAGTCTAAACACAACAGGAGTTTTAGCAGGAACAGGCTCAGTTTCATGTTAGTCTCTTGCTTTTCCAGCTTTTTATATAGAAACTCTTGCAAAAAAATTGAAAGGCGGTATATATGTGTTAAGACTAAGTCACTATTTACCAGCATGACTTTAACCTGATTAAAAGCGTCACTAAATCTTTATGCTCTGTGTTGTAGGCAGTGCTGTGATGGCAGTGTGGGTGAATACACTGGATGGCTTGAAATTGGGAACTGCTGTTTGCGGGCTTGTCACTGTGGCACAGAGCACAGCACAGTGCTCCCAAAACACAAGGTAATTACCAGGACAGATGGCCCAGGAGGACCTTCATCTGTCCCTGGTGTCATCTGAGCTAGAGGGTTTGGCAGCATCATGAGTGTCCCTGAATCTCCACATAGTCATGCAGTCAGCTTCACTATAGACATGCACTGTCTAACTATTTTGGACTCTGTTCCCAAGCATGAAGAACAGAGGTTTTATTATCTAAATACTCAAATACATCCTCACATAAGGGCAGCAGGCAGATTAGTGTGGATCACGGGAACAAAAAACTTCCCCCAAACCTCCATCCGCTGGATGTTCCACTGGTTTTCTTGCATGTACCTGGAATCACCCCTCCTTTCTGTAGTGCATAGCTCTCCAGCTCCTTAAAAACCCAGATAAGTGCTCAGGTACCTCTGTTCTGCAACAGCGGGGAAAATGGCATGAGAAGTTGCAAAATATGTTTTAAAAAATGAAAATTTCAACAATAAATGGATAAAAAATTACATTTTCCCACAGAACAAAAGAAATGTTGTTTTATAATCAACCATCCTTCATCAGACAATACTGCTGAAGTAAGAGGTCCTGCCAGCTGGCATGTGTCCCATCTTTCATTTCCACCAGGAAGTGAGGAGAAAGAAGGAAATGGCTGGGGTTCTCCAGGAACATGCCGGCAGGGAAAACCCCACCACCTTTGCACTGAAAAGATGCTGCCATCAACCCTTCTAAAGCAAGGTTAAATAGGAGCTGGGGAGAATTATCCACAAGGCACAGATTTCTTGTAAACTTTTGCTATCTAGCCAGGTGGGGAGACATTTTTCTCCTCTGTTTAACTTGCCTGTTATTTCCTCCTCCTGGCATTTATTAATCTGACTGGTTAACCATTGAGTCCAGCCTGAAAATAGACCTCATCACAAATCCTGTTCTCCACGGTGGGCTCGGAAAAGGCTCTGGCTGAACAAACTCACTTCTGTCTTCACTCTGAAGGGCAGAACTAAATGCTGGAGGTAGATGTTTACCATGAAATTCACACTAAAGGTTTCCTGTTTGGAGCAGCCAATAATGCTAGGGACACTAGGATTTCCATTTGTAGACAAGCTGTGTTTTGACAGAGCTCTTCACGATTCATCAACAATTTGGGTGCTTCTGGCTATGCAGTATTCATTGCACCCATCCCACTGCTGATAAACAGATTCAGGAGCCCTAATCACAGGGGTAGTATATTCAGTAACCATTGCTCTTTAATTGTTTATGATCTTTATCTCTCTTTCCCCCCAAGGGCTTTTTTCCTGGGAGGATCAGTGTTTCTCTTTGAACTGACTTTTCCTTTCAACATTTGTCATCCTGGACTGTTCAAGTCCTGTTTCAGTGCAGAAGCTGCTTGCAAACTATTTGTAGCAGCTGCTTTTTTGGAAGTTTGCTTTGAGATCCCTCACTTAAAACACCTGACATTGCCTTTCCTTTCCCACTGTGCGGGAGACCCCTGCACCACACAACATGCTTCTGGGAGAGCTAGGGTTGACCCCAGACCTCCTGTCTCCAGTTATTTCATGTCTGCCCCTGGGGGAGTATTTCCAGTGTGCTGCAGGACCACAAACCCAAAAGCCCGGCCTGTGAGCAGTGTGCTGAGTGACTTGTGAGAGGTGAACCAGGTGTGATGTTCAGGCTGGGGGCTGATACCAGCTCCAGTGGGACTGTCCACCCCCCTAGGCACTGGCCATTCAGCCTGGGAGTTTTGCAAAGGAAGCCTCAGAGCACTTGGAAGGTGAACATGTGTTTGGGATAGAGGAACAAGTGAAAAATACCGTGAGACAGAGAGAAAGCAAAGCTACAGCCTGCTTCCGTCAGCAGAGTTGTCATGTCCTATGGCTTATGTGTGGTTTTTTTGTAACATGGAGATAATTACTGGATCGCTCTCTCACTTTGCATCTGTTTATTAAAACCAATAATGCATACGTTGGCCTGCAAGTAATTTACATGCACAACTTTTCCTATATGCTGGTAGCTGACAGAACTGCTTGTGTCTTGAGGAACTGCAAAACCCCATGTTGCTGTCACTGTTTCTGTCCAACACGCTCTGCCGCTCCTGTGTTTTAGTCTCGGCTGGTCCCCACCTGAGCGGTTCCCGGAGGAGAGCCTTTGCTGCACACCTGGGAGTCCCAGCCAGGCAGGATGCAGCCAGGGCAGCTCTGTCAATATTGACTTTGCTGCAGGCTTTGGTGCACAGCGATGGTTATCTTGTTCGCTAGGTAAGATTTAGCCCGTTAGCACAAGTGTCTTTGAAGCCATTAAATACGCAAAATGGATGGAGCTGAAAAGGGGAGGGGTGGTGTGTCCTTTCAAATGGAGGCATGTTATCAGTCTGTGCAGGTTACACAGACCAAGGCCTGTACTTTGGACTGCATACTGGGGTGTACTGGGGGCAACTGTAAATGGGGCTTTTGCAGGGTGATCTCTGTCCACCACAGTTATTTGCTTCCCATATAATCGTCTCCTCCTCTCCCCTGCATCGTGAGCACAGCAATTTGGAGGGTTTTCTTTCCTGGTGTGGCTGTGAAGCCCTGCTTTCCCAGTTCTGGCGCTAGACTGGACGAAAACTTTCCATCCGTAGATGTTTGCTTTATGGGAAGGAGCTTTTTGCACAGTATGAAACTTTCCATTGTATTCACGATCGTTTGGGGCAAACTAATTCGAGGTGAAAAAAAATCCTGTCCATGAGAGCTGACTTCAGGGGTGCTGGTACCCTGGGGCACAGACAGCCCCTCTCCTGGCTGGAGCCGGACCCCAGGGGCAGGAGTGCTGCCAGCAAGGGGTGGCACAGCCTGACCTTACAAATCTGCCTGCAGAGAGACACTTCTCTGAGGAAAGGGGTTCTGTTGGCTCAGGACGTGCCAGCTGGAAATTCAGGAGAGAGCCCAGTGATGTTCTGGCCTGCTGTGTGCAAAGCCCTGGCTGCTTTGCCCAGCAGGGAGTGGAAAGCTCACAGGTAGCAGGATTTCCTCCCTTGTGCACAAGCCAGCTGCCTTCCTGGCAATGGAGGGAGCTTGTATTTGGCAGCCCCCAAGTTGCCAAAGGGCTGGGTGCTCATTTCCTAAGTGAATCCTGGTCCCCCTGTGCTGTGCGTCTGCCAGTGCTCCCCAGATTTTCTGCAGGATCCACAGTATTCATAAGGATGCTTGCTAGAGGTGCTCTGTATTCACTGCATTCATCCTCTGCGTGCTGAACTAAAAGGTGGGATCTTTCAAGGAAGGCGATAACAAGCTTTCCATTAGTGCAGAAGAAAAGTTTGCATGGTGTAAGCAGGGTGAGGTTCTGCATGGTGAGTGTTTATAGACATGCTCTTGGTTCACTTGGTGTTGGGAAAGCACAGGATGTGCAGATCTTGTTGGCCTTCGGCTGTGCCTGATGTGTAAAGCTACGTTTAAACCAAGAGGAGGGACTGCAAAATTGGAAAATAAGGCCCATTGGTGTGTCATGTTAAGGGTAGTTGAGCTCACCTGAGCTGGGTGAGTAACACAGCTGTCCTGGCTATAAAAGTGGCAGGGGGAGCAGCCTGGCTTGCTGCTGTGGAAGGGGGATGGAGATGTTCTCAGGCAGGAAGGCTCTTCTGGGCATAGGAGCCTTCTGTCTTTGGCAACAGTCCAGGAGCTTCTATGTTAGGGACGAGAAGAAAGAGAGGTGAGAAGAGAGTCTCTGAGATCAGACTGAGGGCAACAGGAAAGTGATGGACTCTAGTGAGCGGCTCCAAATAGAAAATGGAGATAAACCTGTGTGGGTGGCATCTGGCATGGGTGTCTCTGGAGATACAGAGCCTCTAGCTCGCTGCCCTCTTGTACTGCAAATAGTCTTGTGCTCCTGGAGAAAAGGCTCTGAGGTGAAAGGTTTCGGGAAGGGGATGTGCTTGGATGAAAAGGGGAGGCAGGGAGCTATCAAAAGCTTTTCCTGACATGAACTGTGGGGCAAGGTGGTGGCACGGTAAATGAGACAGTTTTTGTGCTGCCCAACGCAAAATGAATGCTGATAGCTTTATATTGCTTCCTTATGTTATAAACCAACCTTCAATTCGTGTTAATAGCTTGATATGGGACTTAAATGTTCTAAATTAGAACAAAAAAACAGTGCCTCTGTTATTAGGAGGTCTTTAGCAACCAGGACAGGCTTAATCGTTGAGTGGATAAATCTGCAGTTGGATTAAAGCCTAATTACCCTGTGATGAATCACTCTGTAATATTTCATACAAAGCACTAGGTTTACAACTGAGCCTAAGTGGAGAGGTCCACAGTGTCTATTGTTGCACTTGGGTCACTGATGCACATTCGTATTTTAACTTGATTCTGGTGCTTTACAGGAAAGTAGGGAAAAGAAATAACTTACCAGTTCTGTCAAAGCAGTGCAAAGGTACTTCACTCTTTTCCGACTGGAAAATAAGCCACTGTGTTTTACCTTCTTTGCCTGCTGCAAGCCAGAGGCTGTTTCAGGACTGTGTTTACGCTGCTGTCTGAAAGCTTGGCCGCGAATCTGGCTTGCTTGGCAAAGGCTAGAGCAGTGCCAGGCAAGCCGGCTTACGTGGTGACCTTAGCGCTGCGGCTGCTCTTGCCAGAGGTAGTTAATTTCCCTAAATGCCATTCCTCAAGGTATTTTTGAGGGGCTTGTTGCTAACGACCTGCTGGCTGTGAAGTTGTGCCTCCAGCCACCGGATCAGAGGTTTCTCTGCAATGTCCAGGGGTAAAGCCAAGGGCTATGTCCTTGTTAAAGCTGGGAGACGGAAACGTGGCCCTGGATTTACCCTGTTTGCTAGGAGAGGCAGATTATGTTTTGCTGGGTTTTCCCATTAAATCCCTATCTCCTAATAAAATACTACAAGAAAAAATTCATTGTTCCTGCCAAATTTAACAGGAAATTGAGAATAAATATTTTACTTCAGCAAGCTTGCTTTTTAGCAGCCCAAGCTTTTCCTGGGGGTGGGTAGACGCCTGCTTGGTCTATCCTTTAAGCCAGCTCTGGCAGAGCGACTCGCTGCAGGGGGCTGAGCCCTGCTTGAGACCACACTGGAGCCAGGTTTTCTGAAGGGAATGCAACTCTGCTGTCACACTTTCCCATGCACCTTCTACAGGCTTTTCTCACAGCTGAGCTTAAATACAAGGAGAGGAATATGAGTTTTGCCTCCAAACATGAAATCAGCCTTGTGTAATACCTGCTGGGGGCAAAAAAGGTAGGTTTTTAGCCCTGGTTGTATTAGTAGAGATACCAAGGGAACTGCTGTGCTGTAGGAAAGGGACTGAACGCGCAAGAGTGGGTAAATGAGCTGACACAGAGCGGCAGTCGCAGTGTGGCAGCTATTGATGAGCCCTGGCCTGGGAACAGCTCTGAGAGGAGGGTCTCTGCTGGCCTGCAGAATTGCTCAGGATATGGCCGTGGTCCTCATCTGTCATGTTGTGCAGAGAGAAAGGAACAGCCATTAAAAGTGATAAACAGTCTTAATGGCAAATGGGAAGCCCAGATAATAGAGCGGGAACAAAATGCAGTTTTTCTGCATCTACCAGAAAAACAAATCTTTTTAATCCAGAGGGAGAAAAATTACTAATGCAGCCCAAAAGCAAGGGAGAAGGCAAATGGTGCATAATGAAGTAATTAAACTATTCTCTAATAGCCTTGTTAAAGCAGCAAAGGATGTTTTTTACATGTGGATTTTTTTATTTTTTTTTGCACAGGTAGCAAGGAGGCTGATGTGGGAGAGGTGACTGGTACCTGGGAGGGCACAGCAGCCTGCAGCCCACCGTTCCCACAGCGTGACCTGCATCCCTGGCCAGCCTAGTTGCCTGAACAAAAGCTATCCTTCCCATCTCCTGCGCAGTATGAAATGAAGTCCCCAAGACTATGTGAACCCATAGAAGTCCTTTACCAAGGTTTCAAATGGCTGTGGAAACAGCCAGGGTATGGGCCAGGACACAGCAAAAGTTTGGCAGCCACCCCCGGCACATGGGGGTGAGCGAGCTGGAGGAGGGGTGATGATCCCCGGCACCATCTGCACGTTCTTGTAATCAAGGCTGAGTCAGAGCTGCAAGAGGTTGTGTTTTTTCCAGCTGAAGGGAAACTTCTGCCGTGTATTCACGTGCCTCTCATGCCTGCCAGCCCTTAAACTGGATATTTGAAAGCCCACACGCCGTATTTTCACCAGACAAGAAAAAGTCTTCTCTAAGCAGATAATATTTTGCTGCACAGCATCATTTCAGGTCTTTCTGAGAAAGCTTCATCCCGGAGGAAATCTCTTTATTTGCCTGTTTGTTTTATTTCTCTTGCCTGATGGAAGCAGACCCACATCTTCCAGAAGGCACCACCAGGCTCCACAGGATGAAGCTTGAGGAGGCCTCTGGTTTCAGCAGGTCTCCCAGGGGGCTAAAACCAGGGCAGCATTTAATCTGCGTCACCATCCCAGGGTCCTCCAGAGCCGTGGGACAAACCTCCAGGGATCAAGCCCATCTCTTCGTGCCTTGCTGCTGCTCAGCAGAATGGGTGGCTTGTGCCCACACTCCATCGAGCCCAGAAAGCCCATCTCTGGCCTGCCCATGCTCCCAGTTCTTTCTCCCAAAACTTCTGGAGGTCACTTAGGCACCACAGGTCTGTCTTGCGTAGCCGATCTACTTGAGCTATGGTACAGGATCTTCTCAGCAGATTTTGCTGCAGCCCCAAATCTTAGTCCTGTTGAATGTCCCAGACCAAACAAGCCACCCTTGATTTTCACTTCCATAGCGCAACGTTTGCTCAGTTGTGAGAGAAATGCTTGTGGTGGGAGTGCTTTCAATTCCAGGGAACACCAAGCAGGGACTGCTTACTCTTCTATAATATTTTTAAAACAACCTATAAAGTTCTCCATAGAGATGGAATTCCCTGTTAAAGCTGCAGCTTTTTTCTAAAAGCTGGTAGAAAAGGCTTCGTTTTCTGATTAGACAGTTAAAGTTGTCCCTGTATGACTTGCAGGTTTCATCCTGCTATGTTCTAGGGGGACTTTTCACAGGCTACAAATTAGACTAGATCAACAGTCTTATATGGACACCAGAGAGGTAATTATGGCTATAAATGAAACAGTATTTCTGCTGTGCTTGACAGCAGTAAAATACAAAAGAAAAACTGAAAATAAAAGGGGAAGGATATTAGAAAGAATGAAAAGTAAGGGATAGGAGGGATTTAGATAAGAGCACTGAAGGAGGCATTTTCCTCTGAGGGATTTGAAAACCCAACTAACAGTTTCATCAGGGAGAAACAGAAAAGAAATACTGTTGACTATAAAGACCTGGTCTTTTTTGTTCCCTAACTCCACATCAAGGATGATTCAGGCACCCTCCTAGAAGAGAGAAAATCCTTTGGCGAGTGTTAGTGAAACCCTGGATTTATGACATGCAGCTCTGCAAATCTTTTTCTGGCCAAGCCATCCTTGGGATTGGCCTGTATGAGGGAGAGTCAGAATGCTGGGGAAAGTTGCCTGTAGAGCTTTTCATGTGGTTTCCATGGCTGGAAAAGCGTGGCTGGGTTCCCTGCCTCCTTGTAAGTGGTCAAAACAGCTGTTTTATTTAAAGCGTGGCTTGAAGTCTCAGGTATGTTACGGGAAACCAGCATGGCAGGGAGAGAAACCAGACCACATGCAATGTGCGGCTCTGGGGGACCACTTGTTTTGCTTGGGGGTCTTTGCAATGGGCTGGACTGAGAAATCTTAATGCTGGCAGCCCTTTTTATGCTGCAGGTTTCTGGGATGCTACTAAGGGACTGTATGGATGCTATACAGGTGATGTGCCCACATGCTGGATCGGGATCTGAGATGCTGCTTTTATTTGCTCTGGTTTGTTTTCGTTAGGAACAGGCACTGATTTGCTTCCAAGGGGCAGAGTCCGTTCCTAGGGCTTCTTATATTAAGGCACTTAAATGCAAGCCCCCACTAAGATACCTGGAGATCTGCAAAATGTTTTCTTGGTCCTAAGTGAACAGTGTCCTCTACTCTCAGGCAGCAAATGAAATACATAAGCTGGAACAGCGTGCATTGCTAGATGTTGGGGAGAGAGGGAAATGCAGTAGCATGTGAAGTCAGGAAACACCAGTAGTCCTCCAGAAAGAAGAGTGACATCCTCTGGACTGCACAGGCAATATTCTCTGAGCATGCTGCCGCTGGCAGCTGTGGGCAACAGCGCAGACAGCCATGCTCAGCTCCCCTCTGCCTTCACCCCGCTCCCCTCGGTCTGCCTGTGCTCCCAGGAGCAGGATGGTGGAACACCTCCGAGGGCCGACCCCAGGGACGGCTCCTGGGCCACTACGGTGTATTGCAGCATTGGGCTGAGCCATCCAAGTGCATTTGTTGCTCCCAGTCACTGGTCTCAAACAACCATCCTTCTTTTTCCTGATTGCTCCTGCTCCCCATGTTAGTTGCTGGTCATCCCTGCGGGTGAGCACATCCCCTCGCCAGCAGTTTCACTGCCGATCAGTCCCGCTTGCTGGGTTTGCTCTTGCCTGCGCTCCCCTGACTCTGTTTTCCCTCCTGCTCCTACCAGCTGTGTTTGCAGTCTGATCTGTCCCGCCGAGTCCCTTCCATAAAGAAGCGGGAAGGAAAAGATACTTTTTACCCAGCTCTCAGACATGAAGTCATCAGGTTATTTGGCTACCTGAGTCCAGCTTTCTTGAATTCGCTGGCAGCACAGGACACAGTCTTGACAGACTGGACTCGCTATTTCTTAAGCAGAGCACAATGCCCCTTTGTGCGGGGTTCCTGGACCGGCCAGGTTAGGTTTTGTTTGACAAAGCCTCTTTAAATTTCATTTTTTTTCCCCTCCATGGAGTTGTGAAGAGAAAGATTTCTTTCTTCTTTCACTCAAACTTTAGCTTTGAGTTTGCACAAAATCGCTTTGTGGCCCTAGAGCTAGGTTTGCAAATAAACCTGTAACCCAGGGAGTCTGGGCATTTTGTAATCAAATTTGTGGACAATAAAAATGCTATAATTTCAAACCTAGAGAAAAAAAGATGTGGCTGGGAAGCCAGAGAATTACAATTTACTCCAGCATCTCCTGCAAGCTCTGCATAGAAAATTACACCATTGCTCTGTGTGCAGCTTCCTCGTGTGTCAAGTGGTACGAAGCAGTTGCGAGACGTTTCACAGGAATGGGGTAAACCTCTCCCCATGCTTCCAGAGTGCCTGAGGTCCTCTCGTCAAGAGGATGAGAGAAGTGAGGGGGATGGAGGGAGTTTCCTCCGAAAAGGGGAATCCAGAATGAGAAACACATTCAGCCACTGCAAACAGCAAAAACACACGCGCTTTGATTCCAGGAGCCAGACCATGCGTGCCTCACATGTGCAGCTGCCCAGATTTATGGCCTGTTATCCTCTGAGGCAATTACTGGAGTTTGCTGTGGGGATCTGCATGAGCGATGCGCAGGTTGCCCACATAGCCTGGCCTTCTGAGAAATGACACGGTGCTCGCTCCGCCAGCGCTCGCCATGTGCTGCGGCCGGCAGCAGCTGTGCTGGAAAACCACCCCGGAGGAAATCACAAGTTAGTGAGTCACTGAGGCTGCTGCCAGCCTGTCAGGAGTCTCTCCATAACTCAGCTTTCATGTGCTTCTGCTCTGAAGCAGGCTCAGATGCCACCTTGAATGGTCACGAGCAGGTGAGGGAGGAGCGGGAGCACGTGGACAGACGGACCTGGTTTTCACTCTCTGGTCCCAAAGGGAGGTGAGCGCTGCGGAGGGAAGAAGTTGCCCTGGCAGCCCCAAGCCCCGCTTCCCACGCAGCCCGCAATGCACCCAGCCACCCATCAAAGTTCAGCAGAGATGTTCCCCCATGCCCCTTTGCCCTGCCCAGGGAAGGTTTCCCCTTGGGACACAGCCAGGAGCATGCTGTTGCCGTAATACCTTTGGATCAGCTGCAAGCATCAATAGTGAGGTGTTCCCAAAGCTGTTTATGGCTTTGGTCCAACTATGAGGTCCAAGCTGTTCAGGCTTTATCTGTGCATTGGGAGACCACTTGCAGCTGCTCTGGCCCAAGAACATACTGTATGGGCTGGACTGCATTTACATCACTTGCATCTATGAGAACCAGGAGAAAGCTGTTGATGTAAGTGTATTAAACGAGCCTTCAAGCAGAAGCTTTGTAGCATGAAATGCAGGCGCTCATGCATTAAACTAGCTGCTAGAGTAAGAGCTTTCCTTTCCAAAGTAAGGGCTGTGCTGCCCGCTGCCCCAGGGCAGCCCTCCGAGGAGGCTTCTGGAGAATAAACCCCTGGGAGAAGGGAGTAGTGTTGTGCTGCGGGACCCAGAGCTGGCAGGGACGGTGCTGCTGTCTTCTCGCCTTGCTGCGGAGCTGGGCTGCCTCCCCGGGGCTGCCTGCGCCTCAGGGACAGCCCCAGCTCATCCCGCCAGCCCACAGCTTTAAACGCCTCTCTTCCTTAATCCTTAGGAAGTGAGGAGCGGGATGCAGAGCAAACCGGTTCCAAATTCTTCTGCTGGGGGCTCTGGGCTGGGTCTTGCTCCCCTTACAGCCAGCGGCAAAATCCACAGGAGGTGGAGGTGCTAAGGTTCTCCCTGGCTGAGCATCCGATGCTGTTTTCCTTGGACGTGAGAGGCGGTCCGTGAGGTGCAGTTTTGTCAGTGAGCAAGACCAGGTATTTTCAACATCAAAACAGATGAGAGTGAGAAGCGTTTTCTATGGAAACATAGTTGGATAAAGCCTACATTTGGGATTTGCGCACAGAAATGCTTTTACTGCTTTCTTCTGAAAAAAAACCAGAGCAATAATTCCTGTTTTGGGGCTAGAAGCTTTTCAAGCAATGAAACTATTCCCTTAAAATCTCAGTTTTAAAAGCAGTCCGTTCTGCACTGAGTTTTTGGACGAGCTCTCACCACATTCTTCAGCCGGGTCTGTGCAGCACATGTTGCCCACGGCAGCATGCGGAGGGATGGCTGCTCCCACCGCCCGGGAGGCGCGGAGGGCTGAGCCCAGCGCTCCCTCCCAGCCTGCCCCATTTGTAGACCTGCTCGTGCTCATAGTGCCGGTGTGTGCTCGACTCGCCGGCAGCCAAAGATCCCCTCCACGCTCTGGCTCTCGGCTGGTGACAGCCACGGAAAGATCACAGTGCCGGGGAGAGGTGCCAGGGAGGACACTTGACAGCAGGCTGAATTCTTAGCTAGGAGTAATGCCGCCTTGCGTTTTTGGTCTTTGATCAACCGCGATTTAAAGTGACACTTGGATTTAACTTGCTTTAACTTCCACGTGCAAACTAGCCCGAAGTAGACAGGTCCGTCAGGCTGCTCAGGGATGCCTCCAGATGAGCTCTGGTGAGCCTTGATGAGGCAAACTCTGTATGTTCTACCTACCCCGTTCCCTCGTGGGAAGCACCCACAGGCAGGACCAAGGCTGCGGCAGCACATCGGTGCTGGCTCGTCCGCCCTCGCAGCCCCGGCTGTAGGACATTCTCTTCACCTGCCCAAAACTTTACCCAAAAGCCCAATTTAGGACCTTCAAGTTTGAAAAATTTGGTCTCATCTTGAGCATGGCAGTGGACAAACTTCCCAGAACATGTCAGAAATGTTCATAGAATATAAGAAGATACCTTTTCTCAGAGGCAGCAGCAATGCTGGCTGATATCGCGAGCTGGTCATTGATTCAGTGAAAATCCAGCATGGCCAAAGCTCGCAGCGGCTGAAGCCGTTTATGAACGGGGTCACATTCAGTGGGTAATTGGGGAGGAAAAAAGATGGAGAATAAATGTAAAAAAAAATTACAACAAACGTAGTTTGAATTGAGAAAGTTCCGTGTATTGTGTTGAGTTGCTGTTCCACTGTGAAATGTCCAATTTACTATTTTTGAATTAATGAATGAGCTTACTATTTAAAAAAACACCCCAAACACCATGAGTGAAACGCTTGAAAAGGAAACAAAATCTTTTCTCTTGGATCAAGTTAAATGTTCTGTTTGACCAGGTATGATTGAGGTTTTCTACCTTTAATCTTGTTCTGTTTGCTGCCTTGTTTTGGAAAGGGGGACACACACACACACACACACACACTCCCCCCCATATATTTAAGTTAGATTGAC
This sequence comes from Dromas ardeola, assembly GCA_013398915.1. Lineage (NCBI taxonomy): Eukaryota > Metazoa > Chordata > Aves > Charadriiformes > Dromadidae > Dromas > Dromas ardeola. The sequence continues at coordinate 147,714 of VYZM01019523.1, read as the reverse complement.
CCAAAAGGAAAGCTTTCCAAGCTAAAAAATGACCGTTTCCCATCTGTCCCTGCTCTGACCTTCTGGAGGGGCCCTTTACATGGCTGCCACCTCGCAGGGGGTGTCTGCACCCCATTGCCCGATGCAGGGCTGTAGGACCCTCCCAGCTGCAGCCGTCTTCTCCAGGGCGTGTGGCTGGGACAGTCGGAGGAAAGGGAGCTGGCTGCTGTGTGTCATCCCTCTGAACGTCTCACCACAGCCCACATTGAGCCTGGAAACCTCTCCCAGCCGATGCACCACTGCGTAGCTGTAGTTATTGTGTGCTTTGCTCATCTTTTGTGTTAGCTTTCAAATTCTGCTTGTCCCATTGCCTGTCCCAGTAGATACAGGCTCCCTCTCCAGTCGGTGGCTGCTTCTGCTGTTCAGCAAGTGCCACTGTCTGCTCTGAGGTGGCTGCGTATCAACAGAGGTGACGGCTGAAAACATACCCGGGGACAGTCAGGGCTGTTCCCTTCATGGGTAAGATGAAAGCTGGGTGTCCTGGCACCCCGAGGCTGCCTTCTATATGTCTGTACTCAGCAGTACAGGTGATGCTGGTTAAGCAGATGATTTCTTGGTGTGAGTTAGTCTTGATCTTCTTACTGAATGCTTACACAGATGTCCTCTGGGTCTTGTGAACATGTGTCTTCAATTAATTTTCATCAGTGGGGCTAAAGTAAAACACTTTTCCAGTTGGAAAATGAGATGCTTGCTATACTCCAAGCGGCAGATTATCAGGCCGGGTCTGCTCCCATTTAAACTCCTAAGGGCAATTTTCCAACATGCAGGGAGGCAACCAGGGCTGGTGGGACAGCTAGTGCAGAGCTGTTTGCATCCAGCACCTGAAGGGTAGAACAGTTTGGGAAACGTGGATCCTGCTGGAGGATTACTCTCCCGTAGCGTCATCTGTTGGAAACTGGCTCAACACAAGGGTTTGAAAAGAAGAATTTCTTTCTAGGAGTCTTGCGTGGATGCAGACACCTGCAGCTCTTTCTACAGTCACCACCCACAGAGGGTTTGCCGTCAGAAACAAGTTCAGTGGAGTGTTGGTGCCCAAGACATCACAGCATCCTCCTCTGTCCCCCAGAGCTGCATCGACAAAAAGAAAAAATCCACTGTTTTCAGTCATGTAGACTTTAAACTGCTTAATCCTAAAGGATTCCCTGAAGACGTATGAAGCTCCATGCCTCACAGTCAGGCACCGCCAGGTGGGATCTATGTGGGGCAGATTTCCCCACCTCCGCATTTTGTGGGGCTTCTTTCTCCTTCTGAAACATCTGAGCTGGGCTCTCAGAGGAGGACCTGACCCACTTGGGAGATACCCACAAGCAGAAGGTAAAACCCATAGTCCAGGAATGAGTAGGTCTGATAACGAAGATTGGGCCATTTTCACTACAGTCTTCTCTGCTTGTAACCGGTTGTCAGACAAACAAAAACAGGTCCAGGGGATAATTCCTGTCCCATCTCTCTGGCTGGGATCACCCTATCTCACTGAGGAAAGGGCTGGAGTGTGTTGGTGGTGCTTTGAGGTTGGAGGTACAGGGAGAACTTGCAATCCCAAACACACCATAGCACCACTTCACATTTTTATCAGAATTACCAAACTGTGGAAGGATTTGAGTAATATGTCCTTCTTCTGGGCCATCTTTAGGATTTTGTCATTTTCCTTCAAGCTAGGAAGCAATTCAGACAGCCTTTGGAGACTGATTTAAATGTCAAGTCCACAAAGGCAAAGGACAAATGGAGATCTGGTGAAAATGTAAACAGCCGAAATCTCAATCTCTCTCCCACATACCTGGAGGCTGTGTTAGCAGTGAGTACATGAGAAATGACCCCTTGTCGTTCCCAGTGTACTTTTTACTGTTGAAAAGTGTCGAGAGCAGGTCAGCTCTGCGTGCCTGCTAATGCCCTTTGCTGCCATTGCTCTGACTTCTAATGGCCATTGCCTAAGCTCTGGATTCCCTGCAGCAGGGCAAAGAGGAGGGTATACAAATCAGGAATTAAAACAAACGAGCCAGTCAAGGCTGGCAGGCTGTTAATCAGTCTCCTTTGGCTGAAGGAGGCCAGTTGTGTCGAAGTCAAAACAGCATCTGTGATTTGAGGTCTACCTTCATTCTACACACATCAAATCCATATTTTGCTTGCTTTCTCGTACCCCGAGGATGGAAGTCTTGCTCGGAGTGACTTGTTTGCCTTTGAGCAGATGGTGTAAAGTGTTGCCCCTGTGATCCTACGAGGCAGTCGCACAACGGCCCAGCTTTGCTCAGCAGAGGAACCCCCCCGGCGAAGCCGGTGCGGAGATCAAAGCCAAATCTTCTCCTTCATGACTTTCCTCTTACAATTTTTTTTTTCTCTCTTCTACTTTTTTTTCCATAATCAGAGTCTTGACTCCTTTTTCTTCCCTATTCAGGCTCAAGATCAAACAGGCCAGACATCTGCTTTGGTATTTTTTTAATCATTTTAATGATTTAATAATTTGTAGGGGGAGGGAGAAGAGGGAAATGAAAATAATGACAAAGCCAAAAAAACGACACCATTTCTTTAATTCAGGCACAGTCGGGAGTGCCTGTTCTTCCCTCTTCTTCTCTTTTTTAATCTTGAGGAAATCATGATGATTGTAGCTGATGTACGCTGGCAAAACATTTAAATAGACGTGTGCCTGAAAGCATGAATCACATCTATTTTCTTCTTCTTTTAGGAAATATGTTATACTGATTAAGGCTTTTTCATCTGAAAACGCAAAAAACCTGTTGCAAACACCTCATCCTCACGAGGCAGGTAGAGACTGTGTGTTGGATGGGCAAAAGGAGGTGGCAAGTTTGGGCAGCTTTTCCAGTGGGATGCGAGGAGCGACAAAAAAAAAGGTCAGTCTTCTCTTCAAAGCTGGACCATATTTTCGATTAAAAATCCACTCATTTCTCTCAACTGCATCTTATCTGGGGATGAATTACTGTCACTACCCAAGACCCTCAGGAGAGGTCCGGTCTCATGCCGGGCTCATCTGACTTCTGTGACTTTTGGGAAGATCCAAACCAGATATTTGAAGCCCTCCCAGTTTTAATGAGTCACGGGGCTGGGGTTGTGGGAGGGGGAGCGTGGCCGGGAGGTGTGCAGGGACAGCCCCCGTGCTGGGGAAGGAAGCGATGCTCCTGGCTTTATTCACAGACCTCCTCTCTGTCCCGGGGGATCCTCACCTCCCCTTCAGGTCTCATTTTTCACTCAGCGTGACACCACTCGTGCTCTAAAAGTTACAGGCATTTTTGGGTTATGTTTCAGCGCCAGGACAAATTCACTCATGCTGCTTATTTTTGGAGAGAAGGCGCTCAGCCTGCCATCTGGGAAGAGGTCTTTTTGCGAAGAGTGATGGATGACAAAAATTTAGGATGTCATTCTGGTTCCCTTACTTAAATTTAAATACACACTAAATGTTTTCTGATTTTCTGATTATGGAGAGGTCATTTGAATGTACGCACTACGTACCGCCATCTTGCTTTTCATTTTGTTGTGTAGAAGTTAAAAAACTTAAAGCAGAAAAGTGAATACAAACTCAGCATCCAAATGTGGTGTATAATCCTCCTCTTATCTGCATGCCATTGCTCAAAACAAATGCATTAATGTATTTTATGTTTCATGGTTAAGAGTTGCCCCGAGGACAATCAAATCAAAATCAAATGCACCTGCAGAAGATAAGGTTGCTGATACTGTTTCCCACCCTTTCGCACTCTGGCTGCTAGTTTCACTGCAATTGCATTTATTACTCTCTTAGTTTCATTGCTGTTTCCTTAAAGATTGCTTTTCCATATGGATAGATTAAGTATATGCTTTTTTAAGCTGTGTGTGCTTGCAAAAATGAGACTCGCTGACAAAGCTGGCAGTTGTAGATGTGATCCTATGAGTGAGAAATAACGCAAAGAAGCAGATCGCAGTCTCCCAAAGGCAGGGGGATTCCTTGGAGCGCACGGTCTATAGAAGTGCCCCTGTCTCCACCTTGCCTGTCCCTTAATCAAGCGATCATATCGGCCCCCTCGCTTCTTTCAATGGGGGAAAATTTGCAGACAAATTCCTGCCAGCGGGATGTTGGAGCTCTCCTGTGTGGTGGGATAAAGATACCTGTCACCTCCGGCCGGCCCCGCCGCCGGCTCATGCTGGGAGCGTGGCTGGGGAGCCCGGTGCTGGCTGCGGGGCCGGTCACTTCCAAACCCCCGTCAGAGAGTGAAATAAGACCCAGCTCCCCAGTGGCTCGGCAGACCCATTGACCAAGGCAAACAACTGTGTAAGTGGTCCCATATGCTGTAGGTACATTAGAGGGACATAAATTGTGCTTTGTGCTCACAGTGCTGGCGGCTTGCCCCTGCTGCGGAATTGCTTTCGCCATTTAGTTATTGGAGGGTCAGCTACTTTTCCCAAAAGATGTGCAAGTGACACTGCAGCTCTGAAAACAGGATCTTCCCCAGCTGATTAGCCAGGATAAATATTTCAAGGGATGCATCTCCAATGTTTCGGGTGCTGCTGTCGCGGGGTACCTGCCAGGCAGCATCTCTCTCCTCCAGTCTTTGTCCCTCTACCGCTCCCCCATCACCAAATGAAGATTGTATGGGCTAGGATAAACAAAGAGCCTGTTCATACGAGGGAAGTTTTGGGGGCAGAAAGGACTGAAAGGCTCAAGATACGGCAAGGCTTAATGCCGTAAATCTGATTAATTTACCTTGTGACAATCGTAACAAAAAAGCGAAGGCTGGGAGCCAGGGCTGCGGGCTGACCTTTTGCTCGCACTGAAAGGCGGCACAATAAGGGCTGGGGCTGGTCAGGGGAATGACCCTGCCTTTCACTGCTACCTGCTGCTTCCGACAATGCAATCGGACACAGCCCTCAGGGTGATGAAAAACACCTTCCCGCCAAAGGCCCCTTTTTCCGCCCTGCCCTGGATGGGGCCAGCCCGAGGGTGTTTGGCTTGGGCTGAGCCGGCTGTGCTCGGTGTGTAAACGGGCATCACTCACTAAGGTTAATATCCGCCAGGCAGAATTCCTCTGGGGACTTCAGGGTCGGACCCTGTGTGGCCACCCGTATGGCTGCTGCGTATGCAGGTGTCATGGGGGGACACTGGGCTGAGCTGCCCAGCAAGCGGGGAAAGGCTTTTGAGGGATCTCGTCCCACTGCTGCACGGTGCAGAGCCGAAACCCCAGCCTGTGGGGAGGAATGACCCTATGTGCACGGGAGTTTGCTGCGGCAGGGAATGCCCCGGCCATATCTGAAGGCAGCAGCTCTGGGAGAGAGGTTTTCTATGCATACCCTGGAGAACATCTTCCTTGGGCGCCCGATGAGCACAGGAGTTATTCCTCTCTTGTGCCTTGCTAACCATGCCCTACATCACACAAGGAGGGCATGCACTACCTTCAGCAGCAGCAGCACGTACCGGTGGGAACATCTGGCCCAGAGGCATCCCAGAATTGGAAACAGGCTTAAGTTTTCCTCAACAGAAATGTATTTATCTGAGTAATTACCTTTTGTGTTCAATACTTGTTCTTCAGACTTGACTTTGTCTGCAGCACCTCTTTTGCAGCCATTCCCACCAGGCACGACATCTTGCTTGATTGAAATGGGACCAGAGAGACCTTCGGGTGGGGAACAGAAGCTGTCTGTGTGCCCCTGCACCCAGGGCAGTGCCCGGCTGCGCCCAGCATCATCCTGGCCCCGCTCTCTGTCAGGAGAGCGAGACGGAGTGGTCTTGTATCCCCTTCACATTTCAAGCTCTCTTCTTTACACTGCGGCAGTTTGGCTTAAGTTCTTTTCACAAAGTCACTATCACAAGGAAAGTTTGGGAGATTTCACAGTTTATTTTAGTTTTATCAGCATAAAAAAGTTTAAAACTTAAAAAGTAGGTGAAAAATAACTCTAAAACTTAATGGGACTGTATACCAGTCAGGCAAAACCTATTCTCTGCCTTTAACTGCATTGGCTGGTATCTCCTGATATGCATCAAAAATAAATAGTTAATATAGGTGTTTTGACTGGAACATCTGCTGCAATTCTTGGTTGTGGAGGCTTAATTGCAGACTAGAGTATCAAACTTTCATAAGGTTTGGGGACAGAGATTGATTGGGGTCACCAGGTTATTCGGAATAAAATCCCAACCCTTATCTCTCAAATGCAGTGTCCAATTGATTTTCTCTGGACCATTACACACCACACACTGCTGCGAAGCCCAGGAGGGCAGTGGCAGAACATCACACTTCTCAAAATCCTTTTGACACAAACTACTGTGGTCCTTTGCGGGCTCTCTGCAAGGGACAGCTTTTCCCCGTGAGGACTGAAGAGTGGGTGATGAAACCATCGTGGCTAAGGCTTAGCCATTTTCCAAACTCGGGCTGTATCCAGAGAGGTGTTGCTACCCCAGAACTGTGTTTGCAAAGCACCCAGCCACATGTGGCGGGCCTGAGTGATTAAAAACACCAACTGCTGTTCAGACAAATCCAGCATTTCCATACAAATTGCTGAATTCCATTTATTCCAGCATTTCAGCCTGCAAAACTGGGAAGAGCTTCAGCCTGCGCGCAGAGTTGGCAGAGATGGGGATGCGTGTGGTGCAATTTGCTTAACAGCAAATTACTTTAGGGTTAAAGAGAACTCTTCACACCAAAGCTGTGGCTCATTACCTACCAAGTCCCAGGCAGCTTAGATTTGCCAATCAAATAATTTTTAATCAAATTGCTAACACCAGCCCTGGTTGCCCTCTCCCACGTGGCCCAGAGCTTTTACTGCCCTGTGGAAAGCAAGCTTTGATATCCCAGCTAGCCCCCTCCCCTTGCCACTGAAGCTCGGGCTTCCTACAGGGATTTCCTGGTATCATCGATGGGTTGTCCCCCTTTTCCCCAGTCTCTAGATGGGAGCAGGCTGGGGTGCAGCCTCCCTGGGGACGGGTTTGTGCTGACTTGACTAAAGCCCGAGCCGGGAGGGGTGGTGGGCAGAGGGGACCCACTGCCTTGGAGCTCTCCCGGCATGTTTTGTTCTGCAGCCCCTAATCCTTCCTGGTGTGCTTCTCGCCTTTATGGTCTTCCACCTACTTCAGGTTTGGGGAAAGCAGCTTTCCCTTGAGCCTCCATTGATTTACCAGCTCCGGGGTTCGGCTGTTGCCCTGGATAATTGGCAGCAGTGACATATTTGGGCTGAATTTTATTGTACGCATTAGGAAAAGTCAGCAAACAGAGTTGAGTGCTGTGTCAAGTATTGCCTTTGACTTTCTATTGCAGCCGTTTGGGGTCTGTTTTGTCCTTGGACTGAGAAAGCCTCTGTTCTGGTTGAGCCTTTGTCTGAGATGTTGGAGGTTAGTCTGAGGAGAGCTGTCTGAGAGACCCCGCTAATCCCTTTTTACTTTTTGAACAAGAAAGTCAAGTGTTTTTTATAATAATAATAATTTGAGCTAATAAGTAACATGCTGGCTGGAGCTGCAGCTGCCTGGGGTGGAGCAGATTTGTTTTCTACATCTAATTAGAAAGCCTTAGCTAATGTCACACATGTCTTCATTTGCAGGTTTTCTGGAGAGGTCTGGACTCTTGCAGCTAAACCAGTGTGGGCTCAGGGGCCAACGCTGGCTTCCACCGCCCCAGAGCTGAGCCCCCTCCCTTCGTTTGTGCCATTCAAACCCTGCTCTGCCCTCGCCACCGAGCATTTTTAGGAGGACCCCAGGCTCTGGTGTGGCCCCGAGGCAGGACACCCACCCATGAACCAGCCAGGGGTGCTTTGGGACGGTAGGTTCCTCTTTCTGTGGGTAGAAATGTTTATTTTATTATTCCTTTAATTCCTCCACGCTGCATTCCTGCCTCATCAAAACGCATTAGCAAACTAAATCTTTGTCAGTGAGGGAGGTCTCGCTTCCTTTCAGGGATAACAATTCTTTAAGTCTGTGGGAAGATTAAAAGTGTGGTACTAAGTAAAAAATCATACAGCTGGGGAAGGCAAATGCCCGTAACCGTGTTCATTAACAATATTGTATATCATCTAAATGAAAGAAAGTTTAAAGGCTTAATGATTTCCCTCTCACCGATACATGTTGTTCAGTGCCAGCTCAGACAACGAAGAAAGACTAACCTGTTTTACGTCTGCCCTGCTTTGATGGTTGTTTTGCAAACACTTTAGGAAAGTGTTCAAATTCCCATAAAATTGATTTTCAGTGGAAGCTGAAGGGATAAAAAATATTTTTCTATTGAGTGATTTTTACAATAAGATTAACTTCACAAGACCTCAACTTTGGCCCTAGCTGGCCTTGACAATGCCTCCCTTTTAAGAAGGTGATGCAGCTATCTATAATTAGCCACGGCTAGTTAATAACTCATCTGTTAATGTCTAGACCCACAAATGGAAGGTTTCAATGTACAAGGAACCAAGGATAGGCCAACAAGGATAAAATTGTGTCTATTTTAGTTTAATGAATTCCATTTCCATTGTTGCAGCATTTTATTTGGACAGTCAGATGGATAGCTGGGCTTTGGGACCGCTTTCGGAAGGGTGACCGTTCCCTGCAGTGCAGCAGCCTGGGCTCCCTCCGCGAGCCTCTCTGGCCATCACGACATTGCAGAAAACGGTAAGAGCAATATTCTGCGCTCTTCTAAGCTTGACTGCCAGATTGTTCAAAGCTTTGTTGGTGGTAACTTGTTTAAATATCACATTATTTCTTTTAGTATCCCCTGAAATAATGGGAATGAAGGGAGCAGCGGTCTCTGACACCAAGGCGAGGTATTGCCCCTCACTGCCTGGTGTGGGTCCTCACCCTTTACTGCAGCTCAGAAGAAAGGGTCCCTCAGTCTGCGTTACCACTGCTTTAGTGGGGGACCTGCAAGGACCAAAGCCAGGCCATTGAACGTAGTCCTTAACGCACTCCTCTGAAGAGATGCTGTGGCCCTGGTTATTACTTACTGCCTTTCCAACCAAAGATAAAACCAAGGTCCTGGCGTTAGTTCATCTTGGCCCTCGGCTGGGTGATGATTTTCAATCTTTTTTAAATAACCCCAGATAGGTTTTAAATAACCCTAATAATTGTGATTATTCAGCACCTAGCCTCATTCACGATGAGAACGAGCACATAAGCCAGACTACGCTGTCAAATACAGTCCCAACTGGTGTTAGCACTGGTTCTAGCTAGCAGTGAGAACTGGCAAGGACCCTTGTCTTGGTAAAGGCTGTAATACTTATTTGCGTGACAATCTTTAAATAGCAGAAGTGCACATTTTCCCATTTTAAAAAGAAAAAGAAAAATTACATGTAAAATTGCACCAAACTAACCCTTTCTCTCAAACTTTCTGCTTTGACATTCTGTTGAAAAACTCCCACCCAGCTTTAGTCATGGGAAAGAATTTTCTCCTTAATGTTGTTTTGCTCAGAAAAAAATAAATCTTTGTTTGCATGACTAGGTCTCAGTCATGAAAAACTGACCCCAAAAAATGCGGCTAAGAGTTTCCTCCAACTGTAGAGACTCAAAACGGGGCATGTTATTTGAGAAGATGCATGCTTGAGTGGAGTGGGGACCGGGAGGGATCTGAGGAAGAAGAAACCCCTTGGAAGCTCCTTGTTCCTTAAGGGGTGTTTTGTTTAGTGCAGAGCACTTGAACCAAGTGAGACGCCGGAGGCCGGGACTGTGTCACGTAAGGCAGCCTGTGCAAGCCTGTCCTTGCGACACCGCCCACGGGGAGCTCTGGAAAACAAACCCTTTTCCAGGCCACAAAGCCCCGGATGGGCTGGAGCTGCTTCTTCCCCAGGGCCTCCGACAGGAGCCAAGGCCATCTCAGGACAGGCAGTTTTGTGTCCTCTGCAAGGACCGAGCTGCGTGTCATCCCACATCCCCGATGTCCAGCCCGTCCACGAGTCAGGCAGGCACTTATCAAGGTTTTGGATGATTCTTCGGTATTCTCCAGACCTCTTGGGCTTGTAAAGCCAGACAGGAAATCTTGTAGAAATGGTTTTTCCTGTCTGAATCCCAGCCAGGCCCATTTTGAGGACTACCTGGAAATAGTTGGAAGACAGTCTTGGTGGAAAAAATTCCCACAGTTTGAGCCCTGGCTGGGGACTGGAAGCTGGGCAAAGTTTAAATCCGGTTGAAGTCCTGGGGTATGTAATGGAGTGAGGATATCCCCTGCTGCTTTAGGCTGAGCTTTCCGAAGGACGTGAGTGACAGATGAACTTAGCTCCCCCATGTTTCTGGGATGTGAGAGCCGAACTCCATGCGGCTCCTCTGGAAATCCCCCCACTTTCCCAGGCAGAAGGGGGGCTTTCAAGCGGTGATTCCCGCCTTTGTCCCTCTGGAAGCCAGATTAATTTCCTCATGTAATTGTGTTTCTCCTGTCCTGGCTTCAGGCTTTCCAACACTTAGTTCATCTTCCCCTTTGGCTGCATGGTGAATGCCAAGCAAGCTCCCCTCTCCGGGAAGGATGAAAAAGTTGGTCTGTTTTGCCTAATAGAACCAGAGCAGCTTTCAAACTTGCTCCCAAACCCTCCCGCCTATAGTCTGATAACAAAAATTAAGTCTTGTTTTAAACCCAGTCAGCCCTGTGGAGGCTGGTAGCTGTTGCTGGCTTTCCCCCTGGAAAATATCACTGATGGGCAAAAATCTTTGAGGTTTCAGGCGTTTGGCTCTGGTAGGGTACCAAGCACGCAAAATCATTTGTTGTGTTAAGTCCAACCTAAGCAAACTAAATTGCAGCTTCCATGATTAATATTTGAAGCCACAGATAGGAAGGAAAAAACAACAGTTCAGACCTAAGCAGTAAGTATCTGAACTTGAAAAACGCCCACCATTCAGCCTTCAAGAGCACTTTTGAAGCTGCCTGTAGAGAAAATAATTAAAGAGATGAAAGATACAGTGACTGATAGTAATAAATCACATGTGGCTGTCTTTGCCCTCTCAGCTAACATAAATCACTTTTGCCTTTAAAATATGGCAACAAGCATTCTTCCCAGATTGCTCTGAATTTATTAGACAAGGTCATTAGAAATGTATTAGGGCAAAATCCGAATTTATTAACGGAGTTACTTAATAGCTTAATTGTTCAGTTAGAGATGGGTGTGCGCTATGCCTAGTTTTGGGGCGAGAAGGAAGGCAGCCAGGAATGCAGGTTACTAGGCAGAAGGTGCCAGTGTCCCCAGAGGCAGCCCGCTGGGATGGGACCGGTGCGGCTGGTGCGGGAGCCGGGGGGAACCCTCCGCCGGCTCCTGGGCTCTGCGGTGGGGGCACAGGGTGTCTGAGACAGCTTCTAATTAGCATCAGGCAGGTGTGTTTGTCTCCCTGGTAATTGGCTTAAAGTTGGCCAGGGTATCTTTTGAGAAGGAAATCTGTTAGAGGGCCTGCAGCTGTGCTAGACCAGAGCTTGTTTTAGTTTTTTGGGGACACACACACTTGTGGGGGCAGTTGGGAAGGTGGGGGGGGTCAGACAAGTTCAGCTCCTCTCTGGTCCCTGCAGCATGCACATCCCTGCACTGCACAGAGCTGTCTTCCGCGGACTGACAGGTCTGAATTCGGCTGAATTTTTGCCTGTGCGTGCAGGAGGCTCGTCTAGCCTTGAGCTTTGAGACCAACGCCAAAACTACTCTGCAAGGAGCTCCCCTCATCGCACTGCCAGGCTCGTGTCCGGACATGATGCGCTCTGCAGCGCTGCCCTCCCCAGCAGGGACCATCTGCCAGGAGAGGCATTTCTCGGAGCAGCCAAACCCAGCAGACTCATTGGAACATGTGCTTCTCTCCCTCTGGGACAGGCTGAGGGAGGAAGCACACAACAGGTCTGAGGTTTGGGTTTCACAGACCACCGACGGGCGGTCACCACGGCTGCTGGGAGAGCTGAGGCGTGCTCCTGGCACAGGGTGTGCAGCACTGGCCTGGGGCTCTTCAAAGCAGCACAAAGCTCAGCTCCTGGGATAAGAGGAAGACACGCCAAATATCAGATCTGGCATGGCTTTCTGCCCGCTCAGAAGCTGCTGTCACTTCTGCACATCTGCAGCCTCTGTCTTAGAAGCATTCATCACCTACATCTTCTGCGCTCTCTCTGTCAAACGCAGATTTGCACTTGTTCAGTAGGCAAAGCCTTCGCTGAACCTGTCAGCTGGGCCAGCATTTTCCCATATGCCAGGAGATGCACAAGTGAAGGCTTCCAGTGAGGACCGGTTCCTCCTAGGATGTTCAGTTCCATGAAACAACGGCATTTGCTTAGTTTTTCTCCATTTCCAGCTAGAATTTTGTTTCTCTTCTTCCTCTTTCTCTCCATGCTTGTTCTGCCTGCCCAGGAGAAGCCCAGTACCCCAGGAGTTAATATAAGACAGAACTGGTAGATGACTCTTGCTGAAATCAATGGGTATTTTGCTTTGTGGCAGGCTTCATGATTAGAGTCCTAAATTTTTCACCATGGTGTGTTTTCTTTCTCCCTAACGATGGGTAGCTCCAGAGTGAGGACGAAGGTAAGAGGAGAAAACACTAATTTAATGACTGCAATGACAAACTTTATTACAGCAACTTTATGGGGGGAAAATGTCTTCGCTGCATAACAATGTCCCGACAGACATGATGTCATTGCGTCTTAAAAGGTGTTTGAGTTGGAAAATCTTTTCAACAGTGTTTTAAGGGGCTGTTTAAATGATTAATAAGGTTTGTGCATGTGATTTATTATCTCAAAATAAAAATGTACAGTAGGTATAAAACGTATTTGAAAGGGATGACTGTGTTTGTTAATGTTACAGGTGTTATATTGCCAGACATTATCAAAATAAATATGCTTAACTGTAAGAGAAAAATGTAGCATCTAGTCAAATTTTATATATCTGTATGTGTGCCCTGACAATTTGTGTTAGAAGGAAGAAGTAGCTGGGCAGAATATTATTTTGGACCTCGTATCATGAAACAACACAAACATGGGATTCCACCTGTTTTCCCTGCTCACTAGAGATACGCCTAGAGTGTGTGTGATGTATATTTTGATTAAGCGCACCCATTAAAGCTATTTAATGGTGTTTATCGTGGCACATCTGAGAATATTTAACTAATGGACAATAGCCAGATTTCCTCCAAACGGGCCTTGTTGAGGTTAAACTCCAAGTCGCAGCTCCGCGGGCAGAGGGAGGGACGGCTGCTGGGGGCACAATGGCACGTGACTGATACCAACCTCAGCCACAGGCGGCTGTTTTCAGCCTTCCAGTTGTTTCTCTTTGAAACTCCTCTTTCTCACACATAGTGTCTACCTGCAGGCAAAGTTATAGTTTTGGCAAAATCTTTCTGAGGCAGAGTCCTATTTTTTTTGCCTTAAAAATTCAAAGAAAGACTAAGACCGCCCTTATTTCCAGTGGAAGTTTTGCTTATGGGGAGGTTTTCGGTGGCAAAGTGGATTTGCTTGAACGCAGCTTATTTTGTAGCTCTCTGAATTGCAGGAAATTAGTTTAGATGATTAGAAATTATGAGACTTGGGACCTTCTCACACACCATCTGCGTGATGACTCCTTACTCTCTTTTCTCATTAACTCCCTGAAGGTTGCAAATGTCCATGCAGATATTCCCATGCTCCATTCAAATGCTAGCCGGTCCCTGCCACCAGTCCGAGGGGCTCTGTAGTGCCATGGTCCTCGATTGCCGATGGCTAGGGATTGCCCAGGCTGGGCTGTGGCATCCTCAACCACAGGCTGACTTCAGAAATCTTAGACTTGACTTCCCCGAAGTTCCATTTCCTCCTGTGTGAAACAGGGATAAGTATTCCCCTGACCCGATGGCACTGAGATTATGGGTCTAGGTGAGACGGTCCATTTCCTCCCCAGGACTTAATTCCTTCGTGCTCTCTCAGAGGACACCAGATGCCTCCTGCCTTCCTCGCATCTCCAGACTCTGTGCCCTGGGAAGGGCTGCTCCCAGCCCTGCCCTCAGCTCAGAGCAACATCACCACTAAGCATCTCCACAGCATCTGCCCCTGCCCAGAGTAACTCCTGAAAATAAAAGTTGCCAGAGAAGCAGAGTCTCTAAAGGAGGTTGGATTTCTTTATCTGGAAGTGTTTGCTTCCAAATTTTTCAGCTTCCATCCCTTGGGCTCGAATACCGAGCAGAGAGTCGCCTGTGTCCCGGCGGGCTGCGGTCCCCTCCCGCTGCCCCGTAGCTCTCTACCCCACACCGAGGGCCCTGCTCATATTGCCAACAATGCAATTTTGGCATCTCCTGGCATTTCTAACTTTTATTAAAATAAGCCCAAATGGAAATTGCATTCTGCCTCCTCTGGGGTTTCCATGGAGCAGATCTAATTATCTTTCTTTAATAGCACTAATTGGTAGACTCACAACCCTGGCTGTTCAGCCCACTCCTCGGCGCTCCCTTTATCCCTCGCGCTGCCCCAGCCTCTGGAGCTGGGTGGGATTTAAGCATGGTCTGATGGTTTGTGAAACCACTTTGACTTCTTGCCCTCAATTCGCTCGTGCTACCTGAACTCCCCGACCTGTTGACAGAGGAGCTTTCCTTTGTCTTTGCAAATTGACACAGCTGCACACTTCGCAAATAGACTCAGATGTTGAGCTTGGGGCTGAATGGATCCTCCAGATTAGCGCGGGGGAGAATTAGCTTTAAAAACGCTAAGCTGGAGCCAGCAGCAGGAGAATGGAGTGAAGCTCTTTATCAGGATTCACTGCCATAGAAAGGGGCTCCCCGCTCTCGCAGCAATATTTACTTCCCTTTGGGGAGGACATTCCTGGAGCCGATAGCTCATCATTATCCCGTACCGCCGTCCAGAGTTAATTAGCCTACTGTATAATGGGGAGATTCGCCTGGAGATTACACGCGGTGATCTCTCACCACACACGCTGTTTGCCGAGCGGTTTGGGGCTCTTGGTAAGCACAAAAGTACAAACGCAAGCAGCAGAAGATCTGGCACGGGGAGGGGGGATTGCAGCCACAGCGCTCGGCAGAGCTGCGGGCAGGGGACGAGGCTGAGACCTACCGGGTCTCCCCCTCTCCTGGGGTCCCGTTTCCCATCCCCACAGCATGCGTGGACATGGGGCGCGTAAGCCCTTGCTCAGATCTTTTTGCAAACAGCTTGGAAAGTGGCCACAGGGATGAATTTGCCCGACACGGGGAGCGTGAGGCCTCGCAGGGCTCTTTTTGCAAGTGGCTTGGAAGATTGGCCATAGAGATGAATTTGCCCAAACTGGAGCAAGAGGGTAGAAAAAAGAAACATGACGGTCACCCCTGTCTTGGCAGTAAATCCAGGATGCGAGCGGGGAGAAAGCGTCTGCCCCAGGCCAGGCAGGAGAAGCCATCTGCCTGCCCTGCCTTGTCCGCGGGCAAGGGGACAAGATCGGCATTGGAGGCAATTAACACTGAACAACTTGTTAATGATTTTATAGCAGGTTAAAGAAAATGCCTCAAATAAAACTACAGGAGACCTTCTATAACTCTACATGGCTGTAAATATGTATTAACTTAATTACTATCAGCAATTACAGCTCAGTTTGGGAACAGTTAAAGTGGGCGCACACAAAAAGGGATTATTATCCTTAGAAAATGAGTGTGAAGATAAAAGGGATTTAATTCACATTAGCTAACGAGCAGAGGCAGAGGAGCAGAAACGGCCTGTCCCCCCCCCTGCTTTACAGTGCTGGTAAAGGGGACAGGGAGCAGCCAGGCTCTGTGTCCCAGGGCAAGCGATGGCCACCCATGTGCCCAGAGAGCTGAAGGGGTGGCAATTCCAGGAGGATGGAAGGGAAGAGCCTGCCCCTCCGAGGGGACATGTGCCCACTGGAGTTACACCCTCACTTACTTCATCCTCAGCCCCTTCTTGCAGGGGCTCAGGACCAGCTCCCGTTACCCACCTGTTCTGCCCCTGGATGTTGTTTTCCTCATTTTCTCCCTGGGCCGATGAGCTTGTATCACCTACAGCTGCAGGAGCTGGTTGGACTTGTTCAGGGTGGAAGGCCTGTATTTCACAGGCCATCCACATCCATCACCACATTTTGCCCAGAAATGGCTAAGCCAACACCAGGAAGAGCTAGAAAAGCATCTCTCCTTGGACTGAGCATCTGTCTCTCCTTTTCCTGGCTTGTTACAGTGGTTGCTAAACCTATCCCTTAAAGATAAATGCCTGATTTCCTGTTAAATATGCCTTGATTCCCTTTCCTGCTTTTGGGTCATTGTAACATTCTCTACTAAATTCAATATCCATTCTGTTTCATCTTCCTACTGTGACTTTCAGATGTATAACCAAAAGCTCATTTTTCAGGGCTGCGCAAAAATCAGTTGAGTTCTGCAAGTCTCACTCCAGAATGCTCATTTCTGCCTTCAAATAATTTTTGTGACTCTCTCGGTACTCGCCAACATTTCAGCACACTGTTTGCAGTGTGAGCACCAGAAGGTGGTAAGTACTTTCCTGTGACAGCTTTCTCCTATCTGTCCCAGGACCTCCTTGGTGTTCAGCCACAGCAGCATCACTCTGCTGGAGCCAAACCCTTCCAAGGACCAGAAAGTCCTCAGTCCTCACCCTCAGCCCTCCGTCACCTGCTGGTCCCCTCTCCCCGCCCCAGCTCCCCATCTCTAGCGTGATTAACATTGTCTTAAATATTCATGCCTCACTCTCGCTGGCATGCTTGAAAGCCGGATTCTTAATTAAATATTAACTCCTGTTTAAAGGCCAATCGTTAGTCAAAAGCATTGGAATATTTTGCCATCTGCATCCGCTTCCGGCGAGGTGTTTCTCCGACTAAACCAAGCAGGGGTTGCTAGAGGCGGTCGGTGATGCACAGAGCGTTTCCCAAGCGCATCTCCCGGTGTCTGCCCGGCTGCCTGTGGCACTTGTGGACTCCTGCTCCACGACCTAGGCCTGGGTTTCAGACTCCCTGGGGACAGAATTGCTGGGGTCTCCGGGGTACCCTGGGCTGAGCCTGAAACTGCTCCTGCTCTTTGAAGATGCAAAGTGCCCTTACTGGCAATCCCCAGCCTTGGAGACTGGGGAACAGAGCTGGAAACCTGGTGAGATAAAGCCGCTTTGTGATCGCCAGTGCTTTTGTCATGCACGGAGGCTGCCGATACAATTGCAATATCCCTTATCAAGTGCTTAGCCCAACCAGCCCATCTGGGGCCAGAAGGCAGAAACACAGCCTGGGAAAGCACAGGGTGGTGGGGGACACAGCTGAGAGGCCATTCTGTAGCCCCGAAAATGGAAAACCTAAAACCAGGCAGGCTTCAAGAATGGGGAAAGGACAAGGGGCATCTGGACCTCCTGGGTTTTCCTGGCTTTCTAAACTTGGGCACAGGCAGCCTTTTCAGGCTGGCTGCCTACCTGTGGGTGCTGCTGTTCCTGGCTGCCACCCCAGGACCTGCCTTTTCCGAGGTCCCCAGCAAACACCCACTGCGCTGTGAGCATCAGCACCCAGCACCCAGAGATCTCCACCCCGATCGAGTGAAATCACCAGCACCTGTAAGTCATGGACGGGAACGCGGCAAGCTCAGGTTCTCCAGCACAAGCAGAGATGTTGTGCTGATATCTTCCAAAACACATTTATCACTATAGAATATGCCTTTTGGACACATCATCTGCTTTTGCTTCCTGATCTAGTCCTTCCACCACAAGCTCAGTTCATGTGTGTTCAGCACTGCTTTACGGTTAATTATCCCTGCAAATGGCAACCTCTCCTAAAGGCTCCTGCCACCGTCTCCAGTGAGAAACCCATCCGAGGAAGAGCCCGGGTCTGGGCTCTGGAATGACATTTGGAGCAGTAGCAACGTTTGAACGCAATGGTATTTCCTTCTGAGCACAAAAAAAAAGGACCCTTCAACTTGTTTTCTCTCCCCCACGCCCCCCTCCTGGAGGAGACATTCGCCAAGACTCACAGATGGGATCGTTTACAGTTTCCTTTTGAGCTGCCTTGGCCCTTTCAGGTTTTGTTTATTCGAGCTGGGCTCTCAAACAGGGGAGGGTGGGACAGGGAAAGCCTCCCTTCCATATTCCAATTTGGATTGGGGTTGCTCAAGTTCCCCATCTGACAGAAGATGATTGATGAGACTGATGCTGGCTGTAAACTTGGGAGGGTTTGGAGACCAGGCGGCTCTGCTCTTTGCGGGGCCTTAAATCCCGGTTGTCGGAGCAATGTGGGGAATGGCATCCCGGGGTAATTACAAACCCACAACAGGAAAAGCCATTGGAAATGGCAGGCGCTCCGGCATTGTGGTGGGATGGCTGAAGGGGTGGTTGTTTTTTTTTTTCATTTGCTTTGCTTGTGAAAACACGCACACGTGGTCCCGAGCTGAGGTCAAAATGTGCTTACAAAAAGCAGGGTCTAGAGAGGATGGGGAGATTCCACAGCAGAAAATCACCTGGAAAGCTGCTGGAAGAGCTAGGGAGCACCCCAGAGAGGAGGAAGTCATTGCCACATGCAAACTCTTTGGCAATTATCCTGGCGGCAATGGGATAAATACACACTTGTTAAGAGCAGGAAACGAGCTGGAAACAGTGCTGGTCCACCCTGATGGCCAGAACTTCCCGTAGCCTCCTCTCCTGCCAGCAGCTCTCCTTGCACAAGTGCCAGCCTCAGTTTCTCCAAACCAAGGCTTGGAGGGAAAGGCCTCCAGGAGAGGACAAGATCCCCATTCGGCTCACGGGCCTAGGCGGCAGGGATGGGAGACATGGGGGACTGCCATGAGTCGGAACGGTGGCCCTGCCCAGGTGCATGACTTGATCAGCAAAGCTCTTCAGGGGACGTTTACAGGGAAGTGAAACTTTAATCTGGCCTGGCACACGTGCTAGGAGTGGCTTTCAGCAGAAAAAAAAAGATTCAGCAGCATCTTTTGTCATGCCTGATTCCAGCAGATTAGCACTGCCAGGCTGGGAGGTGTTGAGAGGTGTGCGAGGGCTGTGTGAGGTGGCGATGCCTGTGCCCACACCAGTAGCTACTACACCGGGTACTGGGTCACCAGTTCCTCCTTTCCAGAGGATGGCTGGCACGGACTGGCTCTGCTTTTCATTGCTGCTGCTGAACAGACCTGTCCCGGTGTTAGACTTGCTGAACTACAGGGTGTGTGACCTGGGTTGGGTCTCCAAGAGCTTTATTCAAAGCTGTAAGCACCCTGAAGCCTCCAGACTGGAAATTAACAAAACCATGAGAAGTGACCTAGAAGAAAGCAGCCAGGGGTGAAGCAAGGCCCCTAAACTAGATGCACTTAGAGTAGCTGCTCCAGTTAGACTGGATGACTCCGCGGGGCTGGGATGGGAAGGAGGGGATTTCCCCTCCCTCCACTGGTGCTGCTGGTTTAAATCTAACCGCAACTGAGCAGTAAATAAGAGTTACCACCCAGCAGCTGCCGGCTGACCTGTGTGCAGTGAGTCAGTGAGCTCTGGCCACACAGACCTGCAGACACTGGCAGCAGAGGAAACCTGGGCTGAAAAGCATATTTTCTTTGGGAATGTGCTCTCATTTCAGTGAGCTCTGCAGTGCTCCCTGCACGCCAGTGCTGCAGACGTGTCCCAGGATGCAGTGATGCTGCACACCAGCGCTGCAGATGCGTCCCGGGATGCAGTGGAGCTGCACATCAGCGCTGCAGAGGTATCCTGGGAGGCAGTGATGCTGCACACCAGCGCTGCAGAGGTATCCTGGGAGGCAGTGATGCTGCACACCAGCGCTGCAGAGGTATCCTGGGAGGCAGTGATGCCGCATACCCGTGCAGCAGATGCATCTGAAATGTAGCGATGCTGCACACCAGTATTGCAGCTGCATCCCAGGACGCAGCTCTGCCACCCAGCGCAACAGCGAGTGTCTGCATGTCGCAGCTCAGCAACGTGGGGTCATCAGCAGAGCAGCATCAGTGGGACCATGTAACTGGAACAGCTGTGGTTAGAGGGGAGCTGGTGCCATGTAACGCTGCTGAGCAATGTGTAATCGGTAACAGAGAGTCGTGGTGCTGCGGTTGGTCAGACTGAGCCTGTAGCAGCTTGGGCATATTCATAACTGCTTTGGTGACAGTGGGGTTACTCAGGTGGGGCCGGATAAATGTTTGAATACAGGGAGGATGCTAAATATCTGACAGTTCCCCAGTGTCTCACAGATCTGAAAACAGAAAGGGATTTGAGCAGACATTTGATGGGCACAGCAGATTTTTTTTTTTTATAAGGAACTTCCTCTCCTGGGCAGATGGGACAAAAGGGGATAAAGCCAAGCAAAAACACACGGCTGCTTATTTATCAGTTATATTCAGGAGAGCTGAGCCATACACACCTCCCGCTGTGCAGGGGCTGCACAAACACACCAGACTCAGGTCCTGCCCCAGAGTTTCCAGCCTAACATGAGGAATTAAAAAAAAAAAACCAAACTCGGAGGAGTAGCAGCTCTGAAATCTCTCTGAATTCTCTCTGCAGATCTCCATCTGGTAAAAGAAGTGCAGACAGGGGCATGTTCTCTCCACATCAGCTGCACAGCGAGAGCGGCTTAGATGAACTCTCCTGGCTGGTAATAAAATGATTTTACATATGTAGGAAGCAGGATGTGCAAAGCCCAGGAGTCTGATCTTGTTTCTGAGATCAAACAGAGTCTTATTGTACAGGGGTGTGGAGCTGATGTAACTGTCTAGTGTGCCGGACACAATCGCCGTGGTTACGCAGCTGGACCGGAATAAAGCAAGTCTGTATCTGAACTCATTAATTTTTACAACCAACTGAACCGCTCTGCCTTTTTCTTTCGCCTTTTTGGTGGCAGAGGACGGTCGCGCTGCAGCAGAGGGGTTCTCCCCCCAGCCATTGGCCCCTCGCCCGCGGTGTGGTGTGGCCGGGGCTGGCACGGCGGGGGGCGGCCGGACCCTTGCCACCCCCACCACCAGCCGCCCACCGCATCCCTGGGGATGCTCAGCCAGCCACATGGGTCCTTTTCTGAGACGGTCCAGGAGCTGGGGGGGATTAGGGATGAAAACACAGGCTTAATGTGAGCGGAGCTGTCGCTCTGTCAGCTACAGGTTATGTCAATGTTTCCATTAGAAAGCCCCCTTTGCAAGGTTTGTAGCTTGGCTGTGAAAGTGCCCTCCATCCTGGGCTCTGGCAAGCCAGGGAAACCCGCAGTTTTCTGCTGAAATATTCGATGCAGCTGCTTGCATGCTCGCACATGGCTTTCCACCAGCGTGCAAATCGAGGGGGCTTATCCAGTAAGCCATACGGCCAGCAGGACTCCCCCGAGTCCCCTGTGACTGGTCCCTGCCGCTGTGTCCCCAGGGCAGGGCAGGGCAGAGCTGCCTCGCCAGCGCTCGCACCGGGGGATCCCCGGCTCCCAGGCGATGCTGCAATGCAAACAGCGAGGTGAATTTACCAAGAGGCAAACCAGAGGCACAGCACCAGAGCTGTGGCAGGGTGACGGTGTGGGACTGAGACTCCTGGTCACTTCTGGCCACCGGACCAGGAGCAGGAAGCCACCTGGCGCTCCTCTGCAATAAGTATCCCTGTGCTCCCATGGTGGCCCTCCCCGGGAGCCCGACTGAGACTGAGCATCCTGGTGCGGGTGCCTGATACACCGCCATGGCCCAGGGATGGTGTCAGCCCAGCACTTGGCAGAAGGATTTTAGGCAGTGGCTGGATCCCTGTCAGAGGCTCCTCTGGCCACCCCTTGTGGAGCCTGGATCTGACCCTCCCCGGCTGCTCGCTCCTGGGGGGGTTCTGCCTGGCCATGGGGCAAATGTACATCCAGACCTCCTCCCTTCATCCCACCCCTTCCCACTCCTGGGAAGCTGCTCTTGACACATACACATGTGCCTATTTTAAAGAGCCAAGAGCACTTGCAGACTGGGATTTCGCTGTGAGCAGGACCTCCTGGGGCAGGCAAGACTACTTTCTTCCCTTACTCTTCCCACCTGGAAGGCTGGAAAAGAGGACAGAAATGCCAGCGAGCCCCTGGGCATGGAGCTGGGCTCCAAAGTGACACAGCACCCAGCTTCCCTTACAGGGGGCTACAGGTACGTCCCCCTGCCCATCTGTGAGCATCCCTGGCCCCATGCAGAGATGCTGGAGGTGGGCAGCTCCCCCCACCCCAGGCACCATGTTCTCCCCACCTGCCTCTGGCACAACTAATGGTCCTGAGGCTCAGGCATTGCCAAAATCTGCCTAAAAGCTGCCCCTCTCTCTTAATGAGGTAATTGGTGCCATCACCCCATTAAGAAGGCAGACCCTGCAAAGAGCTCAATTGAGCAAACTACATCAAGTGATTTACATGTCTCCCCCGAACCAGGACCCTGACCCAAACCCGGCAGAGCCCTGCAGGGCAGAGCCTCTCCTGCACAGCAGCAGCCACTACACCCTCGGCCACCCCAGCTGCAGGACCTGTGCTCTCCCACCACCCGTCACCACCACCCTCCTTCCAGGGGAAGGTGCCTGAAGCCATGGCCCGAAGCCATGGCCACGGCCATGGCAGCCTGGCACAGGACAGCCATCAGCACTGGTACAAGTGGTGGTCCACCTGCCCAAAGTCACCTTGGCTCTTGCAAATGGGAGATGGGTCTTTGAGTGGTCCCTGAGATCCAGGGAACCCCGAGGGGTTATCATGGCCCCAACCTGCATATTGGGAGCATGCTGGAGGGATGCTGCTCCCCTGGCAGGTGCCCAGGGAGATTATAAGGGGCTGTGGATGGGGCAAAGCTGGTAAAACCAGCAGCACCCCCCTCAGCCTCCTGTAAGGGACTTCCCTTCTTCCCTTTCCTCCATCACTGGGCTCCTGCCGTTCAACTACACGTCACCCCAACACTGATCACCACACAGCCCTCGATGCTGGCAGAGCTGCTGAATCCGTGTGGGAACTGCCCGGGAGCTGTGTCCGTGCTGTGGGGATGTTTTACCCCCCGCAGTGCCGGGGCTGGCGTGCAGACCCCCACAGAGGGGTGAGAGCCCGGGGCAGAGCCCGGATCAGCCTGGGGTGGAGGGCAGGGAGAGCTACAGCACCAGTCTGGGGGCATAAAAGAAATATAAAATATTAAGGGATAATTTTCAGCTTTTTACCCCCATGAAATCAAAGTATCACCATTTACAGTTAACGCTGAAGCGTATCGTGCGTTTTAGCATACGGTCTCGGGCTGTTGCACATCCCCAGCCCGGCGGGAGTGGTGCCGCGGGGACTGGCAGCAGCGGGGGGGACGGGGCAGGGAGCAGCTTCTCGGCCCTGCTCATAAGCAGCCCGTGCTCAGGGTTCCCATTCCCAACTATCCCACCGGATCACTGGGGCTCTGCTCTGCCTCTCCAACCCCAACAGCAGGCTCCGCTCGCCCAACAACCAACAGAGAGAGAGAAAAAAAAAAAGGAGGGAAAGAAAAAAAAAACCAACTCCTTGCTGTTTTTCTGCTGCCTTTCCAGTATATTTGAGTTACCATGGTTAGTTTTCCACTGTTCTCCTTGACCCCTGCAGCTTTCCCTTATGAGTTAGTGTCCTGGAATGTCTCTTTACGAGGTGCCTAGAGAAGTAAAGCTGACCTGATGCCAGTGCCCCCACACTGAGGACTTTATTAGTTTTTTTAATTTTCTGTCTGGGTGCTCTCACTTGCCTCAAACTTTCCACAGCTGCGAGGATTTATTAATGAAGGAGGTTCGTTTGTGTCCTGCCTCCCCTTCCCCTGCTCAGTGAACTGGTGGTGCTGCTTTGCCAGTTGCTATTTTAAATGGCTTTTTTGGGGTTCTGCTTCGCAGATTCTGCACAAGCAAAATCTTCCCCCAGATCTCCTAAAAACCTCAAAAGAGCCCAAATGAAACATGGGGGACACAGATGGGAGCAATGTGCCACCGTAATGTGGCAAGTGGAGCCTGAGCGAGGAGCCAGCGCTGGGACCGGGAAAGCTGAGAAGAGCCAGGTCGTTCCTGCTGGGATGCAAATCCCAAGAATTAAGAGGATAAATTCATTTTGGCTCCCCCAAAATACATAAATGCTTAAATATCAGGGTGGGAGGGAGCCTCCTCGTCTCCCACACTGGAGGGGCCCTGGGACACTGAGCTGCAGGCCGGTGAGGAGGAGGAGGAGGAAGCTGAGGGGTGATGAAGGACACGTAGAGATGTGCTGCATGGGGAGGAGAGGAGGGTGAGCGAGGCCGAAGGAGCAGAGAGCCCCTGCGGTATAAACACGGCCAAAATGATGCGGAGAGGGGGAGAAGGGACAGACTTTTAAGACAAGAGGAAAAAAGGCCAAATATTTATTTGTCCATAAAATAAGTCTCCATAGCAATGAAGTTCTTCACAATATATTTTCAAAACAAGCCCAGCCCCGGGGCGTGCAGGCGGAGCTGCCGGAGGGGGACGTGACGCCTGCCCGGCCACCGTGTTCCCAGGGATGGACAGTGTCACACAAAGGACTGCCAGCTTCGCACAGGGACACTGGCAGGGGACAGGGAGGGCATGCTCTCTGGGGGCACCAGGCAGCCCCAGCCCATGCCCTGGGGGGGGCAGTGAGGTTATTTCTGGTCTGGGGGGGAGGCGGAGGGAGTAGGTGAGGTTTTTACAGCTGTGAGTTGTGTCGGGATGTCCCGGGGTCAGGCAGGTGCGAGATCACAGTATCATAGAATCATAGAATGGTTCGGGTTGGAAGGGACCTTAAAGATCCTGTGGTTCCACCCCCCTGCCCTGGGCAGGGACAGCCCCCACTGGACCAGGCTGCTCAAAGCCTCATCCAGCCTGGCCTTGAACACTTCCAGGGATGGGGCATCCACAGCTTCTCTGGGCAACCTGGGCCAGTGTCTCACCATCCTCACAGTAAAGAATCACAGTAAAGAGATGCACAAGCCTTCCTGGGGTCGGGCAGGGAAAGAAAAAGGATGTGCTGCCCCAAAATGCTGGGAAGAGAAAGGGCCCGGGGGGGTGGGATGAAACGCTGGCTGCTGCCCCGAGGAGCTGGCGATGCCGCCCGGATTGGCATCAGCCTCAGGCAAGTGACGTGCGGCGGGACAGACCCCGACATGGCTGGTACATGGCTCTGGGGTTACGGGGCACCTTGAACTCATTACGGAGCACGCAGCATCTGCTGGGCGGCTGCCGGCAGCGGCATCGTGTCCGTGCTCTACAGCTGGGGCGAGTCCTGCGGGGACCACACAGGCGGCGTATCCCCCGCCCCGGGCGGCGCAGGGGCTTCCC
Organism: Dromas ardeola; assembly: GCA_013398915.1. Taxonomy (NCBI): domain Eukaryota; kingdom Metazoa; phylum Chordata; class Aves; order Charadriiformes; family Dromadidae; genus Dromas; species Dromas ardeola. Next base: position 122,626 of record VYZM01019523.1, on the reverse strand, counting down.
CACACCATCCCGTCCGGCAGGAGGAGAGACGGTCGGAAGGGGCCCCATCCTCAGCTCCGCTGGTCACCCTCCTCCGGCCCCCTCCTCTGCCTTGTGAGCTTGGCTGCCGTCTGACCCCAAAATATCTCGGTGGCAGCATCCAGCGCCTCTCCCGGAGCTCGCGCTTAGACAAATGTCACCGCAAATAATTTGGCTCCAATCCGTGGGGACATAAATTCCATTATTTTGATGTCAGCTGCACAATTTGTTCCTGTAACAAGGTGTTTTAACCTCGCTTCATATTCATTGTTCTGCCTGCTTTGATTTTACTGTAAATGACTGAATTCGCTTTTGATGTGGTGCCAGCGCCCCATAAATCTTGACACTCGCTGTAAGAAAGGAAAGAGCCCTCCCCGCTGTTTGGATTGCAGAGGGTGGCAGCGGGGGGGGGACTACGGGGCGCCGGTGGGGGTCCGTGCAGGGATCCTGCACCATCCGAAGCAAGGTTCGGCTCCGAACATCCAGCTGATTTTTCCAGGCAGGGAAACAGGTCTGTAAGAGGGGAGAAGGCGGCGGGGAGGAGGAGTCGCGTTTCTCTTGCAAACCACGAGCTGCGAGCCAGCTTCCTTCAGAGAGTCACGGCTCCTCTGAGGACCCAGCCGGCGCTTCGAGCTTGCAAGAAAACCCCAGACCGAGCGCGATTTGTGTGGTTTGAGGTTTCATCCCAAAGCTGCTTTTAAGTGTTTCGGTTCCCAGCGACTCTTCCAGGGTGTGCTGGAGGTGAAAAGGGGCAATAAAACCACCCCCCACAAAACCCACACTTAACTGAACATTTCCAAGCCCAGCAGCACTTGGGGGACGGAACCTTCCATTACTGCCATCGCCCAAATTCCTCCTAACCCCAGCGGCAGTCGGATCAGACTCCCGTTTCCCAGCCAGTAACGCTGCTGGGGTTTTGTTCCTCATCTGCTCGAGCGTTTCTGCCCGGTAAGGCATCCTGGTGAATTCTGGAGGAATTACTTGCAGGAGACTCTGTTCCCCGGAGCCCGCCAGCCCGGGGCAGCCGGCAGAGACTGAGGCGCCGGTCCCAATGGTCACGCCAGGGTGAGGGTCAGACTCATGACCGGGAGGAAGCCGTGGCCCTGCCGCCGCCGAACAATGGGTGGAAAGGGGCCGTGGCCTTGGCCGGCATCCCGGGGATGGGAACGGCTGCCTGCCGGCGAGGGCAGGGACCGTGCCGCCTCCGCAGGGGACAGACCCGGTCCTGCCCCAGCCGTATCCCAGCCAGATGCCTTACCCTGGCGCTGCCCCACACGCAGGAGCTCCTTCCAAGGGAAAGGCTGTAGCTCCTTTCCCAGGTCGTAGGAGTGTGGGAGCGCAGGGAATTGGGGTGCTGCCTGGGTGCGGTGCCTGGCGCCCAGTGTGCATGGCGTGGTACACGGTGCACGGCGTGTGGTGCCCGCTGGCCGGTGTTCGTGGTGCGGTGACGGTGCACAGCGTGCGGTGCCCGGTGTGCATGGCGTGGTGCCCTGTGTGCTGCACAGCACACCCTGTGCATGGCGTGGTGCCCGGTGCATGGTGCCCGGTGTGCAGTGCCCGATGCCCGCTGTGCCTGGTGTGATGCCCGGTGCGTGGAGCACCGTGTGCCGCGCCGGCTTGCATGGAGCGGTGCACAGAGCACTGTGTGCTGTGCAGGGTGTGCACGGCGCGGTTCCCGGTGCGTGGAGCACCGTGCGCCGGGCAGGCTGTGCATGGCGTGATTCCGAGCACCGTGCGCCGCGCAGGGTGTGCATGGCGCGGTGCCCGGCGTGGTGCCCGGTGCCTGGTGCGCAGCGTGCGAGGCACGGCGCAGGCTGCGTGCTGTGCAGCCCGCTGACCTCTCGCTGCCTCCGGCCCTGAGCGGGGGCCAGGAAGGGATGTGCTGCCGGTCCCGCTGCTTTCATCAGAGATCTGGAGCGCCGAAGCCTGCCCAGATCCTAATCAGTGTGGGAAAGCAACGGTGGGGCCTGCTCTCGCCCTGGCCTGCTGGAGACGCCTATTATTTTCATAAACTTTATCGCAGCCCGCAGCCCCTGATAAAGGGCCGTAAATAAACGGAGGGGAGCGTGGCGGCCGGCCAGGGCTGCTCGCGGACGCACGCGCTCGCTGCCGCCCCGCTCCCCGGGGGGACGCCCCGTCACACGCCAACTTTCAAAGCTTTCTTTTTATTCCCCCGCCGCCGTGGGGAAACCACATGGCCTCGGCGTGGGGGGACCAGCCGGGCAGCCAGCGCCCGCCGGCGAATTCCTGCCCTGCCCCAGCCTCCCCTGCTGACCCCGGCCTGTCGCCACACCGGGGTCCTGCTCCCGGCGCTCGGCGCGAGCCCTCGCGGGGCCGTGGTGGCTCAGGATGTGGCCAGTCCCCACCCCGGGACTGGGGGAGGACAGCTTCACAGCTTTGGGACTGCCACATCCTCGCCGGGCGGCGAGAAGGGGGTCACGTCCCACTGGCGGGCTGAAGCAGCAGCAGGACTCAGTGCCTCTCCCCAGCGTTTCTGTTATTGAATTTGAGGATTGCTGGGATTTGCCACAAATTAACAGTTTGGGCTGCTTTTTTTTTCCTCCTTCCTTCCTTCCTTCCTTCTTTCCTTCCTTCCTTCCTTCCTTCCTTCCTTCCTTCCTTCCTTCCTTCCTTCCTTCCTTCCTT
>VYZM01019523.1:82649-99289 GCA_013398915.1 Dromas ardeola | reverse complement strand
CGCCAGCTCCAGCAGGAACCCCAGGCACCAGCAGCGCCGAAATGCAGCCACTGAGGCATGACAGGATGATTAGGGAACGTGCCTGGCCGGATTAGGGGTCACTGGGAAGATCCCTCCTCCTCCTCCAGCACCTGGGATGCTCGCCGGGCTGAGCAAAGCCCATCCCGCATCCCCTGCAGCCCCCAGCGCTGCGATGCTCGGCCCCCAGCACCGTGCTCCTGCATCTGCGTGTGCGTCTGCCCGGGCGTGCTGCTGCAAGGTGCTGCACCCTGCCCGGGAAGCGTGTGTGCGTGTGTGTGCGTGTGTGTGCGCGTGTGTGTGTGTGTGTGTGTACCGGGAGCCCTGTTTGCATATGAAAGTGGCCGTGTGCTCCGGAGGGCTGTATCATTTATTGTATGATCTTATCTGGCGCGTGCCTCAGCCGCCCTTTCCCACACTCTGCATGCTCTGCTGCCAAGGCCCCGGGCTTAGCCTGTCAGCATTACCCAGGCTCAGCAGGCAGGCAGTAATTCCCTGAATAAAGAAAACATTTTAAGGTTTGACAAGTCCAGCATTTGCATGTCTGTTTTCAGAGAAATAACCATCTCAGGGGATTAAGCCCTTTTTTCTTTTTTTTTTTTCCCATCCAGTCCAAAGTATGAAAACATTCTTGACATAGTTGCCTGAAAAAAAGGATTTCTATAGAGTAAAATACCTTGTGTCCTGTGTGAGTCCAGTGATTTGCTTTAGGGGGAAGAAAAAAAAAAAAAGAAAAAAAAAAAAACAGAAAGGAAAAAAAGAAAGAAAAGAGACGCTCCAGTCCAATAGGTTGTTGGTTTTAAAGTGGGTGAAACGCGCCAGCAAGTGCTGCGGATCCCAGGCGACGCACACACCAGGAAGGATTTGCTCTGTCACTGCCCACCTCTTTGTGCCGCGCCGGCAAAGCCTGTCGGCTGGGCTCCCCGTGGGGCTCGGGCCGCGCTGGCTCACAGCATCGCTTGTGAGCTGAATGAATCCTTCCCGGCTCAGCAGCCCCGGAGAGGCGGGTGGTTGACAGGGGAGGAGGGATGGGGGCTCCGGGGGGGGTTCCGGGGGGCTCTGAGGCTCAGCTTGCTTGAGATGTGCCCCAACACAGGGGCTCTGGTCACCCACACCAGGCACGTCCCAGGGCAGTGCTTGCTCGCTGCACGACTAAACCAGGGGACACGCTGCTGCAGGAAAGCACCATCCCCAGGACGACTGGGGCAGAGATGTGTGGCCAGGTTTAGGATGCGAAACACTTATTTTATTTGCTTGGAATAAATCTGATTTACAAAGGGCTGGTCACCCTCTGACTCCAAGGAGGAGTATGTCACACTTTGCCAAATTCAGGCTCCCTGGGATTTGGCCCTCTGGTGCAATACTGGGGGGGGTCGGGTCAGGACGAGACCAGCCTTTGCCCCCGTACCCTCTGGCAGCTCCTGCGCTGGCGGCTGCCTGTGGAGCCTTCAAGAGAGAAGGTGCATGTGGGAATTACACACACACGCCGGCCCAGGGCCCGGGCTGGTGACGAGCATCCTTCGCTCCTCTGGGCTCTCCGCACACCCGGGATGCTCCCAGCCGTGCCGGCTGCTGACTCCCTTCCCATCACGGCTGGCAGCGCAGCCCCGCGCGGCTGTTTGTAATTTGTCAGGGTGCTTTGCCTTCCTTCCCCCTGCCCCCCCTGCGAGCACACTGGTTTTCTTCACAGCTAAATGAAGCTTTAAACCGGGGGGATAATGCAGCTTTAACACGGAGAGGCTTAAAAAGCAAAAGCAAGTCATTCCTCAGTTCTCGTTCCCGTAATCTCTCCCGGTAACATTAATTATGAGTTTGCGCAGAGTGCCCCAAGGCAAGCGCTGCTTTCCCAGGACAATTAAAGTTACTTAATTATTAAAAACCGTGTGTGCTGTTCCTGTGCGTTCCCCAAAGCACCGTGAGGCAGGCGGGCCGCCTCGGCTCACACACTTTCTCAGAGCGGCAATTGAAGCATCTGTGGGAAAGTCTGCTCCTTTGTAATTCCTCCGGCATAATCTCCGCAAATCCCACCACCGGCCCACACCCTGAAGGGCGAGCGATGCCGGCGGCCGGGCCTCTGCCCCCGGCCCTCGCGTGCGGGATGGCGGCAGGGATGGCAACCGGGGCGAGCAGTGGGGTGCCAGGCAGGGATGCTGGCCAGGCAGGAGGAGCCCGGAGGGGCTGCCTGCTTCTGGGCATGTGGGGGGGTCTGGTGTGGAGCTGCGGAGGATGCTGAGATCTCCTGCCAGGGCTCCAGGTTCAGAGCAGGGCTGGCCAGCCTTTATAGGCAGCAAGTGGCTTTGCACCAGAAAAAACAGCTTGCCAAAAGCCATCTGCCGCCCGGCTCTGTTTGCAGCTGCACCAGGCTGTGCATCCAGCACCCGCAGCCCGGGCGCCCAGGACGGCCCCGGTGTGATGCTGGGGGAGGTTTGGCTGCTTTTTCTTCCTGACTCAAGATATTTCTCAATCTGACAGGGGAAATCTTGGTCAATTCTTGCTCATAAAAGGCAGGGAGGGGCGAAGGCGCTGCGCAGCAGAGGCAGCAGTGGCAGGCAGGGCAGGATTTCTGCCCGACACCTTGGAGCCAGAGCAAAGCACCGGGGCACAGCTCCCTGCCCGACTCTGCATCTCAGAAGGTGCCTCCATGTGCTCAGATCAGCCTTATGGTCTGGTATTCTGGTTCCTTCACCCCTTTCCCAGGGCAAGGATCGCCAGCTCGCAGTGCACCGGGTGCCGAAATGCTCCTGTGAGAGCGGTGCCATCTGCTAGCCCCTGGCTTGTGACAGTGGCCGGTACGGGGCTGGCGGGGCAGGTGTGAGCAAGCGCCGTCCCAGCTGCCTGCGGGGTGACTCAGAGCATCAGCGGGCGCAGGTTTCTCCACCTGGTGTGCTGCTGGCTGCCATAACAGCCATCAGCAGAGGGTTTCCCAACCGAGCAGTGCCTGGTGAAGGCAAGGGCTTCCTCCTCTTTCTTTTGGACTTTTGGAAATCAGGTTCTCACTCTGATTTCACTGCTCCCAGTTTGATGCCAGCTCTCCCTCCAACTGCCACTCTGGCTCCTCTGACCTTCATCATCTCCTTTCCACTTTTACGAGTTTATGTGACCTGGACATCTGATCTTTCCTGATCTTTCCTCACCATGCCTTCAAAATCTACTCCCCAGCATCCTTAAGGCCTTTCTTCATAATCCTTTATTCCTGTTACATCCTTTTTGAGAAAAAAGAGCTGCACATAACACTTAAGAGGAGAATCTATTTCATTGTTCTCTCTTCCTTTCCTAATCACACACCACGCTTGCTGTCCTGCCTCTCACCCAGCATCGCTGCAGAGGAGGGCAGTGTTTGGCACGGCCAGTTAGGGCTGCTTTTCTGTGGGTTGTTTATCAATACCGAATTTCATCTGCCGGTTTACCAGCCTGAAGTTTAGTACTGTGAGCTCCTGCTCAGCACCCAGCTTCACCTTTGGTGGCCCCAAGCCTTTTAACCAGCTGTTTTCTCCCTGCAAGGAGAATGTCCTTCCAGTTCACTGGGCGTTCAGGGGCTTTCAGAGAGGTGCCGAGGCAAAATCATTTTGGAAGCGCCACTGCCCCATGACCAGCGCATCGCTCCACTCCCCACGCTCGGTGACCTGGCTGATTTGCAAGACATGTCTTCCTCCTGCAAGGTGGTGTTGACTCTTCTCCAAGCGCTGTGTCGACCCAGACTGTTACAGATGACTTCTCCCAGGTTGCCCATGACATTCCCAGAGCCCCTCTGGCTACGGCTCATGTCGCCTTCCCCTCCCTCTGCCCCAGGCTGGCAGGAGCAGCCGGGTACCAACCACGGCTGGGCTGGCATCGCCTCATCCCCGACCTACGCCACTCTGCAGCTCCTCGCTTTGCTGGAAGACATCTCTGGCAGGCCCCTGCTCTAGGACAGCCTCCCCCAGCACAGGCCCTCAGGAAAGCTGGGATAGGGACAATGCCTGAGCATCCTTCCCAATCTCCAAACCACCCCTCAGCTTTTTTGCTGAGGCTTTGCCTTCCCTGGGTGCTCTGTTTGTGCCTCCATCATCCATGAGCTGCACCAGCTCGCCGGCTGCTTTCCTGCTCCTGGCACATCTGCAAACAGGCTTATTTTCAGCTTTTAATACCTTTAGCAAGTTCTTCCCCAAACTTTTAAATCACCTCTATTGTGACTTTACTTTTAATTGCCAGGGTTTTGCTCTTTTCTGTTTCTTGCGTTACAGCACGTCTGCTTTTGAAGGTTCTCTGTGCCACTAACAACCTCGTTACCTTCTCCCTTCGACCGCAGGGGCTGCTTTTAGCCCCTTTTTGAGTCAATGCAAGGGCTGGGGGCTGCACAAGCTCCGACCGTTGCCCACAGTCATGCTACCAGAGCAGGGCAACTGGCCCCAGGGGAGCCCTCATCCCGCCACAAGCCCCCGATCAACCCCTGACTTCTGCCCCAGGTACAGCAGAGGCTCTTCCACCCCCCACCACATGCCCAGGCACTTCTTTCCTTCCCGTGACAAAGCTGAGCCCGAAACAAAGATTTACTCCAGCCCTGCCGGCAGCCAGTTTGACTCCTTGAAGTAATCGCTGTAATTGACCCTTACAGGCGCTGAGCGCCGAGGGAGCAGGGCCGTTCATCAGGGCTGACGGGGTGTGAAAACCATCAACCCTTTGGCTGGGCTGGCTCCAGGCCCCGTCAGGCTGCGCTGGGCTGGGGGGGAGCCCCACGGCCGTCCTCATCCCCCGGCCCCCGCTGCTGGTTCGGTGGGGGGGGCTGGATGGGTCCCCAGGGTGCAGGTTGGGGGTGGGGGGCGAGTGGTGCCCTCATCCTCCCAGGGCATCCCCATGGCACACAGGAAGTGGGGCTGGAGCACCGCCACAGATAGTCTGCTTTCACCCAAAACCTGACATGTTTGGGTCCCTGGACCCCCAGGACATGGGGACAGAGCCAGCTCAGTGCTGTGGCTCTGCACTGCTGGCAGCACCAGGGCACGGGTGGCATCGCTACGCACTATCCCTTCAGTGCTACCCACGTCCCGATCCGGGGGGGCTGCCATTCACCATTCGGGGTGCACAACCTGTATGTGGCTTTTCCTTAGGCAAGGGACATCTTGAAGGCACAAAGCTGCTGTCAGAGATGACAAGAGTGACACATACCTGGTGATAAACCCCACGGGGCTGGCTGCTCCTCGCCTCTGCCGCCACCGCCTCCTCCGCAGGCTGACGGCGAGGAGTGAGGTTGTGCTCCTGCATGATCAGTCGTGAACGAGGCCGTGGAGATGTGGCACAGGGGATGCTCACCCGTCACTGTCCACGCCAGCTCATCCCTCTCACGCGTGGCTCAGGCTCCAGCGAGCAATGAGGTTATTTTCTGGCTGCTGCCGCTCCTGCCGGGAGCTGCTCCAGACCCTCCCTAGCCAGGGGATCATTTCAGCCCCATTTGTCTTCCTGGCAGTTTTGTCCTTCCTTTCAGCAGTTTTCTTCCTCTGGCTCGGCCGCACGTGTGTAGGGAGCACGTTGTCCGGCCGCCCGCCCTCGCAGGCAGCCCCAGGGGACCAGGCACCATGCCGGCCTCCATGCCTCTCTTTCCCAGCTGAGGAAACACATTTCCCAAGCAAATGCTCCCTTTCTGTGTCCAAGTCACTGCTGAAAGAAGATCAGAGCCATCACTGTCCTACCCCAGCTCCGTGCATGCCCCCCAAGCACAACTGGCCACCATCCCTGGCTCCAGTCCCTCCCTGTTGCTGCAGCTCCCAGGGGAATTCTCTCTCCTCCTTTTCAAAGAGCACCTTCCCATGGTGCAGCCAGCGCTGCCGTGCATCGCAGGGGACAGCAATCAACTAGCGTTGGCAGGTCTAAAAACTGTGTCTTAAAATAGCAGGTTAGCAGGGCAAAACTCTCTAGCCCTGGCTGCCCTTCCATCTTATTTTCCATTTACACCTCCTCTTTTAACTACCTTTCTTCCAAAACATGTTGCACACGAGCGAGAGTAATTCAAGGGACAGGCCCGCTGTGGGCTGGGATTTCATGGGATTACGGTTTCCCCCCTCCCTATATCTCCCAGACACAAAGGATTTGGGATCCCTGGCTGCTGCATGGCCGTGGGAAGGCTGTGGGAGGACGGCTGCAGGTGGGACCTGCCCTGGCTGTCCTGTGAGTGCGTCTCTTCCCGACAGCACCAGCAAACCCCCAGTTAGCAGGGACAGAGCGGGGTCTTTGGTGCCTTCCCCTGCTGCAGGCAGCCGCTGCTCATGGCTGTTATCCTTGTGCAGATGTCCAAGGCAGAGGTCACGGACCCCTGCAAACCCCTGTGTGTCCCAGATTCCCGTGTCAGCAGCGGCTGCCACGGTGCCGTGTTTGGCCGTGGATCCAAACGTGGATGTGTGTGAGCTTCCCCTGGCTGCCGACCGCTGGGGAGGGGTTGTTGTGCGCCAAGGGTGCCGGGACGGTCCTCTGCTGTGACCCCTGGGCAGATCTGCTCTCCCCGTCCTCCAGAGGCCGTTTGCTTTACGATCTGTGAACATCAGGAAGAAATGAAATAGCAATGGAGAATTCCCTTCAGCAAAGCTTTGATGGTGAAAAATGTGCTGTTGGGTTGTCTGTTCCTCAGAATTCAGAAGGAAAAAAAAAAAAGACAAGGAAAAGGAGGAGGAAGGAAAGAGAGAAACCATCTGCTTTTTTCAGAAGTTCCTCACCCACACACTCCATCGCCGCTGCTCGGAAAGGCCTTTTCTCCTCTCCACTCCTGTGCAATCAGATAGTCCCCAAACTGCCCCTGGGTTAATTGAAACCAGAAGCTGCTGTCACTTCCAAGTGTTATGAGCACAGGGACCACGAGGAGCTCAGGTGTTTTGGAAAGGATGATGTCAGTAGGGTCTGCGATGAAAGGCTTGCTGACAGTCTGCGAGGCGATGCCGCAGGCACGGCCGCAGGCAGGGGCTCGGCCCCTCCGTGGGTACCACCAGCCCCATCCCATCAGCCCCCCCACCGCCAGATGCTGTGACCAAGGACCCCGCACCGCCGGCCACCACACAGCGGCCACGGCAAGGCTGGACATGAGCTCAGGGACTTTGCCCCGTCTGCTCCCCAACACTGTTATTTTTAGGGGAAAAAAAAATGTTAGTTTTTTTTTAAAGAAAAAAAGGCCAGAGTGAAAAGAGGCTACGGAGCCCTTCCTGGCAGGGAACGGCCGGTGACAGTGTGTGTGCCCGGCATGCCTTCAAAGTGCGAGTGGCTAATCTTGTCTCAATAAAGCCAGCGTCCTGTCAGGGTAATCAGCGGATGTCAACGCTTTAATGGCACTGGCAGAGCCCCAGTGAGGTCCGGGGGTTATCCTGGCTGCATTGTATTCCCACGGGAAAGGTAGATAGCAAGTTCCCTCCTTCAGGTACACATCCGACGGCTGTCAGGTGCCGTGGGGCACGCGTCGCACTGCCAGCACCTCCACTGCAGCTCCGTCTGGGATATTAATGGGCTCTCTGCTGCCTGCAGCCATCCCTCACGGCCATCCCGCCTGCCTGCGCCGGGAGGGGACAGGAGGGGACGGGACAGGACACCTTGCTCGCCAGCGGGCAGCGTAAATCTCAGCTTGCCAGGCGGGGCAGCTCTGTCACCGCAGCGGCTTCAGCGCCGGGTTTATACGCTGACATTTACGACAGGCAAATTGACAGATTACGCTGTGTACACAGACTGTGTCAACTGCTGTCGGGTGCTGCCCCGTGGCCCTCGCCGGGCGCTGGCGGGTGCCCGAGCCTCTCCGCGGGGATGGGGGAGAGACGGGGGGGACCTGCCTGCGTCCACACACCCGTCCCCTCCGCCTCGAGGGCAGGCCCGCAGGAGAGCGAAGCGGAGTCGGGGGGGGGCACATTGATTTAAGATGTGAGAAGGTCAAAAGTTTTCTCGAGCGGAGTTGCTATCATGACGCCGAACACTTCATCCCCCTTTTTATCTGCCCCAGTATTTATTGTCCATGAGCAAATACTTGTGTTTTTATAAATTCCTTTAGAGTGAATCACCCTTCTCCTGTTTAAACCAGCAAAGACCACATCAAACGGTATCACTCCATCTAGAATTAATCATTAATTTGAAGTATTTGACAATATTTTGCCAGCATTATTTCTTCCTCTCCCTAATTAATAAAGGTTAAGCCTCGGAACCGGCACTTTTGCAGGACGCTCGGTGCACGGTGGTGTCACTGGGAGCTCCCCAGCCCCAAACTGGTGTCCAGGCATGGAGGTGCAGGTCCGGACACGGCTCTCAGGCGGGAGGAAGCGTCCTCACACTTGGGGCAGACGCGGGACCCTCCATCCCGCACAGGGACGGGTGTCAGAAGCCTTTTCACTCTCAGGGACACGCAGAAAAGCTGGTTTGATCTAGAGAATTGTAAAAGGAGATGGAGCCTTCTTCTGCCTGCTCCCGCCGCAGCCTCCGCCAGCAGAGTTTCAAATCAGGCCAAAAATCTGATCTCAGATGGATGCATGTGGCTTCTATTCACTTGAGACAGAATCCAGCCTTTAAACGCCACATTTTGTACTTCGGTTTTGGTTTATGTCTCAGGCATGTGTTTTGCTAGGACACTGCATTTCATTTAAAAATTATTTTTGACAAGGCCTTATGGTTCACGAATTCCTGCACGCCAGGTCCTGCAACGCGCAGACCAGATCTGCCGGCCTCTTCCGAGGCACCAAATGAGGGTGGTTTTTCTTCCCCCTCACAAACAAGCCATGAAATGACCTTGATTCTTCCAATGTCTTTGTGGCAGGGCATTTTCTCGACACTTTTACGCCAATCTATTGCAGCCATCTATGGATGGTTGGCGGTCTAGCTTGCTTGGATGCTTTGCTATTTATTAGCATCACGTCTTGCTTTCAAACAGATGGGTAAAATGTATAAACACACAACAGCACGTGATGAAGGCAGAATATAGCCTGCTGTGTACAAATAACACACCAGAGACGGAAAGATCAGGCATGGTGAGCTGGCCATGCCGACACCACCCAGGCAGCCTGAATGAACTCCAAGTCTTTGGCATTTCATGAGCACATTTGGCTATTAATCTAGTACTTAAGGGAGTTAAATAGGGGCAGGCCTGGGACCTTTTGGCACGGTTTCCACATTGCGACACTCTGCAAGGTCCCCTCCAGCTCCCCGTGCTGAGAGAAGCTGCTCTCCAGGTGCCTACGGCAGACATGCTCCGAATCCACAGGTGCCTTCGGCTCCGAGGAGAAACCAGGGGCAAGCTCCTGGGCGTGCAGCCTCTTCTAGATCTTTCCTCATGCTCTCCTGCCTGTGGCATCCAGGGTGCTAATGTCACAGGGGACAGGGAAGCCATCACTGTGTGCTGCACTCCTGGCTGCGGTTTGTGCTGCTCAGGAGTGCGATGGAGACAGTGTCAGGCAAAACACGAGCGTTAATTTCTTGCCCTTCTCCAGCAGCGGGATTGCTAAGGCTGGCTCGCCTGTCACCATGGCAAGGGTTGCTGCTTGCCTCGCAGGAAATCACCCCCCAACTCTCCCCGGATTTACACCCATTTTACTGTGGGGCAGTAGCGGAAAGAGCAGGACAAAGCCCTCCGTAATAATGGACTGGGCCACTGGAACATCCCCGCAGCGAGCATCCCTACCCACTCCGGCTTCTGGCATTTCTCCACCGGGTTTATCACTGCGTCAGCCATGTGAATACACCTTTTTTATGGCATGAGCCTTTCAGTGGACTTTCTGAAAGACAATGATGTGCCTTTGAAGGTTTGGCTGATCCTGTTTCCTGTATGCTCCTGAGCCTTGTATACATTTAAATTTGACTTGTTAACTTTATAAGGATACTTCAGACTCGTATTGTGCAGAAATTGGCTGGGATCTCAGTATCTCCCTTATTCCCACGTACTTTTTACTTAGAAATGCTTTGTAGTCATGTTATTGCTGTTGGGAGGTTTGGCTTTAACAGCCTCCAATAAAGATATGAGCCTGCGAAAGGGCACCAGTAGCCCAAGATTATTCGATAGCAGGAACTGAAGTGCAGGTGCCTGCTGTTTGCAGGGCCTCTCATTCGGGGCAGTGGCAGCCGGCCCCGGCAGCGGGCAGGCAGCAGGCAGGAAGCAGGCAGGCAGCAGGCAGGCAGCAGGCAGCAGGCAGGGCTCCTGACGTCCTGCTGCGTGGGACCTGCCTGCCACGGGCACAAAGTCCCGCAGCCTCCAAAATCCGGCAGAGCGAGCGGAGGCTGTTGGGCATGCACAGACGTCAGCGGGCTGCAAAAACCCCCTTTGCTGTGTTTTTTTTGGCTGCTGCTCCTGTTTGCATCCTCACCAGAAACACTCCCTGCTCACCTCCTCAGGTCCTGCCTGTGTTTTCCACAGCCCCACAGCCCTCCTGCCATCAGCTAATTGCGATCTGAAGCCTCCCAGCCCATTGCGGGCGTCCCCCATTTTTGTCTCTATGTTCTCTCTTTGCATTTTGTAGTATTAAAATAGTTAATCTAGTTGCAGATGTCCCTGCTTACTGCAGGCGGGTTGGACTAGATGACCTTTAAAGGTCCCTTCCAGCCCAACGCATACTATGATTCTATGATTGCACGTGAATGAACCTGGGTTTGCTGCTCTGCTCCTGTGTGTCTCCTGGAGGCTTCCCACCTTCCCCTCTGCTCCCCGGCAGCCTGAGAGCATTTCTAAGGCAGCTGATGAGAACACTGCCCTTCGTAGCAGGGGAGGAAGGACAAGGCCCTTGAAATCTCATTTAAGGACATTTCATCATTTGGATTACATGTGGAAAATAAATGTCATTTCAGACGACATTCCAGATTACTTATCAAATAATGATCTGCCCCTTAATGCCTAGACTACTGGAATCTGTGCAAATTAAACGTGGTACTTGCAAATGTATTTATTCATTACGCTTAGCAATTAACTCATGATTTAAGTAATTGAGCTGTAAATTATCCCCTTGTTTATAAAATAACAACATCCTCCGAGGGATAATATTTTCTATTACAGCAATTAGTAGCACATCAATTCTTGACTAGCATGTAAAAGATCTCCACGTTTTCTCCTCTTGCATTAGCTGGTATGAGAAAAACGATTCTCCAGCACGATCTCCAGCACCGGGGCACACACACAGCTCCGGACTGGCACACGTGTGTCTGTGCATCACCAAAGCAAATGGAGAATGCACAGGAGTTTTCTCAAAATCCCACCCTTTGCCAACGCATCTCAGTGGCCAAGGGGATAATGGAGGGGCTTGGCTGCAAATCAACAAGAGAAGGAAGCAGAATAGGGGAGAAAACCAGATCATCCCAGCACACACCCTGCTCTGCTGCCAGCGTTTGTAAATTGGGGGTTTCAAATCACCACCGACCACATTAGGTCTGACTGCCCTGGGCGGAAAAATAAACAGAACCCCACCGTCCCTGTGTGCCCCCCAGCACACCGCCCCCCATCGCCTCTCCTGCCGCCGCCACTGGACTCTGGCGTAATCCAGGTGGCCCGTCGGGACTGTGGGAGGCAGGGCAGGATCGGGCTCCCCGCAGCGGCGGCAGCGACGATGCCGAGGGTGCTTGGCCACCCAGCTCAGCACCGTGCCCCGCTGCCTTGCCCACCCGCACCAAGGCGTGCGTCTTCACGCGGTCACTAATCCTAATGACTAATCCTAATAACAAGTGATCGTCCTGATATTCTTGATAGCGCTAAAGGACTAATTTTAGCTCTGCTATCACCTTGAATAATGAATATTGATTTTAGGAATGCGGCATTCAAATTATATATACATTAAAATATTAGTGAGATAAGCTAATTCTCTCCATGACGCTGCCAAGCTAAAACAAAACTGAAGACACCGGGGTGATCGGGCGCCAAGTGCAAATGATTCATCGTGCCCTGGATTTATCAGGGTCCATCTACTTACCGCTTCAAGAAAAGCATTGGCTGTGCAAAGGCCCTGTTCTACAGTAGCAAAGCACTGCGCCCTGAAGTATCCTGTGTTTTCTTGAATAAATGGATATGGGAATAATGGAAATGGGAGAGCTGGCAAGCTGTGACCCATCCCATATGTGAAGGGGAAATGCCTGGTGTCCCAAGGGCTCCGGGACCAGGTCAGACCAAGGGGGGGCTGAGAACCCCGTGCTGGCCGTCCTGCCCGCACTGCCCTCAGCTGAGCTTCTATGCGCCAAGCGGGGCTGCCTCTCCCAGCACCCTCCCACAGCTCCCAAATGTTTTCTTGCTGCATCAGCTGAGGTTGCCAGGGTTTTGAGGATAACGTGCAGTTTACACATCGCTCTCCCCGCTGCCAATTCACGGCATCAGGAATAAGAGATGACGATCAGCTGGTGAATTTAACAGAATTGAACAGAAAGCTCCAGAGCGGGCTCCTTTCTTGGGCTGATTAATGCCAAGGAGAAGGAATCGTGTTGGAAAATGTGACTGATTACTCTGCAGAGGAGCACAGACGCTGCGGTCAAGGGCTGGCCCCGTGAGATTTATGAGCCTGCGGCGGGTGAAGGTTGAGTCCCCAGGGAGCTGCCTGCCGTGGCTCCCACTGCCCTCGGCCGCGGCTGACAGCAGGGCCAGGGGAAGAGGGCAGAGGGGACACAGAAGGGCTCGTGTGCCAGGACTCACAGGGCACGGTGACGCACCCAGGTGCAGTTTTCCTGCGCGGAGGACGGCTGGCGAGGATCCCACCTTGCCACGCTCTCGCCTGCGTCTTCCCGCCCCTCCCCGACTGCGCCGATCCAGCTGCGCACAGCTGGGCTGCAAACCGCACGGCTGGTCTGATCTGACTTAAGAGCCGTGTTCTGGAAAAGCCTGCGGGGCCTCCTGCAGCCACGGCATGCCAGAGATCGCACACGGCTCAGCACACGAGTGCTGCAGCGACACAGCTGGGGGCTGGATTCAGTGGATGTGGAGCTGATGCACATCCACCTTCGCCTGGAGGCTCTCAAGAGGGTGCCTTCTGGTCGGTGTTTGGGACAGGGACATTTTCAGTGCCAACGAGCCCTGCATGCCTCCTCCAGCCCCGCCTTTGCCAAAGTCACAGTATTTTTATACATGTACCCAGGCTCCACGGCTTGCAGGGTCTCCCTGGGCCCTGCCAGCACACAGGCAGCACAGCTCCGGCACAGAGACAGCAGCCTCAGGCAGCAACACAAGTGGGATCTTAATAAATAAATAACTCGGCTCTCACTGCCAACACCTCCCACCACACATGGAGAGGATGACAGCCGAGAGACGCTACTTCTCCTCTCCGGAGCGCAGCAGTGACTGCGCATTTATTTCTGGTTCCCAGAGGGATGCAGGCTCAGCTGTATGTCCCTCTGCCCGGAGCTGCTATATCTTGCCAAAGGTACTGGCTGTTGTGCTGGAACGGGACTGCCCTGCCACGGCCAGCAGACTGCAAATTTGTGGTCCGGTGAACTCCAGTCATGCTGCATGGAAAGAGCATCTCCAAGAGAAGGCTGGAAATGGCAGTGGCAGATTCAGGTCCAAGCCCTGCAAACAGTTTGGGGATGTTACCAGTGCGTGTTCCCAGCTGCAGCAGCGCCTGCCAGCACCCAGCCCTCGCTGCCAGCGGAGGACCAGAGAGGAGCCAGGGCTCCACAAGGGCACAAAGGGGAAAGCTGGGGCTGCACCATCTCGTGCCCATTAGCACACGCGGCTGCTCCAGCGGCAATCTCTGAAGTAACACCGTGGGTATCAGGGCAGGAAGGGAATTCCCATCTACATGGGTGGCATTTCACAGCTGCCAAAATGCCCTCCTCGCCAGCTCCCCAGCAGCGTTTCCTTGGTTTAGCAGGATAGGAGCCTGCCAAGAGGAATCAGCTCAGCAAGAGATCCAGGTACCCTGGCTCTTATCCCAGAGCCCTCCTCGGTGCAAAGCTGTGCTCCAGCCTGTGCTGGGATGGGGAGATGAAAATGGTTCTTTAATGCCTATCCTAAGCGACACCGGAGTTTCTCAGAGTGGTACTTTGCTACTCCAGCAAAGCTTTGGCCACTTCATCCCACAGCTTCCTGAGCCATTCCTGGGAATGCCTGCCTGGCCATGTGGGCGACAGAAGGAAGGGTACCAGTTCCTGGAGCCCACAGGTGCTCCCGGAACGCAGAGGGTGTCACTGGAGAACGGCCAGAGCTCCCCCACACCCAGCCTGACTCACACAGTGAGGAGTGAAATGAATAACCGCTTCAGCCTCTTCTCTGCGGCGGCAGCCAAGGAACAGCTGAAACAGCCCAGCTCCTGCTTGCCGGGGGGAGCATTCGCCGTGTGAGCCCCCCTGAGGCTCATCTACTGGCGCTGGGCTCCTGGGTCTCAGCAGGCACTTGGGAAATGGGTCCCCAGTGGAGAGGGCAGGATCTGCTGCAAAACAGGGCTGCCGTCCCAGCCAGCGACCTGCTCCCGCCACGGGGAGGGCCGGGCAGTGACACTGCTGCATGAAAGCTGCTCTGCCCTCTCCATCATGAGGACCTGGCGTGTGGGGGAGTAACATCTATGAAAGCTTTGCTTTGTCTAGGGAGCTTTGTCAGTTTGAAAGTGACCTTGTCCCAAAGATCGTTTATGGAGGGGAAAAAAAACCCTGAAACCTGTGACCAAAGCTTTGGAGACCACATCTCCCAGGGGAGCGGGTCGGGTATGGATTGCACAACAGCTTCTGGGACAGGGACCACGAGTGGAGGCATGTGTGTGAGGCTGCCCAGGGAGACATCTGCGCCAGGGACACGTCCCTGAGATGCAGCACTTGTTTTCCAGCCTTCAGCATGGTGACGACTTTGAGCTGCGGCCAGGCTAGGTTTTTAGTCCATGACCCAAGGAGGAAAGGCTTGGAGTGCTGTTCCTGGGCTCCAGCCTGTACCCCAGCTCTTACAAGCAACTTGGTTTCTATTTTCTGCATTTCCTAGGATCCTGCAAGCTTTGGATATTAAGGCTTTTAGATCTCTAGAAGGACATTTTACTCATCTTGGCTGCTTTCTAAAGGACCGGAGAGCAGGCACAGCCAGCCAGGCCACCTCCTCACCTCCTGCGTGCCGCACCAGCGGCAGCATCCTATTTTATTCCACCTTCCCACCCCTGGGCCCGTGCCCAGGAGTAATCTAAATTTTCTTGCCAACACATTTTTCCTCCAAGATGTTCTGCCAGTCAGTAATGCCCTAATGCACTGTCTAAAGGTTCTTCCCAAATCTGTTTTGGACAATTCCCAATTTGTAACCCAAGATGACTGCCTGAGCAAAGAAAAAAACCATTGCCGGAGGACTGTGGGACAAGGGACACCCCAGTGCCTGGGGCAGCCCCTTAACGTGGGGCTTCATCTCCCCCTTGACACCTCTTTCACAAAGCAAAGGCCGGAGAAGCCCAGATGATCTGTTCCAGGTCCCCCAAAGGGTTACAAACCCCTTCACCACCTTCTTCCAGCCTAAGCTTGGTCTCGGACGCTTCATTTCCAGAGACATCCTTCCACGCAAATCCCCCCCTTCCTCTCCTGATCCCCAGGGAATTCACACGTATCCGCGCTTCCGCTTGGGGATCACAACCCGCACACGTGTACGGCACTTCACAGCAGCAGGCCGGTGGCGGCAGCGATGTGGAGCGGGGACATCAGTGTCACTGCCTCTCCGTGAAACACTCAGCCAGGGCTCCAGGAAGCCCCCAGAGAAGCCAACGCTTTTGGAGGCCCCACAGCCGGTCTCCTTGCACGCCCCAAAAGCAACACCCTCCCCGTGGGCTCAGCCGCGGGCAGGGGCTGGGCTGTGGCAGGGAGGGAGCGCAGGCCAGGGGAGATGCTGCTGCCAGGTCCCCACGGTGGGCGAGCGCTGGCAAACCCCGCAGACAGCCTGTCCTCGCCACCGCCCCGCTCTCATCCCCCAGAGACACCGACCTGGTGCCGGCAATTAGAGGCGGTTAAGCAGCTCCTGGGCTACCATAAACATGGACATAATTACAGCCTGTTCTCACTCCCGGCCAGGAGGGACCGGCCTGCCCAGCTCCGCATTTCCTGAGCCCTTTGCAAATCCCCGCAGGAGGGAGAACACCAGCGCACTAATTGGGGTAACTTTCCTTTTTTCTCCCCCTGCAAATACACACAGATAACCAACACTAGAAAAAAAATACTGGTCCACCAGAGAACTTCTTAGGCTCTCCAGAAATTTATTGCAGATTTCATGCTAATCAGTTGTCTCCGATTTCCCCATCAAGGCGACTGAGAAAAGGCTTTTCGGTAGTGACTTCCCCAGAGCAGCCTCGGTCTTTTCCTCGCTCGAGTTTGTCCGAATGTCTAGCTAATTGAGGCTTACGTCAAATATTGCTCATCTGAAGTTAAATCCTACACGCTGAAGGCTGCCCTTTGTTTTTAAATCAAAAGGCTTGTGGCTCCATCAAGGAGCTGAAAGAAAGCCTGGATTTGTACTTCTCTGCAGTTTTAAACATGACACTCTCCCTTTTATTTATTTTCCTTTTTTTAAGCTCTGAAGGCTCAGCAGGCAAGCCTCTGCAGAGACGAGGGCTTTGCACCGGTGAGATCTGCAAACATGTCTCTTCTTTCTGGAACTTTATTTTTCTCACGGTCTCTGAAAAGGCGAGATCAGGTGATACGTGTGGGATTGGCCCTGTACAGGTGCAGATCAGGTACTGGAGGAGGTGGAAAAACATTACTGTGTATACTCAAAA
>VYZM01019523.1:40635-53972 GCA_013398915.1 Dromas ardeola | reverse complement strand
TTTTTTTTTTTTTCCTGTCTCCTTTCTTCCCGAGGAGTTGACTCGGTTCTCTGAAGAGAGCAGTGGTAGTCAGGCTCATTATTATCTCGGACCCTTTTTCATCGCCCCGGCAGGCCGGCCGGGGCCGCGGGGCCATTGTGGCGGAGCAGCAGGTAGCTGTGGCACGGCGGGGTCAGCGCTCCGGCCGGCACGGCGCCTTTGCGCGCCCGCCTCGTGCTGCCGGCTCCGTTTGTCCGGCGGTGGGAAAGGGTCAGGAGCAATGCCGCCGCTCCGTACCTGAGCTTTTGTCTCCGGCCTCTGCCCAGAGCTTATGGAAATAATTTGTTGGAAAGCAATCGCTGGACCTGGAGGGGGGGTGGGGGAAGCAGAGCGAAGGGGTGGAGGTGTGCGGGCAGGGATGGCGGTGGTACCGGAGCCGCCTGGTCCATCATGCTGCCAGTGTCCTCTGCATTGCTGCTCAGGAAGCCACGGGCTTGCCATGGCCCACAAGGCTCAATATCGTTGCCTTTACACATCGATTTCCCACAGCAGACTTTGCAAAGAGAGCGATTTGGCTCAATGATGTGGAGGCTTAAAGCACGATGCAGGCAGCATCCCCCGCTGATGTCCCCATCTCCAAGACAAAGCGCATCACACTTCGCCC
This sequence comes from Dromas ardeola, assembly GCA_013398915.1. Taxonomy (NCBI): domain Eukaryota; kingdom Metazoa; phylum Chordata; class Aves; order Charadriiformes; family Dromadidae; genus Dromas; species Dromas ardeola. Next base: position 53,329 of record VYZM01019523.1, on the reverse strand, counting down.
AGCACCCATCACCTTTGCCTCCAAATGCACACCAGCCAAATACTCCATCCCAGGGCCAGCTGGCATCCAAATACCTCCACCCCAGCTCCCAAAGAAAATTTACTATATATCTAGAGATTTTTCCCCAAAAAAGATTGCTGGGCCAAACACGGGGACTAGCAAAGGCATCATAATTCAAGCGGTGCTTCAGGACCTGCCGTAACAGACACGGGAGATAAGGGCTCCAGCCTATTCACAGCTGGGCTCATTGTGTCGCCTCCCCGCTGCAGGCCATGCATTATCTTGGGGAAAAGAAAAGCCCTGCCGCTCTTCCCGGGAGCCCTCCTGGCCTGTTCCCACACTGCCCGCAGCCACCAGCCCCGCAGCCAGCACCGGGCTCCCCAGCCACGCTCCCAGCATGAGCCGGCGGCGGGGCCGGCCGGAGGTGACAGGTATCTTTATCCCACCACACAGGAGAGCTCCAACATCCCGCTGGCAGGAATTTGTCTGCAAATTTTCCCCCATTGAAAGGAGCGAGGGGGCTGAGATGACCGCTTGATTATGGCCGGGGCAGGCGAGGCGGAGAGACGGGGCAGCTCCCAGGGAGCCGCGCTCCCAGCCCTTAACCTCTTCTCCCCATCATGATTTAATGCCTTGGTGAGGCACGTTGGGTCCAGCCGTGGGGCAGCGGGTGGGCATTCAGAGTGACGTGATCCCAGTTATCCCTAAATAACGCAGGCAGTGGCTGGGAAGGAAGATGCCCGGTGGCAGGCACAGCACGCTCCTGCCTTCGCAGCACCCCCAGGGTTGTGCTGCTGCACTGGAAACCACCACATTCAGCCCCCACCAGTATGCCAAAATCTCCTGCCATTTTCCTTTTTTACCATGGCTTTAGCAGGAGAGCTCCCATTAGCTGTACGCATCATCCTTGGGGAAATTGCGCTGACAGATGCGTGGGATCTGGCAGGTGGATTTTCTTTCCATCACTGAATGCCAGAGAAGCCTTCCACTGCTGAAAGTAAGAGGAGAATGAGCCAGCTCTTGCAGCCCGCTAGTGATCCACCCAGAGGGTGATGGCTGGGTTTCACATGCCTTGCTCTGCCCCGGTGCCTGGGGGACGGCCAGGTCCCCGCGGGCAGGATCTGCCCCACAACAGCACTTTCCTTGGGGCTGGACTCCCCATTTCCACAGGGATCGGTCCCCTCCCAGCGCAGCATTTCACCCCAGCAAACTTCCAGCACGACCATGGGGCAAAAGCAGCTTTGCTATAAAAGCAGAGCAGTGGCATCCCTCGTTGCACCTGCCCTTTCTCACTCTGGTGTGTTTTTGTCGGCCGTTGGCCCCCTCCAAGCGTGCCACAAGCTTGGTGGTGCCAGCCGGCTAGCCCTCTCCCAGACAAACCGGCATCGGGGATGTGAAGGAGCCCCGGCAGCGGGATCCACAGCAGCCTTCGCATGAACATTGTGAGCAGTGAGGTTTATAACCCAGAAAATCTGGGCTCTGAAGGGCTCTGTCTGGGGGGGCAGGAGGCGTGCCGCCCTGCCCAGAGCCACTTTTATGCCATTGTGCCTTTTCAGCATTGCATTAAGGCAGCCAAAGAAGGGGGATTTTTAATGGTTCCAGGGGAACAAAGCGGGAACATTCAGCCCAACTTCATTACAGAATCATCTGAAACGCTTGAGGAACGTTTCCCACTAATTATCATAAATAGCCGAAAAAAATCTTTCCCTCCCAAAGCAGGTTCCAGCTGCCCCTCTGTGTTTTCTCACCTCCGCTTCCAATAGCCTGGCCCTGCCCCCGCACAAAGGGGAGACCCCATCTCTGCTCCCCCCACACCCGGGGGCTCTAAAGAAATACAAACAGGCAGCAGATTAACAGCACCTTAAACAAACAGGCGACTTCCGACCCTGCGGGCTGTCCTGCTGCCCAGGGGAGGATGCGCCGCCTGGATTTCCTTGCCCTTGCTCTCGTGCCCTGCCCAAATCCTGGATGAAAGCATGGGCAGCACAAGGCAGGCCAAGGATGGGAATGCTGGGGGTGCCAGCCCTGCACCTCCTTGAGCCCCGTCCCCCATGCCTGGGTGTCCTCTCGCTGCCCCAGCTGCCCTGGGGGAGGTCAGGTCCCTGCCCTGGTGGGACGTGGCTGCAGTCCTTTGGCAGGAGTGTTGGCAGATGCCAAGGCCAATGCAGACGACTGAGTCATAGAATCACAGAATGGTTTGGGTTGGAAGGGACCTTAAAGATCATCTAGTTCCAACCCCCTGCCTTGGGCAGGGACACCTCCCACTAGTCCAGGTTGCTCAAAGCCCCATCCAGCCTGGCCTTGAACCCCTCCAGAGATGGGGCAGCCACAACTTCTCTGGGCAACCTGGGCCAGTGTCTAATCAACGTCCCAGTTCAGCTCCTTCCCCCTGCCTCTCACAGGGCTTTTCTGCAAGGAGCAGCCTGACACGGCTGGATGGGGGCCGTGGGTGGGTGCAGGGAGGGATGCTGCGGGTGAAGGATGGGGAGGGAGAGACAGACCGTCCAGAGGACACACAGAGGAATGGTGCTGGTGTTCAAAACCACCACCAGCATCGAGGGGGCACAGCAGCAACACCGAGCAATGACTGCCAGCCCACGCTCATCTCTGCTGAACGCAGTAGGGGATGGATGGGTGCCGGGGATGGCTGCCTGACCGGTCCTTAGGCTCATCGCAGCAGCAATAGCTGCCTCTGCCAGGGAGCTGCCCCAGCTCAGGTCCTCACCCTGCAGGTCCCATGTTGCCCATCCCACCTCCCTGCTCCTGCGGGACCTGGTGCCAAATCAGCCCCTTCTTGCCCTGCCCACAGCACACGGGGCAGCCAGCCCCCAGCCCCCCGCCCCGCCAGGGCAGGCGGTTGTGAGGGACGTGGGGGCTCCAACCACAGCAGCCGTGGCGAGACGCCGCTCCTGGCACAGCTACGGCATGTGTTTGGGGCCGGCAGACGAGGCGGGCGCGCGGGGAGGAAGCCACAGCAGCAAAAGCCACAGCAGCACGGCTGAGGGCTGGGGTGGGTTCCCAGCAGCAGGACTTGCCCATCGGAGGCCCAGGTTTGCTCCTCGCCCCGGTTATTGTGCAAATCCCCCCATGCAGGTGTTCGCTGCCCCGCTCCCCGCCAGCCACAAGAAAGGGCTGTCTGTCACTCAGAACCCCTTTCCTGCCCGCGGGGCGCCCCAGGGGCAGGAAGGGGACCAGAGGCAGGTGGCAGGGACGGGCCACCGTGCCCACAGTGCGTGGGGTGACAGTGTGGCTGACAGGCAGGTCGGTGCCACAGCACGAGCGAGGGGGCTGTGGGAACCATGTCTTGTCTGCACAGGGCTGTGGGACTCCCAGGCCAGGCTGGAGACCCCCTGGTCCCAGCGCCGCTTGAGGACACCCACAGTGACATGTCTCTGCTCTTAACTGGTTGTCATCTGAGGTTAACTACGAGGACCTCAGGCAGTCACAGCAACTGGGAAGAGGTTTACCGAGCCACAAGCAGCCAGGAGATGCCACGCAGGGATGCTCACCTTTTTTTTCCCAATCCAAGAACCAGGGCCATCCCATGGCAAGGAGCAGAGAGCAGGGGGACAGCAAAGGGAGCTGCCGCCTCGTTCGGTGTGTGGGTAATCCTGGCCACTCCTCACTACAGGGTGTGGATGCTAAAATCTTGCCTGAGTTCAGAAAAACGAGATAAATCCATGGATTAAAATATCATCAAAGAGCTACTCAGTGCAATGGCTGCTCTGCAAGGAGGTGCCCGGGCTGCCCACAGCAGAGCAGGGAGGGTGTGCTGGGGGCTGTGAGCTCCCTGGGTACCCACGCTGGCCACGTACCTCCCCGCTGGGAGGAAAGCCTTTGCTCGCCATCGCAGCGAGGTGCAGCCCCGAAATAGCAAACCTGGATGCTGGTCTCGCCGTGCCCTGCCCCATCCCCGCATGGTCTCTGGCTCAGCAATCAGGAAACCCATGCGTGTTTCCCCACAGGCTGCCCAGGCACGTCACCCCTGGGTCACCCTGCATCCCACCCGCCCTTCAGCCCCTTCCCTCCTGGGGGACACCAGAACGCGCCGGGGCAAATGGGGACGGCTGGTAATTCCTCCCAGCCCAGCAGAGCCATAGCCCTCCGGGGATCGGCCCCACAGCGATGGAGGGAGCCGACTCCTGCCTGCGAGCCAGCTGCACCAGCCCGGCCCCGGGAACATGGGCGGCTGTATTTTTGTTGCAAATTAGAAATCAATCATAGCAGGAAATTCCCGTGCTGAGAACACCCTGGCTATTATTATTTTACAGCACTCGGAGGTGTTCTGGGCACTTAGAAAGATGTGGCCCTTTCGGGGTATTATGGGGCAAATTAGTTTTAAAGGCAGCTGAAGGAATGTTGGCCATTTGGTTTCCGGAATGGGATGGGCGCAGGTGGAGGCTGCGGGGCTTTGTGCTGCTTTCGGATACACCACCGCTCTGCAAAGAGGGAATCAGCACGCTCTGGAGCGAACACCTCTAGCCTGACCCCGGCTTTATTAATAACAAGTAATTAATACGAGAGCGGACGTGCCTTGTGTCTCTGAAGACCTTTTAAGATGTGATTATGTTGTGCTAATCTCACCCCGAAGTACTTCCCTGTTTAGACTGCGCTGGGCCATTAAATATCTGAAAAGCCAGCGGAGACCCCCCCCTTGCCGCCCCGGGAAGTGCTCGGGGTCTGTTCCCTGGCAGCCAGCCCCCCCCGCCTTTCAAACCCTCTAAATCAAGTATTAAGTCGAGCCCATCTGGACTGCCAGGAAAAACACTCCCTCCCCTCATCTGCGTCTCATTACCTGCCGTGCCAGCCCCGGCCCCGCAGCCGCTCGCTCCATCCCGCCCAGATGTGCTGCCCCGCGCTCGCCTCCCGTATTTCATGGCCGTCAGCAGGACTTCAAGGAGCAGCCGAAGGGCCTGTAACACTGCACAGGCTCTTAGCAAAGACATATATCTAGGCTCCTAACGCATGGCCCCCTTCCCCTTCCCTTGGTCTCGCACCAGGCAGGGGAGCTGGGGCACTAAGGGCTACCCGGCCAGGAGGTTTCTGAGGCACTTCCCCACGGCTCTTTGCCCAGCACACGCCCAGACTATTGATTTTTAGGGGTTCACCCCCCCAGAGACATCCCCCAAAACCAGGAAGCCCCTATGCCCCCACACATGGGGAAGGGCACCCAAAGGCACGGCAGGACGGAGCAAGCACCGGTGGCACAGGTGGGGACAACCTTGCGGTAATAAGGGTGATTAAATTTGGGAGCAAAGTCAGAGCACAGTAAGGCACCCAAAACTCAGACCAAGGAACAATCCCTGGGTTCATCGGCTCAAAAAATCTCCTGGGATAAAGCTTTCCAGTCAAAGCTTCACCACTTCCAGAAAACCCTCAAGAACAGCCACTTTTGTTTAAGTTTGGCACTTTCCTGGCCCTGGTGGCAGCCCAGGACTGCAGAGGTGGAGATGCACATCAAACCTGCATTTACAAGCAGAGTTATCCCCTTCTTCCCAAGCTTCCGAAGAGCCTTCCGCTGCCCGGCCTGCAGTCAGGGCTCAGCATCAGGTGAAGTTATGGTATGAGCACCACGCGGCTGGCCATGTTCAAACATCACTCTTCCGGAGAGGCCAGGACAGGCAGCATCGCAAAGAGGTTCTGGAGGCATGAGATTTAAGAGGGGGACAAGAAGGATGTCTATTGTCTCACTATGCCGCTGCCGGCAGGAGGATGTGTGCAACCCTGGTCCTCCAGCGGTCCCTAAGGGCCAGCACTGGCTGGGGACCCCACACTCCAGCAAGCAACAGGAATCCCCCGCAGCAGGTCACGGCGAGAAAAGCCCTGGGATGAAAGTACTCCTCTCACCAGCCCTTCAGCGCACGGCAGAGATGCAGGGGAGGCTTTAATATCAGTGAGGAGGAAAGGGAGAAAGAGAAGGGAAGAGGCCAAGGTATTATGACGGACAGACAGGCACTGGCACATCCCGTAACGCGACGCGGGGAAGAAGCTGGGGCACAGGGCAGGAGGCCTTGGGATGTCCTTCCCCAAGGACTGCCTGCAGCCTGCAGGTACCTGCCAGGGATGGGGAGGAGATGCAGGCAGGAGCCCCGACCAGACCCTGCATGAAAGAGCTGGGTGTGCTCTTGCCGAGGTCCAGCGAGGTCACACACAGGTGAGTGCAGGGTCTCCGGCATTTCGATGTGGTGCCTCCAGGGCCACTCCTTGCCCCCTCTGCTCCCGGTGGCCCTGGGCAGACGGTGGCAGCCACTGCCTGTGTCAGGATGCCATCTAGTGTCGCTTGGCAGAAGGGCCCATCAGGCAGTGACACCATGCACAGTCTCCCCAGGCTCACAGCATCTTCAGGAGCCAGCTGGGAGGCACCCCAAAATAGCATGGGTACCGGGACACCCACCCCTGGAGGACTACACCCCATCCATGCCAGTCCACACCCCATGACATACGCACCCCATGGCCAGCACGGGTGCAGACCCCCCAAGGAGGATGATGGGCATTGCCCACATCACGCAGTGGCAGCAAAGCTCAAAGTGGTGGCCGGGCTTGCTCGGGAGACCCCGGGGCAGCCAGGGCTTGGAGGCTCAGCAGCCTTACTGGTGGCACGGGGTGACCGTGGTGGCGGGTGGCTTGGTGAAGGAGGAGGGTGAGCATCCCCCATAGGAGCGTGCAGCCCACCTGCAGCACCAGCGCGGCCAGGCCCAGGGCCAGGGAGACCCGGCAGTGCCGTGGGCTGGACCGCAGGGCGAAGCCCCAGGTGTGACGGCCACTGGGAGCCAGGGGTGGGGAGGCTGGCCAGGGCCTCGTATGGTCTCGCAGCGGGGGGACAGGAGGCGTCGGGGACGGGATGGTTCCTGCAGGGGTGGAAGCGTGTCGCGGGACAGTGGGAGCAGGCTGGGTGCCAACCGTGGACAAGCCCCATGCAACGGTGTGGTCCCGCTCCCAGCCCGGCGCAGCAGCCCTGTAGGGTGGCCAGAGTGCTGTGGCAGGCACCGAGACAAGGGAGATTCTGGGTGTCCCCCATGGGACAACATCTGGCCCCTCTGTGGGTGTCAGAAGAGCAGGAGGCACTCGTCTGGTGGTGGTTGCCGGTGTGCTGGTTGGCACCGGTGTAGTGGCAGAAGCTAGAGTGGACAGTGCAGGCTCTGGGCTGGTGGCTCCAGGAGGCTGTAGGCTTATGATGGCTGGAGCTGGACACAAGCTGAAGGCCTCCTGTGGCACAGCTGGCGATGGGGTGGTGACGGAAGCCATGGGCAGCACAGTTGGTGATGGTGCACTGATGGAGGGCTCGGGCAGCACAGCTGGTGATGGGGTGGTGATGGAGGTCTCAGGCAGNGGCTGTAGGCTTATGATGGCTGGAGCTGGACACAAGCTGAAGGCCTCCTGTGGCACAGCTGGCCATGGGGTGGTGACGGAAGCCATGGGCAGCACAGTTGGTGATGGTGCACTGATGGAGGGCTCGGGCAGCACAGCTGGTGATGGGGTGGTGATGGAGGTCTCAGGCAGCACAGCTGGTGATGGGGTGGTGACAGAGGCCTCAGGTGGCACAAGTGGTGATGGGGTGGTGATGGAAGCCTTGGGCAGCACAGCTGGTGATGGAGTGTTGATGGAGGTCTCAGGCAGCAGAGCTGGTGATGGGGTGTTGATGGAGGTCTTCAGCAGCACAGCTGATGACAGGGTGGTGATGGAGGTCTTGGGCACAATGGTTGATGATGGCGTGGTGATGGAGGTCTTGGGCAGCACAGTTGGTGGTGGGGTGGTGGTGGAGGCCTTAGACAGCATGGTTGATGATGGAGCAGTGAAGAAGGCCTCTGCTGGCATGGTTGGCAAGATGGCAGAGGTGGCCACAGGTGACATCATAGCTGGCGGTGCCATGATGGGAAAGGCTGCCAATGACACTGTGGTCGGTGCTGCAGTGGCCAAGTCTCCAGGTGACAGCAAGGTTGACATCCCTTGTGATGATGTGGAGGCGAACGGTAGAGATGGGGTAAAAGAAGCTGAAGGAGGAAGAGTAGCTGGGCAAATTAAGTGGTCATCCCTCAATGTTGTCACTGCTTGGCCTGCCAGGTGGGGTGGTCTCTTGCACAACACGTGGGTGGACAATTTAACCTTCTCGCTGTTGCCCAGAATCCAGCTGTGCAGGTAGCAGAGGTCACAGTCACATCTCCATGGGTTGCCACTCAGATACACTGAGCTGAGCTTACTCAGGTGGTCCAGGAGCCCTCGGGGAACATTCTCCAGCTGGTTCTTCCGAAGGTTGAGGGTTTTCAGATTTGGGAGAGAAGCAAAGACCTCATCATCCAGAGCAGAGAGTTGATTTGTGTCTAGCTGGAGGTCCGAGAGCTTGCTGAGCCCAGTGAAGGCTCCTCTTGCCAGGGTTGCTAGCTGGTTGTGGGACAAGATGAGTTTACTGAGAGATGTGAGGTTGACAAAGATGTCATCTGGAAGTGCAGCCAAACTGTTCCTGCTGAGGTCCAGCTCCCGCAGGTGTGGCATGGTGTCAAAAAGGCAGCAGGGGAGCTCTGTAATGTGGTTTGAATCCAGAGTCAGCAGCTTCAATTTGTTTAAACCAAAAAATCCCTGGAGTGGGAGAGCCCTGATGAGGTTGTTGTCCAAGAGGAGTTTCTCCAGGTGAGGCAGGCTCCTCAGGAGCATGGATGGCAGCACCCTGAGCCTGTTCCTCTGGAGACTGAGCTCCAGCAGCCCCAGCTGACCATCTAGCAGCCCTTCTGGGAGGTCCTGCAGCTCATTCTCATACAGCCGGAGGACTTGCAGACGGGGGAGTTTGCTAAAGGCATCCCCAGGAAGAGCCGTGATCCTGTTTCTAGACAGGTCCAAAAACGTTAGATTGATGAGAGAATCAAAAATGCCTTCTGGAAGAGAAGGGATTGCATTGATGTGCAGGGAGAGCTCTCCCAAATTCTCCAGCCCATCAAACAGGCCTTTGGGGATGTGTCTGAGGTGGCTGTCCCTCAGCTCCAGCCTCTGCAAGCTTGGGAGGTTTTGGAAAGTGCCCACAGCTAGTTCGTCTAATGAGGCACCAGAGATCTCCAAGTCCCTCAGCTTCTCCAAACTATCAAAGGCTCCAGGTTCAACTGTCTTGATCTTGTTGCCAATAAACAAAATCTTGATCAGGTTGGGCATGTACCTGAAGGCACCTTTCCTTATAGCAGTGATGCTGGTTTGCACGAAGATCATCTCAGAAATGAAGGGCTTTGCAATCTTTGGGATCTCTCTGATGTCATTTTTTGTTCCTCTGTAGACCTCCTGGTAGTCTTTGGGCATTTCATATGGATCTTCAGCCAGGATTTGATCTTGGCATTTGTGGGGATGGAAGAAGAGGAAGAAAAGGAAAAGGAAATGCTGGTACATTGTCCTGAAAAAAAGGTTTCAAAAATCAGTTACGAAGAACAGAAAAATCTCCGTCCACAGCTCCTGAACTGTGGTGCCATGCTTTTATTCAGCTCTCAGGACTCTTCTTTCATATACCATAACTCATTTTATGAGAAAAAGAGAGGCTGTACAGGCCAACATATGCTGCATTTACAAGAGTTCACTGCCACCGGTACCGAGGGATGAAGAGGAAGGGAGAGCGACCCAGCTCATGGCTTGGCACTGGGAGATGCTCCAGCAGGGACAAGGGCTGGACGGTCTGTTCTCTGGCTGCAGGCTTGGCATCCGTCTGGGTGAAGAAGGCAAAGTGCTGCTGCCCATTAGCGCTGCCCCAGTGGGTCCAGTTACTCAGCAGGGCAACAGCCCATTCATGCAACAACAGAAGCAATCAGCCCTACGCTTGCTAATGAGGGACCAGCAAGGGTCCCGGGAGCCAGCCAAGACCAGGTGACCTTGTTTATTCAAAATTTCCGCACTGTGCTGGATGGACTTGTTATTTCATTGCTGCTTCTCTCAGTTCAGGGGGGTTATTTAAAACATCGCTTCTAAGCATCTCCTTTTTGGGATTCTTCCTGAGCACATCATATTTTGGCCTTGGTTATGCAGCTTTTCCACATAGAAATGCTTGATTTTTGAGCAGCAGCCAAGCTTTAGGGTGAGGTTCATTAGGAGATGTCCACAGATTAACTGTTTAATACCTAACGTTTAGGGCTGTGACCTGCAGTTAGGAGGTGAAGTCGCTGACACACACCCACCAGCAGCCACGTAAAGCCCACCACTTCCACCGAGCCATTTGGAAACACCCAGCTAACACATCAGCTGGGCTTTAACGGCTGTGAGCATCGCACCAGGACAGTAGTTTCCAGCTTGTGATTCGCAGCCCTGGGTGGGAGCAGGGGAAAGGGGGGCTGTGGCTTGCTTCTTGGGTGTCCGTCAAAGCTGACCACACAAAAAAAACTTAGGTGGGAAGGTAAATTTGCTATGAAAAGTTATTTTCTGAAAAATGTTGAGAGGTCAGCAAATACAGGAGGCTGAAAGCTACTGGGTTTGAAGAGAACTGATGGGAGATGAGGCCAGCTGGGTTCCCCAGGGCTGAAGCTGCTGCTGATCCCTGCCCACCCTCTGCCCAGGGAGATGCGGGAGCAGGAGAAGTGCCTGCTTCACATCAGCTGCAGGGGCAGCACAACGGGTTAAATGCAGAGGTGGGAACGGCTGGACTGAGTGCACGGGGATTAAAATAAACAGTTTTGAACTGCAAAGCTGACTGCGGTGGACCTCAGTGTGGTCCCCTGCTTCTCCCACCCCTCAGGAGCGCAGGGACAGAGAGGCACAGCCCCAGATCAGGGCGTTGCAGCCTCTCGTGCTCCTTGCTGCAAGGAAATGATCAACAGCTCCCCAGAGCCGTCCCTCCCGGCACATTTTAAAAAGCAAAAAAAAGCGTTTTGCATCACTTACTTGGCTGAGCGCTTGTGAACGAGTCCAGTCGCTGGAGCGAGCCACACCAGACAAGGACCGAGGCCACCAGATGGGGGTCCCATCACCTGGCCAGCTCTTTATCCACGGCCCAGGCGCAGGGCTTGGTTTCGCAGGAGGTCAGGGCACAGGTCTGTGCGGGGAGATAAGGGACAGCCGGGGAGCAGAGCTGTGCCCCGTCATGGGGGCTGTTGCCGAAACCCCTCGGGGAGGACACAGTCACGTACTCCATAGGCGTTATCTGCTGTCACAACCCGCCTAGTCACATCCAGGGAAACCTGAAGATCTCCAGGCCGGCCTGTTTTGTAGCTGATGGACTCTGCAGTCCCATATCTCCACCAGCATAACCCACCAGCTTCACAGACATCACCAACACAACAGAAAGGAGTTTTCCTATTTAAAGCTTTTCCTATTAAAAGTATCCAGCTGTTTCCCTGTTTCCTTCCTCAGGAATTGGCTTATGTACCTAAATGTGCCGCTCTGAAGCCATTTAAGCTTATAATGGATGACACCTGTGGCCAGACAGATCCACTGTCACCCGGCTTCTGGGCTTGGCCCCACAGCTCCACACGTCTCTGGCTGTAGGGCTGGGGCTGTGTGGTGCCACCCTAGCACAAGCCAACAACCCTCCCGCAGTGACACCCAGGGCTCCTGGTACAGGGTGTCTTGTGGGAAGAAACACCCTATTTGATTCAAAGACTTAAAATGGCAAGGCAACCATCGCTTCCCACCAGATAATTGCACTAATTCCATTTCCTCTTCATTTTTCACCTGCTCTTATTAAGGTTCAGCTTGTGCTTCTGGGCTTTCCTGGCAAATTAAAAAATACTCCAAACTATTGTGCGTTTTCAACAGCCTTACCCCTTTCCAGTGTCAATCCCGTATGCATTTAGGTCCCCACTCGGTGCCGGCTGCTCCAGAGGCTGCAGCGTGGCAGGAGCCAGAGGGCACAAGAGGATGGAGCTTGCAGCAGGAGAGACACCAGGCCACGGACCCCGCGGTGTGGCAGCCGTGCCAGGGTTTGTGGAGCCGCAGCCAGCCCCAGCATCCCTGCTCCGGGCTTGGAGCTGGCCACACCGGAGTCACCTGGGAGGTGGCCACAGCAGGGTGGCAGTCCCCTGTGCGGGGCAGGCAGCAGGTTGGCGGTGCAGGACGGCGTCTGGGGGCGCAGCACGACCCACCCGCCTCCCGGGGGCACGGGGCGGGCAATCCAGGGCACGGCTAGCACAGGTCGGGCTAACACGACGCAGCGCCCTCCGCTTTGCCCTCGGCCTCCGGCTGGGCAGCAGCCGGCAAGGGGCTGTCAGAGCCCACAGCCCGGCGGCGAAAGCTGCAGGCAGGGCCGGGAAGGCTGGCTCGGAGGTGGCCGGGGGCAAGCAGGGCTCCCCCGGCTGCGCCTGGCCCGGCGGAGCCCCTCTCCCAGCGGCCGCAAGGTGGTGCAGCCGCTCCGCGCCGCAGCCTGCGGGGGCTGCCAGCGACACGCGTGTCTGCGCACACGCACACGCACCTGAGCGCGCTCACACGCGCGTGCGCACCCACCCACGCACTCACCTGCTCACTCACACGGCAGTACACCCACTCACTGCGTGCATGCACCCACCCGCGCGCTCACACAGGCATGCCCCCCCACACACACGCACACGCTCACACATGCAGGCACCCACGCACTCACACACGTGTACGCCCACACGCTGACACCCACATGCATCCACCCACGCACCCACGCAGGCATGCACCCACACATTCACACCCACACGTGCATTTACCCACACACCCCCACCCCATGTGTGCATATCCCAACACTTGCTCACTTAGGAGAGCACCCACTGTACCT
>VYZM01019523.1:7132-40333 GCA_013398915.1 Dromas ardeola | reverse complement strand
GGGCCGCAGGCCAAGCCCTGCCAGGGTGGGTGGGGGACCCGCCGGTGCCCACCCTGCAGCCAGGCAGCCCGTCCCCTCGCTGGGCCGTCGGCAGCACTCACCCACGTCTCCGTCAGGCACCCCACACCACAGCCCTGCCCTGGGGGCTGGTGCCAGGCTGCAGCCGGATCTCTGCACTGCCGAGGGAAGTGGGGAAAGAGCTGAGGCTGGAGAGGCGCAGCGGGCAGAGATGATCGCACCAGAGAGCAGCACCTACTCACCGCCAGGCACCTGCATCCATGCGACACCACGCACGGCCCCAGCCCGGTCCCGGTTGGACCGCAGCGACCGTCGGTTCCCCCAGATAACGCAGGCAGAGACAGGGGTAAGTGTTTCCTCTCTCCACCATGGGAACTGGTTGCACAAAAATAATATATGCATTTTAATGATACTTGAAATATACAAGAAATGCACGGCTGTAAGAATAAATACCACCAGGCCAGCTCTTGCGGAGGGTTCAGTGACAGCTGCTGACCATGGCAGGGGTAGCAGAACAAGAGGAGGTGCTTTACCCAGGCTGGTTCAGAGGTGGCCAATGCAGCAGCAGAGCCAGAGCGGGTGCCTGCCCGAGCCCTAGGGCGCAGCGGGGAGCCCTGGCGAGGTGGCCTCATCCCCGCTCTGCGCCGTGATGAGGACGCTGACCTGCAGCGTGCCACAGCGGGACTGCAGCACCCAGGCGCCCTGGTACGCCAGCCCCGGGCCCACTGCCTGCCCGGGAGGAGGAGGAGGAGGAGAAGGGAGACGAAGGCTGAGCTGCTGGCAGCTCGTGGCATCGCAGGCCATGCTTACAGTGCCGTCAGGGTTGCTGTAGGTGCACTGTCCTGGAGCATCGTCCCCTGGCTCCCTGTCCCAGCCCTCCTCCGAGGGGACACCAGGCACCGCCGGGCACTCCAGCTGCCCCTGGGGGACCTCCAGCAGGGACCGTCCCCGGAGGGCGGCCGGGCTGGCACAGAAGGCTTGTGCATGCGTGAGGGGCTCGGCGAAGCTCTGGAGCCAGCCCAGGAGGTAGGCGAGGCGGCAGTCGCAGGCCCAGGGGTTGTCGGCCAGCCCCAGGCGTGCCAGCTGCCCGTTGGCATCCAAAATCCCCGGGGGCAGGCGCGTCAGGCGGTTGTGGTCCAGTGCCAGGGCGGTGAGGAGGGGCAGCCCGGCCAGCAGCCCGCCCGGCAGGCTGGACAGGTTGTTGTGGCTCAGCTGCAGCATCGCCAGCCCCACCAGCCCCTGGAAAACCCCGGCGGGGAGGTGGACCATGGCGTTGTGCGAGAGCACTAGGGTCTGCAGCGCTGAGAGGTTGGCGAAGAGCCCCTGGGGCAGCGTCTCCAGCCGGTTGCGGGCCAGGGAGAGGTGGAGGAGGCTAGGGGTGCCGGCAAAGAGGGTGGCGGGCAAGGTGGCCAGGCGGTTGCCCTCCAGGCTGATGACGGTGAGGTTGGGGAGACCGGCAAAGATGTCAGGGGCCAGGCTGCCCAGGGCATTGTGCTGCAGCTGCAGCCGCCGCAGCTCCCCCAGCCCGGCGAAGGCGCCGTCCGGCAGCTCCTCCAGCCGGTTACCGTCCAGGTGGAGCTCGGCCAGCTGGCCCAGCGCCCTGAAAGCACCGGGGGGCACCCGCGCCAGCAGGTTGTCGCTGAGCTTGAGGAGTCGGAGGGTGGCAAGGGGAGCCAGCAGCCCCGCCGGCAGCTCGGCCAGGACATTCTGCGAGAGGTCCAGGGTCTGGAGGTGCCGGAGCGGGCGGAAGATGCCGAGGGGCAGCACCTCGATCTTGTTCCCCGGCAAGCGCAGGTCCTGCAGGTGGCAGGTGGGGGTGAAGAGCCCGGGCTGCAGGGAGCGGAAGGTGTTGGCACCCAGGGAGAGCTTGCTGAGGCTGTGCAGCCCCACCAGCACCCCCGGGCTGATCTCCGGCAAGGGGTTGCCCGACACCTCCAGCTCGGTGAGGCTGGGCAGCCCCCGGAAGGCGCCGGCCTCCAGCTCCTGGATGTCGTTGTTGAGGAAGACCAGCTTGGTGAGGGTGGTGCTGGAGCCCAGGGCCCCACTGCGGACGCTGCTCAGGGCCGTCTCCACGAAGAAGAGCTGGGTGGCGTTCCCTGGCAGGCCTGCCGGGATCTCCCGCATCCTCTCCTCCGAGCAGAAGACTTTGGAGGTATCGTAGCACTGGCAGGCGGGGGGGCAGGGCAGGGACAGCCCCCGCACCGTCAGGGACACCAGACCCAGCAGCATGTAGACCACCAGCCTGCACTGGAGAAGGAGTCGAGCTTCATCCCCTGCCTCAGCAGCGTACAAATTGGCACCCACAGGCGGGTGCTGCTGGGGAAGCAGCTTTTGCAGCCAGAAATGCAGAGGAACAAGCCCTGGGGCATTGCTAGTGGGGGCAGCTGCCCTGGCCATGGGGCATCCCTCCAGCCCCGGCCTCCCACACCACCCCAGCACTCCCCCTGCGGGAACGGGGAACGCTTCCCTCCCAAATCTCTCCCCGCCTGCCCCCTGTGGTGGGTCAGGGCTCTTCCCCCACACCCCAGCCCTGCTCCAGCCCGCCCTGTGACAACCAGGGTGGTGCCACCCTCGCCGACAGTCCCCACGTCCTGCAGGGCAGCGGACGAGGTGGGAGCTGTGGGGTCCCATGGGGATCTCAGGAGATGTCACCGCAGGCAGGGACCTGGCTGCTGCGGCAGGGGGACGCGTGAAGCATGGGGATGTGCTGCACGCACAGGGTGATGGGGACAACGCTGTGGGGCTGCTCTGTGCTCAGTGACAAAAGCAGCGGGCTCCACTGGTTGTATTTCTAGTTGCCCACCAAATACTTCTTTCTCTGCAAGCAACCGGAGCAACATTAAACCTGCCCGAGGGATATTCGGCTTGACCAAATGCCTCTTCCCAGCCCATGGGAGGCACTTTTTGACCACCTGAGCAAAGTGATGGCCTCCAGACCTCCACCAGTCCCTCCCTGCTTGGGACATATGCCCATGCTGCCGGGTGATGGGGGATGCTGTGTGCCCCACAGCGATGCCCACCTGCAGACACCCTGCACAAGTGGGGGTATCCTGGACTTTCATCAGCACTCGAGAGCAGCGTTGGGCTTGGCTTTTCCTTTCCACCATCTCACTTCTTGTCACACAGAGCCAACAGCAGCTCCCACCCGACCCTGGCTCCCCCCTCAAACCACCCGAGCGGCGTGGCCGTCACTTACCGAGCCTGGCATTGTGGGGACCGCCACCAAGCCTGCGGCAGGTTTGCAGGGACGCCGCTCGCCGCGATGGGACGATGTTTTCTGGGGCGGACGGGAAGCTGGGCGATGAGCCGTTCCTGCTGGGGCGGAGCTGCCCTTTGCTGCTTATCGGCAACAACAACCCGTGTCCTTGGAGCACTTCGAAAAATAGCCTGACCCCAAAGGGACTGGAGGTGAGGCCAGAGGCAGCCACCAGCGAGCATCCTGGCAAGGAAGCGGGGTCCCAGCCCTGGACGTCCACTGGCCCAGGGACAGTGGCGGGGTGCTGGTGTCACGGGTGGCACCAAGGTCAGCACATTTGCTTGCAGCAGTCCTCCGAGAGCTCCCCTGGACTTCGTTAAATCTCAGTGGGGCTAGCAAATTTCCCTTGCATGAGAGAGGGGACCAGGCGCTGCTTAGCAAGGCAAAGCAATGCCATGAGGAGGGGACCACCTTGGACCCATCATGTTGAGATGCACCAGGTGCTTTGCAGCCTGGGACATGCACCCAGCCAGCAGTGCAATGGCCAGAGGGACCCGTGGACCAGTTGGACTCCCTGGGAGCTTGCGACCTGCCCGGGGGAGCAGCATACGCCACTTTAAAGGCTGCCCTGCAAGGGCTTGTGTTGGAACAGTCCAGGGTGGCAACGGCCACGGAGGCACCCCCAGGGGCAAGAGGAGGGACACGCGCACATGCGTTCAGCCAGAGCCATGGAGCAGACGGTGACACACAAAGAACTCGGCTGACACAAGCCAGCATCAGCCAGCTCTGAAGGGAGACAAGTGGGCTCCCCCCACCCCAGGTTGGCGCTGGGTAAACCCTCAGGTCCCTGTCCCAGGGAGGAGGACTGCGCAGGAGGCCATTGGCATCTGTCTCGGGAAGATTGCTGAGGTCTCAGGTCATTCTCCAGAAGCCATCCTGCTGCTGTTAGACAGCCAAGACCTTTTAGGTCCCTCAGCCCAGGTTGGATCCCAAGGACCATCATGGGCTCTGTGACCACAGCCCACTAACCTTCTCCCAGCTCCACCAGCCTGTAGGGCCTTTTCCTCAACATGACAAAATCTCTCAGCGGAGGAAATCAAGTGCAGCTCCTGTCCTTGCTGGGTCATGGTCTGTCTGCACACTCCAGAGAAGCAAACAAACAGCTCTTGGCACTGGGGGTGGACAACTGCACTTTAATGGAGAGGTCACAGAGCAGCACCCAAGAGCCCCGCGGCACAGTCCCGCATCTCCCAATGCTGTGTGTGTCCCAGCCCAGAGGAGCATCCCATCGTGTGCACGAGCGTGGGGCTGCTTGTGCCAACCCTGGCTCACGGGGTGCCATGAGCAGCCAGCACCGTGGGGTGCTCATCAAGTGCGACCCTTGTCCCGTGGCAGTGGTCCCCAGGCAGCCCGGCACCGCCATACCACGTGTAGAGGTGAGCTGGATGCTTCTGTGGCCATGCCATGGCTGGAGGAGGCATGATGACTACCAGACACAGGTGCTGTTGGGGGACAGCGTGGCCCCTGCCTGTGATCTGCAGAGCAGCCAGCACTTGCTGACATCCCCCCCCAGGCTGTGCACCACCAGAATCCCTGGTGTGCACCACCAGCATCCCCGCTGCCCGAGGGCTGGGAGCAGGCAGCAGGACTGGGCACACAGAGTGGGGGGACGTGGGGTGGGAAGAGGAAGAGGAGAGGGGAGGAGAGGATGCGGCTTTGTCAGGCAGAGCAGGGCCAGGCTGCTCATGAGCTGGCGGGGTACGCACCAGGGTGTCGAGGCAGCGAGGACCAGAGATGGGGTGCAGCAGGAGTGGTCCCATAGGGCAGCAGTCCTGGGGGGCAGCATCCCCAGGATGCTCCGGCAGCCCGGGAGCACAAGCGCAGGAGCCTCTCCCAGCCCCTGGCAAACAGCCCTCACAGGGAAAGGGCATTTGCAATGTGTCCCTGGGGAAGGGGCAGCCGGCAGAGCCAGGCAGCAGGTCCACCCTCCCCACCCGTCACCGCACCTCTGTAATTCCCCCGTGGCAGTGGCCAGTGTGAGCTTCCCCGTCACCCACCTGGCGGGGGGCAAGGCGCTGTGGGCAGGGGCATGGCCGCAGGAGGGTCACCACCAGCGTGAGGGGAGCAGGAGGTTGCTTGGGGTGAGGGAAGATGCCGGCTGTGCCTGCAGGCAGGGAGGGCAGCTTGGACGCGGCTGAGTCACTCGGGGTGTTGCCGCCCCAGCAGCAGCGCCTGGCCCAGGCAGCCCAGTCCCGCGGGGATGTTCCTGCCCAGACGCAGCCAAGCTACCAAGCAGGACAAGGACGCGCAGTTCCTGGACTCGTGTGAGGGCTAGCACCTGCCTGCCCGGGCAGGGGTGAAGGCATGGCAGGGAGGGAGGGAAGATGGGGAAGAGGGGCTGGGGGAGGGCAGCAGGCAGTGCCGGAGGGGACAGGATGGGGAAGTCCTGTTGGCGGGGGTAAGCACCATCATGACCAGACCGTGGCTCCCTCTCAGACCCCAGGGCAGGGAATGAGCACAGAAGCTGGGCTGGAGGCAGGAGGGGCTGGGGACAAGAGGGCAGCCGTGGGGGGTCACCCGGGGGGACACCCTGCTGGGGAGCAGGGGCAGCACAAAGCAGAACAGGACAGGGGGATGCCGGCCTGTCCAAATCAGTGAGGGCAGCTGATGCAGAGCTGCCATCCTGTCCCTCGGCCCCATGGGGAGGGGACGCCCCGCCAGCACTGCTCCCCCCAAGGTCTGCCGGGCGCTCAGGCTTCGTTAGGTGCCTTCATCCTCATGAGCACGACGTGGCTCTTCTTCCTACAGCCGTAGACAACCAGTGCCCCGAGAGCAGCGAGCAGGGCCACGCACACCAGCACGATGACGGCCACCACCACCCCACTCTGCACGCGTGTCAGCCCCCACCGGCCCCTCTCCTCCTCCTCCTCTTCTTCCTCCTCCCGGGGGGACACCGGCAGCCCCGTGGGGGGCTCCATCCGGGCACCCTCGGGCAATACTGCCTCAGAGGGGTGATCGGGGAGTGGGGTGCTGGGATGGGGGGAGGCAGTGGGTGGCCGGGGGGTGAGGAGCTGGTCCTGCGACAGCCCGGTGATGGGGATGCCCTGCAGGGCAGGGGGCTGGGCGCAGAGGGGGGGTGTCTCGCCCACCTTGTGGGGGTTGTCCTCCAGCCATCCTCGCAGGGGCAGGATGCCCTTGTCGCAGCGCCAGGAGTTGTTGTGCAGCTTCACCTCCCGCAGGGCGGCCAGCGGAGAGAAGATGCCGGCGGGCAGGTACTCCAGGGCGTTGGCGTGCAGCTGCAGGTGCTGCAGCCCTGGGGTGGCCCCGAAGAGGCCCCGTGGCAGCGCCTGCAGCTGGTTGTGGTGCAGGGAGATGTTCTGCAGCTTGGGCAGCCCCTCCAGTGCCTGGGTGTCCAGGCGGCGCAAAGCATTGGAGTGCAGCGACAGCTCCAGCAGCTCCCCCAGGCCCCGGAAAGCCCCCGGCGCCACCGAGCGCAGCCGGTTCTTGCTGAGGACCAGGAGCTGCAGCTGGGTGAGGTTGCTGAAGACGGCGGCGGGGAGGGTGGAAAGCTCGTTCTCGTAGAGCCACAGCTCCCGCAGGTTAGGCATGGGCCCGAAGGCGCTGGGGGAGATGTCCCGTAGGCGGTTGACGTGCAGGGTGATCTTGGCGAGGGCACGCAGAGGCAAGAAGATGCCACTCGGCAGGGCAGTGAGGAGGTTGTTGGACAGGTAGAGCTTCTGCAGGTTCCTGTTGTTCACGAAGAGCTCTGGGGACAGTGTCTCCAACTGGTTCTGGTGCAGCCCCAGCTCCTGCAGCTCCAGCAGCTTGTCAAAGGCTCCCACCGGGATCTGCCGGAGCCGGTTCTCATAGAGCCGCAGCACCTGCAGCCGCGCCAGCCGCTCGAAGGCCTGGGGCGGCAGGCGGTCGAAGTTGTTCCTGGCCAGGTTGAGCTTGGTGAGGCTGGTGAGCTGGTCGAACACCCCCTCCTTCAGCTCCTGCAGATTATTCCCGTGCAGCTGCAGCTCCTTGAGGTTGCTCAGGTGGGCGAAGTGGGAAGGCTCGACCTGGAGGATCTGGTTGCTGGAGAGAAGCAGCGACTCCAGCTTGTCCAGGGGCTTGAAGACCTGCACAGGGAGCTCCTGCAGCTTGTTGCTGGCCAGGCTGAGGTAGCGCAGGTCGGGCAGGTGCTGGAAGGCCCCGGGGCTGATGCGCGACAGGTTGTTCTTCTCGATGCGCAGCCCGATCAGCAGGGAGGCGTTGCCGAAGGACGCGTCGCCCAGCTCGGTGATGCGCGTGTTGATGATCTGGAGGGTCATGGCGTTTGCAGGGATGGGGCTGGGGACCACGGTGATGCCAGCGCCGGAGCACTCCACCTGGGCGGTGCGGATGCACTGGCACTGCTCTGGGCACTGGCCACTGGCCAGCTGGATGCCCACCAGCAGCAGCAGCCACCGCCACCAGCCTCCCCGCTCCATTGGGCCTGCAGCAAGAACAAAGGAGGGGGACTCAGTCCCTGTGATTTCCCAGTCCCCCAGGGCCGCTGCCAGGGATGGGTGCTGCTTTCTCCCTGGAAAAGGCCACCGAGTCTGTGGCCATGCTCCTGCCCCCAGCACGGCCGAGGAGGGCAGGCGAGGAAGGCTGGGGGCAAGCAGGGCTGGGCACAGCCCAGGCAGGAGCGCAGAGCGGGACACAGCCGGGGGCTGTGGCGCCTGGCTGCCATACCACAGCTATCAGTGGCATCCCTGGCATCCCCCTCGCTCGGTTCCTCCAGCAGCCAGGAGCGTGGTGGTTTCCTGTTTTGCAGTGAGCGTGGCGAGCGGCTACCAGTGGCACTGGCCTCCTGGCACCACCAAACAGCCGAGACCTTCACCGGAGCCAGCCCATGGCACCCACAGCCGAGTGGGTCCCGGGGATGCTGGGTGGGGGCAGGAAGAAAGGTACTCCCCCCAGCATCCCAGAGCACCCTCCTGGCTCTGCCCAGCAGCAAGAGCTCCTGTTGTGGAGCCAAGAGCAGCACCGGCACCCGCTGCCTGGGTGTGCTTTAGCTCCGATCCTGCAGGAGCCCAGGTTAGCTGGACCCTCTGCCAGCTCCCAGCCCGCGCTGGGTAGTGGGGTGGCCCTGTCTGCACCCCATCCCCAGCAGAACATCTCAGCCCTGGCTGATGTTAGCCACGAGAGCAGGGCACCCAGTGTGGGTACCCGTGTGCAGGGCGATACTGCGGGTAATGGAGCCCAAGGGGAGCCAGGGTTTTACAGCAAGGTCCTCCATCACTCCACAAGCACAGTCACCACGGACACCCTCTCCTCCCTCCTCTGGCCTGGGAGCTTTCCCCTCTCCGTAGATCAAAGCAGCAGCCTCACGCCAGGCTGGCACGGAGCAGCCGCCCACTAAAAACTTTGGGTGGCACAAGGTAGGGAGGAAAGCTTCTGCCCCCCCGAGCCCCAAGCACAGCTCAGCGGATGGGCAAGTCCGGCAGCACAGGGGTCCGGGCATGGCACCCCGGCTGGCACAGCACCCCGGGGTGCTGGGGCACAGCCCCTGCCCTCCGCCCCGCGTCCCCCCCAGGGAACGCGCTCGCTCTCCGGCGGGGAGGGAGGAACTCTCCACAAGCCAGCGCAGTTTATGTTTCCCATATGGAAACAATCTGCATCCAAGAACAGCTTTGTTTCTAGCGAGCCATTTATAAACTTCCCCAAACGCTTTGCACATCAAAAGCCCCGGCTCACGTCGCTCCCTGGTAAGGCAGCTCAGGGAGCATCCAAGCTGGAGCGCCCTTCAGGAAAGGCAGCTGAAACCAATTTATCTCCTCTTTTCTTCTAGGGACAAAAAGCTTACAGACCAAGTGGCTGAATATTCCCTATTGCTCAGTCCCTCAGCACCCCATTGCTCCTAACCCCAGCCCCCCAAAATATTACTTTGCCCCCCTTGATTTTCTTTATGGGTTATTATTTAAGATACATTGCCTGTGCAACTATTTCAGCGCCCACAATGCCTAAGCAGGCTCAATTAGTCGGAGAACCCTTGCAAGACAAACATCTCCATCAAATCAAAAGATGCTGAACGTGCAGATCCCGCCACCACGCCACCACCCCTCGGAGCTGCCCGGGAGTCCCCCGGGCCTGGGACCGCTCGCAGGGGCAGTAACGGAGAGGAGACTTACCCAAGTGTCCTGCAGCCGCGAGCGCCGAGCAAGCACAGCTCTGTGCTGGCAAGAGAGCCGAGTGTGGTTCACGCTTCCCCTCCCAGTATATAACCCGTCCAAATCAATGAATCAGCACAGGGGCAGCGTCGGGGTTAGGGAAAGCGCTGGAGCAGAGCTGCTTCCAATTCTTATTTCCTCGGCAAACAGAGCGAGTGTCTCAAGGATGGAGTTTTGGGTTTCCCTCTCCCAAACGCCAGCGCTCTTGTTTGAAGACAAGCAGATGCCCCCGCAAACAGGCTGCTCGCATCTGCCAGCACCCAGGTAGCAGCTCGGCCCCGGGACCCCCCCCGGTCCTCCATGGGACATGGCTCCGTGCCCCGACCCGCGGGGACAGGTGAGACAAAGCAAAGCCCCCAGGCACGATCCTGCCCTTTGCTGTCACACATTCCCACTGGGACTACTCCATGGCATCGCCGTGGTACACGCACAGCACTTGCCTCCCCAGCTACAGCCCCTGCAAGCGTCAGAACCTCTGGCCGTGCCCCTGGCAGCACAGGCAGCCCCCCCAACACACTGACCCTGCCCGGGGTCCCAGCTCTCATTCATGCCCACCCCCCGACAGGAGATGCAACTGGGTGGGCACCCACAAGCACCGGCTCCGAGGGTGCTGGAGGTGCCACGGAGTGGCCACCAAGCAGGGGTCAGTGATGCTGTAGGTGCCATCCAGAGGCCAGGCTGCTTCAGAGAGCCCTCGGTAAGCTGGAGCATCTCCCACCAGCACTGCCGTGCCTGCAGGCACTGAGAAACCCCCTCCGTGCCGATTGCAGGCAGCCTGGCAGCCCCAAAGCGGCACACGCTGCCATCTCCCAGGGGCTGTGCACTGCTCTTCATCCCCAGCAGCCCTGACACACGGGTGATGGAGCCCAGCAGCCAGGGGCGTTTGGGAATCAGGACAAAAGCCCGTCCCATCCACCTGTTCAGGGTGCCTGCTGACACCCCTCCCCTGCCCTCTCCAGCCCACATGGCTGCATGGGGGTGCTCTCGGTCCCCTCTTCCCAGCCCAGGTCCGCCCCCTTTCCCACCTGCTCCAGCAGCTGCCAGGAGCGGATATTCAGGAGGATGCAGCTAAGGAGAGCCAGCGTGCGTGGCCCCTTTGAGCTTCCTGGAGCCGGAGCAGCTCCGTGCTAACCACGGGGCATCTGGAATTTCCCTGACCACGTCTAATCCTGTCTCAGCCCACCCATGTTTCCGCCAGCCACAGCAGACCCTGCTCAGGTCCCAGCCGGCGCTAACGAGCTGCTGGAGATGGGAACAGGACGGGGCCGCCGCCGGAGAGGGGTGAGGAAGGCTGACTCCATCCCCACGCTCCAGTGTGTCATGCGAGAGGGGTGGGAGGGCGCAGGGCTCGGCAGGAGACGGGGACCATGTTCAAAGTGGAGATCGCACCAGGATAAACAACAAACTGCGGGGACAGAGAGGGGAGTTTCCAGCCAGACTGGGAAGAAGGCAACAGGGATCGTGGGAAGAGGGTAGGCAGTGGGACCTCAGCTGGAGACAACCGTCACCGATATGGCAGATCACATGGCGGGTCCGGCTGCCGTGGGACACGCTGGATGGCCACGGACCCCTCCCCAGCCAGGGAGCGAGCACTGAGGCTGGGACTACCCTCCGGCCACGCTCCTTGCCTGCTCCTGGAGCAAAACCCAGGGATTTGGGCACAGAGAAGGGGCATTTTGAAAACACCACCCGCAAGCGCTTTAGCTCACACTCTATTGACATAGCAGATTTTTCCCAGCACCGTAGTTCCCGAAATAACCACCCCGCTTCCTTGACAGCGATGCAGCCGGAGGTCAGGCTGCGGGCTTGGGATCTGCCCGCTCCCTCCAGCCCTGGCAGGAGAGCAGGGCTCTCGTGGCCTTATCACACGCTTATCACTGTCTCTGTCTGCCCAGCGCCAGCGCTGCTGGGCTCCTGCCTGCTCTGACTCATCCCAGAAGCACACAGCCTTTCAGCAAGGCAACACAGCAATTAAACCCCAGCGCTTCCGAAAAACCACCACCCCAAGCCCAGTCCGACAGAGGAATGTCAGACTCAGCTCCTTCCAAGCAGCGCTGCCCCGGGACGGGGGGACAGGGATGCACCGGTGGGTACCCTTAAACACCCTGCCCCCAGGAGGGGGGTGATGAGGTTATGGACCCTGTGGCCAGACAGAGTGCCCGGGTACCCACCCTGCCAAAAATCCAGCTGTCTCTACCCATGCCTCGGGAATCTGGCTCCAGCTCCTGTTTGGGCAGGATGAATCTGTTCTTAAGACATCCCTAAAAATAAAGCAAGGCTGAGTAACAGCACAAGCCCAAGCAGAGAGGGAGCCGCTCCTGCTCCCGGAGGTGAACGCGCAGGAGCTCGCCCCAGGCTACGCGCATGGGAGGGGAGCAGAGGGTGTGGGAGCCCGGGACGGCAGCAGGGACACACTCTGCACATCTGGAGGGGAGAGGCAGCTCCCAGGGACAGGGGATGCGATGGAGGGTGAGATAAGCGTTTTGCAGAGGGAGGCTGCTCCGCATAGCTGAGAGCTCGCACGGCACTGGACGGAGTGGAGCAAACCTCACGCCACGGGAAAGCCCTTGGGTCCAGTAGTGCTCCTGGGGACCTTCCCCACCTCCACCTGCACCAGCCAGAGAAAGGGGGAACCCCCCAGACCAAGCTCGGCGTGGTATGGAGTCACTAAGGGGATGATGGAGCCCAAGGGTGGGCACCTGCCAGACCCTGTGCCACGGGGCTGGTGGCAAAACCTGCATTCACGGCTGTGCGCAAACATGGTTTTCCCATTCCTTACCAAAGGCAGTGGCCGAATGCTGCTGTGCGGGGGAAAGCAAGAGCGTGTGGTGCTGCCAGCAGCCCTAGCCTGGGATGGAGGAGCCCTCGCATCCAAAAGCCCCCAGCGCTTTCTGCAGGCATTTCTCCGCATGCTGCTGAGACCCACGGGAGAGCTGGAGGTCCTGTGGCAAGCGGTCCCAGCTAGGGTTACCCTTGATGTAACAGTGCCTGGGGCTCCCGGAGGCCAGCAAGGCCAGAAGCATGCAGCCCTTGGCCACGGTCTCCAAGCTAATTGCATTTAATGTAGTCTGGGATCCCAGCCCCACCAGGGCTCCTGTCTGCCCTGTGACCTCTTGCACAAGCCCTGGTGCTCCCCCCATGCTGAGCTCAGCCCTGAAGCACCACCAGCCAAGGAGGTCCCAGGAACCCCAGGACAGCAGCATCACCCCTTTCTGGGGAGGTCAGCCTTGCTCCTGGCCAGCGCGACAGTCACGGGTCCCCTGGTGCTGGAACATCTCCGCTGCACCCCCACAGCTGAGACGGCGGGTGCAGCAAAGCCGAGCAGCTCTGAAGCACCAAGGGACTCGAGGCTGCTTGGAAAAATTCGTGTAATCGCTAAAATTAGCAGCTTGTGGGTTTGGCCGGGAGAGCGCATCGCTCATCTGCCAAACAGCTGAGCCCGCTCGCCCACGCCGCACAGCCCCGCTCCCCCCAGCCCTGCACACCTCCAGCTGCCAGCTGAATTGCCACCCCTGGGAGGGACGGGACGTCCCCAGGACCTGCCACTGCCCACTGCACAGGGCAGGGACACACACCCCACATCACCCCCACAGTTACTTTGCACTGCTGCAAAGCCCCCGCCACGCTATGAGAAACCCCCCCGGTGGCCCCCGGTGCTCGCAGAGAGCGGCCAGCCCAGGGCAGGGGGCCAGACTCTGCTCTGCTGGAGAGGAGGAGGAGGGTGGAGGGCTGGGCTGGGGGCCAGGGGAGGGGTCCCCTCGATGCTCCAGCATGGGGGGGACACCTCCGGGCCTGAGCCGTGCAGCAGGATGCGTAGGCTCGAGCTGCGGCTGAGGGATGGAGGGAGGTGCCTTAGTCCTTGGGGAGCAGTGCTGGGCCACCCCCCGCCCATCAGAGAGGCGCCAGCAGCCCCTTCCCCACCGCACACCCCCACCCTTTTGGAGAGCCCAAACCACAGGCCTCCTCCATAGACCCAGCGATCCCGCCTCCATGGCTTTTTCAGCTCCCTACTGGAAACAGGGCCAGGGCTGCCTCGCTGCTCATGGCCACAGGATGCCCCATCTGGGGCCAGGGATGGGGACTTGTCCTGCCTTCCCTGGGGACGCACATGTGCAGGGTGGGAGCTTTGGGAAGGAGCAGCAGCCCCGGTACCTCCAGGACAGGAAGCAGGGATGGCCATCAGGCTAACCTCCGTCCAAGCACCAGCATGAGACCTACCACAACCCTCCTGGAGCTCAAGGAAAATGGCATTTAGGATCTCAAGCACCAGCGGGGCTTCACCTGGCCAGCAGCACCGTCTCCTGCAAGCTCGGCCCTGGCCCGAGCCCCGAGCGATAGCAGCAGCACGCAGGGCTTGGCGCGGGCTCAGGGCAGCGCTAGGCTGGAAGGAATGTGGGGCTTGCGGCCAAGTCCGCCTGGAGAGATAATCCAAAGCGGAAAGAGCTTGTCCGATGGGCGCTGGGAGAGGGGGGAAGGACCGGCTGGAGGGGGAGGCGATGGCGGGGGGGCTGTCGCTGCTCATGCACTGCGAGGCGTTTGCTGGACCAGCTTAGCCCCACGCTTCATCTCCGTGCCTGGCACCAGGGAGTGCTCTAGGGACCCCTTCCCCACACCTCAAGGGGGAAAGGGCCCCATCCCTCCCCAGGGCCCACGGGGAGGGCAGAGGAGTGCACAGCAGGCTGCCAAGCCACTGCTGGCCCCCTGCCCTGGGCTTTTTTTCATCTAGAGAGACACAAAGGCACAGCTGGAAGCCCGGCACGACGCAGAGAAACACGACAGTCCGGCCGCAGTGATTGCACAAGAGGTGGCGGGATGTCTCCGGGTGCCGACGGAGTGGCACTCGCCCACCGTGGCCCCGGCAAGAGGCTTTTCCAGGGCTTATCTGCCCATAAACACCCAGGAGGGAAGGGAAACCCAGACTCCAGCTAGGAAAACGGAAGCATAACACCTCCATAGCTGGCCCATCTCTGGACAGAGCAGGGGCAAAGCAGGAGCTTCAGGCCTCCTGATCAGTTTGTAAACACTCACAGCCCCAGCCTTGTCCCACAGATACGTGCCTTTGGCTGCGTCTCATCCCAGCTATTCCATTATCCCCAGGAAATGCCGTGCTCCGATACCACGGATGCTGAATCAGCTTCCCCAGGCGAGATGTGCTGGTCGAAGGCCCGGAGGAGATACCGCCAATGCTCCATAACGTCAGGCAGAGGATCCCAGAGCTCCTGCCTCGCAGCCAGCAGTCCCACACGCTCCTGAGCCACAGCGCACTGCCGGGTGTCTTCTCTGAGCACATCCGCCATCACCCGGCTTCTCTTTCCCACCAGGAGACGGAAGATCCGAGGTGCAGGCTCCGACCTTGCTGCTGTGTGCTGGAAGGCTGAGCTGCTTCTGGTAGGCACCTACCTGAGCTCACTCCCCTCTACCAGCAGCCACACGGGCCCTCCAGCAGCTCCTGGCCGCATGTGGCAGAGGTGAGAGGGAAAGAGCAGACAGCAAGGACACAAGCCCAGGACATGGGTGCTGGAGTCTTGGAGGGGTTCCTGCAGGCAGAGAGCTGCCGGCACTTACGGCAGCAGTTAATTCCCTCCTCATCACCACGGTCTTTGGGGACTCTGTGCATTGAAGCCCTGACAAGCAAAGGAGAGCGGCACCTGCAGAGACATCAGGCTGGAAACACGCTGTGTACTCCATGGCCTGGCACAGGGGTCAGAGCTCCCACTGCTGCAGGATTTCCTAAAGCAGAGAGAGCAGCAGCAACTGCCACAGAAAGAAGCGTTTGAGGGAACCCAGGGGGTTACAGAAGACCCTTGGCTCGGCTGCACTGGTGACATACCCAAAGTGCTCCCGACTAGGATGCGGCCCTGGAGGCAGCTCCTGGACTCGGAGGTCTGGTTAACATGGAGGGCTCTTAACCGGGATTCTGCATCCCGTACAGGAGCCAAGGATGTGGAGCCGATCCCCAGTCACCCAGTGCAGACATGCTTTGCACCCACCCTTTCCCCAGCAGCAGGGATCCCCTGGACCGGGGACTAGATACCTCCAACGCTTTTCCAGCCCACTGTCCCCCCAGGCCCAGCCTGGTGGTGAAGGCTGGGCAGTAGATCATGGAGGTGTGGGCTGCAGGGACCAGGAAGAACCTTGCCGATACAACTGGTGACAGCAAGCCATGCGTGCTGTGAGACAGCAGCAAGGCAATGCCAGCCAGAGAGAGGGTCCGAGGAGTGACCCCCCCTGCCGCAGCCACTGTCATGCCGACCTGCAAACAGAGCGAAATGGAGATGGGATATAAATAAGCAGATCCTTGGATTTCCCAGGCCAGGGAGTTTTGCAGGAAGGGCTGAGCTCTGCTGGGCAACAAGCAATGAGTCAGAGGCAGCTGAAATTAGGACACCTCATAGGAAGAGTTAGTAGAACACCCCAGGCCCTTATTGCTCCAGCCTTTTGTTGTCTGCTGACTTCACTTCCCCGTCTAGCTCAAGCGCAGGGAAAGCCCAATGACGGCATGTAAAGAGGAATCATCATCCTCCTCCTCCCAGCACTTGGCTGTGTGCGGCCGGGAACCAAAGCCCCCACGTGCTAGAGCTCAGCCCCTGCACAGCGGGAGCCAAAGGAGCTGCGCGGGCCCAGCTGGCCCCACCGCAGGGCCAGGGCGGCCAAAGGAGGGCTCACAAAGATGGCAGCTGCTGCTCATCCCATGCTTTTCCCGAGGTCGGGCATCAGGGTGCTGTACGCCCATATGGCAACAGAACGGTTGCTTTTTTTAGAAATCAGACAGTGTGCATCCGAGTGCCCGCAGCCACAAGCCCACTTCTTCAGTGCCTCACCGAGGCAAACAGCAACCAGCAGGGTTTGTAAAGCAATTCCCTCGTTAGTTCAGATTATCCTTATCTCCTGCCTGCAGCGAGCAGATGCTTGCGTGGCACCGGTACGACGGCGCTGGAGCTGGCACAGCACTAACTGGTCATTACAGCTGTCCGACCAAGAACCTAAATTTATCACAACTGCCTCCTTTAAAGCACCAGCATGTAACAGCCCAGAACCACCACCAAGAAAGCTTCATGTCGGTTTTGTGCTTCTCTCAAATATATTGCAATAAATATTCTGGAGCTTCTGTTTATGAATCCAGTCCCAGTTTGCTTTGCACCAGCTGCAGTGACCTGTATTTCTCCTTCTTTAGAGATGGCTCTAACTACCGTTTAGCTGGGCTTGCTAAATTTTATTAAACCTCACCAGCAAGACAATGCTTATTTAACACCACAGAAGCACATTACCTTTTTTCACAGCCTAGAAGAGGAATTCAAGTCCATCAGCACAGCACCCTGAAACAAAGCAGGCCATGGTTTATTCTCATTGCCTAGAGTAGCCCGCAACAGGGAACACCCCAAAAACCTGCAGCAAATGCAGCCTCTCCTCACCTCGGGCTTGTAAGGTGCCATTCCAAGGCCACACAGGAAAGATTTTGATAGTTAGAAAGTCATTAAGGCTACAAAAGGACTCCTAGAGTATAGGTACTCTATAGCTGAGCACCCACAGAACCACATCGAGGGGCTCTTTAACCCAGCCCTAGGCTTTTGAGCACACCAGGGCTTTTAAGAACAAACTAAGTCATGTAAATAAGATAAAAACTAACAGTTAAATCCAAGAGCTACCAAAGTAGCACATGCAGTCTGACAGCTATCAGTCTACTTACAAACTAAAAGATTTACAGCAGTCAAAACATTCAAAAACATTTCAGTATGAAGACCAAAACCCACACTCGGGAGTTGCATTCGCATGCCAACACTTGAAAGGGCTGAAGTCAGGGAGTAGTACTATGGAATAGGAAAAGGTAAAATGTACTGAGACCGAGTGTGACTGAATATGGTACCGCACACTGAAATTTGACAGAGATACGCATGTTCCCCAGCCAACTTCAAAAAAGCTGGCAGCACTTCAGGGCCCGCACTTCAGGCAGGCTCCCTCCCACTTTGCTGCACACCTGTGTTTTGCCAGCCAAGCCCAGGACAGACCATCGCCTTCTCTCCCAGCTCAGTCAAGACCAGCTCTCAAACCAAAGATGCTTCTCTGGAGCTAAGCATCAGTCCTGGGTATCTGCCTCGTGCTCCGGTTTCAAGACCTTGCTTTTCAGACCACTGGTCAAAGTTTAAGGACAAAAGTGGTTACTTCAAATTCAGAGTTGTAGTAACGTTACAAAGTCTCCAAAAAAAACAAGCAAACTACAAAACACATGAAGGTTGTACTTCCTAGACCAGCATCTTACTTATCTTGCTCTGGTTAAGCTAAAGGAAAGCACTGTTAGCTTTAAACAGTACTCCTTCCTCCTGCCAGCTGAAGACAGAAAGCAAAAACTAAGACTCTTGCACCACATCATTCTGCCCTCACCCTCATTTTTAAAAGGTCTTTTCCAGCATCTCCTCCTAAAAATAACATTTATTTTCTCAATAAGGAGACAAAACATTGCAGGCAGTACAAGGCATAAAAGCATTTGGAGTACCACGGGCAACCTTTAAAGCACGGCTGAAGCAGCGTTCCTATGTAGGCTTCCCTGCCTTGGTGACACTTCCATCAGAGCAGGTGGCATCTGGAGGGACGGGGCTGCAGCCCAAAGCAGGAAAATAGTAACACACACATAGAGGTGACCACAGATTTTCTTTTGGCTCCAGGGTTCATGCACCAAGCGCTGGAGCAATATACAGTGATTACAACCACTTCTGGCAAACCCTGTAAGGTACATAAAAGCACATTTTCATTATGCTGTAAAGACAAGGTCTTTATGGTTCCTGCTATAAAGATTTGTAATTCATATCCGAATCAAGTGCCAACTGCCCAAATGCTCAAAACGCATCCAAAACAGTGCTTTTAATCCTCTCTTTGGCTGGTATTCTCCATCTTCTTAAAAAAATGTATCAGAACTACAGGCTGAGCAGGAGCATTTCCGGAGTGCAAGAGTTGCCTGGTTTTACCCATCACATACAGCCCGAGTACAATGGTTACAGTCTGGAGTGCTAAAATCAAACTGTGAAGGCACAAAAATAGCTGACAATCAGAAACTCTGGCATTAAAATAGGGGTTAGCACTCCTGCGGGCTGGCAGCTCATCCCACTGGGCAAGAGTAGTTAAATCTGTTCCTCTGACACTGTTGGTTTCTACTATGACACTGGGAGAAGTCTGGATTGGAACATCTGAGAAATGAAACCTAGGCTGTCCAACATCTTCAACATGGGAATAGGTAAAATCTGGAGTTGCAAGAGGAATTGATGTGGGTGTGCTGGTATCCGCGTCGGACACCACTGTTACAGTAGTCTCCCAAGATGATGTTAAGTGCTCCGTCACAAGAGCAGTCGAAGTCTGGGAATAGGTTGAGCTGAACATCTGGTATGTAATGGCTGTGGCTGGCAGGCACTGCAGGTGATCATCTGTTAGAGCCACAAGAGAAATATTCTGTAGTGCTAGCGGGCTGTCACATGTTAGAGATGGTGTGTTTTTAACTATCTCCATGCTCTTCTGGAGCCACTCTTGGAAACCAAGAATTTGGCAATCGCATTTCCAAGGGTTGTCGTCAAGGACGACTTCTTGCAGCTCAGGTAAAGCAGTAAAGAAATCTCCAGGAAGAGACTGCAGCTTCGTACTATTGAGGTAAACTTTCTGAAGGTGCTTGAGATTACGAAAGAGGTTTCTAGGAAGAACCTCAAGCCTTGTATCATAAAGTGAAACGTTGTGCAGTTTCCAAAGGCTCAGGAAGATGCCCTCTGGCAGACTGGAAATATTATTTGTATGCAGAGAAAGGCCCCGCAGTTCATTCAGACCACTGAATACATTCTTGGGAAGAACGCTAAGCTCTGGATTAAAACTTAGCACAAGAAGCTCCAAATTTGTCAAGTTACTGAACACAAAATCTGGTATTGTTGAGAGCTTTGTGTGATACAGCCACAGGCTACCAAGATGCCTCATTTCTCCAAATAATATTTCTGGAAGAGACTTCAGTGGGTTCCTGTACAAGGTCAATTTAGACAGGTCATGCAAATGCAGAAAGAGTCCAGGAGGCAAAGCCTCAAGCCTGTTTCTGGAGAGAGTTAGGCTTCTCAGTTTACAAAGACAATGAAACGCATCAGGGGCAATGGACTGGATGTTATTGGAATGCAGGAAGAGTTCCAGCAGCTCCTTCAGGCTATCAAACATCCCAGACTCTATTGAAGACAGCCTGTTAAAATACAACATCAGCTTCTCAAGCCTGGCTAACGCACTAAATATATTTCTGGGAAGTGCTGCCAAACAATTTCTTGACAAGTTCAGTACTTTGAGTTTGGCAAGTTTCTTCAGCACGCCACTAGGAAGTGCTGTTAGTTGGTTTTTGTTCAAGAAAAGGTCCTCCAAACTAGCTAGTTTGTCAAACAGATTTTCTTCGATGGATTTCAACCTGTTATTTTGAACGATCAACTGCTGAAGCTGCACCATGTCATCAAACACTCCTGGAGGAAGTTCAACCAGCTTATTATCTAGCAGTTTGAGGGCTTTTAGCCTTCTCAAGCCTTTAAAAGCCATTGGTGAAATCAGAGAGATGGTGTTTGAAGACAAGGTAAGATGCTGCAGTTCCACCATCCTAGCGAAAACATCTTGCAAGTATGTTACGTTGGTGTCCGTTATGTGAATTTCTGTCATGTTACAAGGCAGATTTAACGATTCCAGGTCTTTTATGTGGGGACCAGAACAGTGAATTGCATTTTTTGAAGAGCAGTCACATTTCTTGGGACAAACAGATGCATCCAGCTGGAAGAAAAGCTTGATCACCACTGACAAATGAAACATCAACATCCTTGTTGAAGTGCCAAAAACATCAGCTGTTACAAGAGACAAGAGAGAGTCAGGATTTTATCACAAGTAGTTAATAACTTAATAGCCAACAAAGTTGTATGAATATATCACAAAACCTGCAAATATGTGCAAAATTTCTCTTGGTTCGAAAGCAAACTTCAAAATCTCTGTTACTGTTGACTGCAAATATTTCTAAGGTGCTCGGCTTACACTGCGAAGTACAGATAAAGCTCTTTTGTAAATCAAGTATCCCTTATTTATATTTGTACTAGTCAAGTATAATAAAAGCATATGAAAATCATGATGAAACTCTAAGTCATCATAAGGCATGTATTTATTTGAACAGAACAGCATTACACCAAGTTACACACAGAAAGTATTTAAAAAAAAATCAAAAGGTCCAGTACCCACAATATTTTTTATTGTAGGTTTTCTGAGGTTTAAAAATAAAGTTTAGCCTGCAAAAATAGATAATGGAGGTAAAAAGGGTGTCCTATATTTTAAGTGGCCAAAAGAAAAACAGCACACAGTTCTGTTAAATCATCTCTCAGCATTTGCAAGTGATCGCTTCTTGGAACAGCCCAAGAACACACAAGAAGCAACAGGCTATTTTTGACATCGCCTGAAATAACACACAAGAGCTCGTGTAGCACGGGCCAGGAGCGAGCCTCTGATAAGCAAGGAGTCTTGTTTCAGCAGCTTAACGCAAGACTAAGTTAACAGTGGTATTAAAAATACAACAAAATGAGAGAAAAGAAAAGCCACGAGGTTTGCTAGAAAGCTGTACCAATAAAGGTAGAGCTGGATGAAACGTACCACAAAGTCGGAAAGTTGTATGGATTTCCAAACACGAAAAGGAACAGGAAGGCAATGGTTGTAGCTATAATGATAATATTTACAACAGCGAGTCAGACAGAAATGCACAGTTTAGAAATACTTCCCTAGTGACATCAACAAGTCCAAGTGTATCAGAAACCTTGAAGTCAAGCACCTGGCTGGTCAGTAGGAGAAGCAGCAGCTGGGAGCACTGGATTAGCTGGACAAGTTCTGCAGACGTAACTGGAATAGCCGACACCGTGTAGGTTTTCAGCACCAGGAACACTGGGGGAGAGGAGGGCTCCATCCCAACATACCCTTTTCCAGGGGCAAGGATGAAGCTCTCCCACACCAACCCCACAGACAGACATGGGTACAAACGCCATCACTTGAAAAGAAGTCAGGTGGGATAACAGAGCCCCTCGCATGCCTGAACTGCTGACAAGTACACACCACCATGGATCAAAAACAGCTGCTGCATCAAAAAAAGAAAAAAGGAGTTCTTTAAAAAAAACAACATTATTATTGGTTTGGTTCAGAGTACTGAAGACTGTTAAAATCTGCATCCCTTCCTTGGGAAGGGAAGGACATGGCACCTAGTGGTGTCAACTACCATCAACATGGTGCCGCAAAGCAAGCTCTCGCTGGGCTTACCGTTCAAAGAGTCGTAGAAAGTCACTCAAAAAAGGCCGTGAGACCTCACCCTTCCAAAGGCCTTTTCCATATAAAACAAGAATCTTTCAGAGAATCTCGCCCTCCTAGTAATCCCCCCCACCATCTCACATAAACCAGCGATGCCTTCACCTCAATAAACTCATAAGCCAGGCTGCTCCTGATCCCACCTCTCCCCACCTCAGCGTGCCAATAAGGGGCACATCCCCACGCACCCAGGGCAAGTATCTCAGCCTACAGCCCGCAGCATGCGGAGCTGGTGGCCACTGAGCTGTTTCTGGGGGGCGTTCGAGCACAACCCTCCACACAGGGCAGAAATGCACCGAGAAATTTCTGTTTCAAGCCCTGACTGGTATCTCAGCCTGCACGAACTCAACCCAAGACCACAGCAGAACTACACTACAGGATTCAGCAAGGCGAGAGAAATAATGATCTAGAGAACCAAATGGGGGAAAAAAAACCAAAAACACCCAAACCACCAAACTGTTATGCTACAGACTGCAAATGCAGGTCCTTCCAAGGGCACGACTGCAGTCTAAAATAAAAAACAGGCTAATGCTAGACTGTAGACTGGCGACGTCCTTTTTCCAGGTCTCATAAAAAAAGATAAGAAAGTATTCAAGGAGGCAAGGTTAGACACTCAGAAGCGCTCACAAACAAACAACAGAACGGTAGAAATTCTTTGCAAGAGATTAAGGCCACAAGCGTATGACTGGCACAGGAACTGGATAATCCTATTCAGACATCTATATCTGCTAATGGTATTTTTTTCAAGTAGTAATTTAAACTTCCACAATTGAAGATTTTAATAATAGGAAATACAGTAAGATCCACGTAAAGGTCATACTTATCTATTCCCAAGTACTAAAATTTTCTCAAACCCTCACACAAGACACCTGGCATTCCAGAAAGGACACCAGCCTGGCTGGTCATTTACCATGCTCTGGTCTACAGCCTCTTTCCCCTCCTACCCACCCCCTTAATGTTTCTCAGACTATGAAAGGATGCCAAAAGCAATACATTAATGCTCTTCGTATATTAAAAGTCACAAATCAGTTTTGGACTTAGTTTCATAGAATACTGAGCACACGTATCATTTACTATGGTGCTTCACTTTATTACTTTCTTGCAAGTTTCTAAACTCGTATTACCATGAAAAACGAATTTTGAACTGTACCTTAGAAACTTATCTGCTTTTCAGAGGAACTGAGCAGGCAATCAGGCTTCAGCATGATTCTGCACTTTAAATGGGAAGTAAAACAGCAAAACGCATCCTCTAGATAACACTTTCACCCATATTTGCGTAACTTCTCTGAAAGGCCAAAGAATATTTTAAGCTTCAGAGCAGATTTTCCCTACGCTTAGTTGTGTAAGCAACCAGCTTCCAGAGGTTGCATGCAACTCCAAATGTAGAACTGGAGACACTCACAACACAGGAGAAAGTTTGAATTCACACGTGCAACAGCACACAAAACCACTTGTAGCTTCTTCAACAGTGATATTAGAGTAAGTGCTTCAACCAACCCAGTGCAAGTCTGGCTAGAGTCAGAAATCTATTTCAACATGAATTACGATCAGAAAGAAATTTCAAATTTGTTAGACAGTTTCACCATGGTCTGCTACACAGGTGCATTAGGTTTTGAAGGAGTGGACACATTCTACTTCACCAAGTGACTGAGATGTACCTTCACAAGGCTGCTCTGACTTTTACTTTCTTGCAGGATTGGAGTCAAAGCAATTTGAGCATGGAATGAATCCACTTAACCCTTTGGCTAAACAATCCAGGGTTGACCCATTTGGCTTCTGTTTTTCCTCTAAATCTTCTGTAGTCACAGTCCAACAAAACATAAAGCCTGAAAGATTCTGAAGAGAGAAAAGATTTAAGTTTTCAAAATACGAGCTTGAAATCAAAAGATTAAGTTTTTGTAATGAAGTAACCAGGTATTTCAAACATCTTATCTTCAAGTTTAAAATCATGGGCTCTGTCAGTGAATGTTTAAACAGAAGGGGAGCAACAGGACAGAAAAGATGTCTTAATTTCTGTGTGATTTTTCTAAAGGTGATTGCGACAACAGTGCCAGCTCACAAGCAGGAACATTTGCCCAAGAGTCTTTCCAAGATAATGCCTCCCACACACCAAAGAACAGAAGGAACATCTGGGTAACAGAAGGTGGAAACAAGTTGCTATCACACGTACAAGGTCTGGCTTTGCAATGGCTCTTGTAAGCCACCAGGTAAAAGAACAGTCAGTATTATCCCACTGCAGAACAGCAGTGCTGTCATACGCCCTGCTAACGCGTGGCATGCATACTTTCCCACCACCGGCTTTAAAAATACAGAGACTCTGAACAAGATACCCATGAAATGTTCAAAGCCAGGCTGGATGGGGCTTTGAGCAGCCTGGTCTAGTGGGAGGTGTCCCTGCCCAGAGCAGGGGGGTTGGAACTAGATGATCTTTAAGGTCCCTTCCAACCCAAACCATTCTATGATTCTGTGCCATCAGTGAGAGTAAATCTGTATTCTTCAACAAGCTTTGGATCTAACCATGTGAAGAACAATTAAAAACAATTTCATGAAACTAATGAAAAGAGTTAAAATATCTGTTCATTTTAATTTTATTTTCAAAGAGCTTCAGTCACAAAAATGATTTACAAGTCTATTTACAATTCTATTGTACAGTTATTTATGTATGCCTCTTGACAACAGGGTACCATTCTAGAGCAGCAATACATATTTTTAAATACAAAGATGTAGTATCATTTCAGATTTAAAAATAAAAAGGAAGCTGAGCTTCTAGAGAGCGCTGTAATGATGAACTTTTTAATCTGTGTTAGGCTTGAGGAACTCATGACAAACTGAGTAGTTTCTGGTTCACATAATTATCAAACAAGCTGCAGTTTGTTGAAAATAGCTTTAAAAACCTGAAGCTTTACTGTAGAAAATCAACATATTCAAGACTCTAAAAATTGTCAAAAACCCACAGCTTTCCCTTAGACATACAAAAACCTAAGTTTACAATTCAGAATTTCATGGGAGAAATCCTACAGAACTTTAGCTCTCTCATTTTGTGATGACCAACATAAGCATTAAAAATTTGCAGCATAAAAAGGACTCCACATCTGCTTAGCATTATACTGTATACAGATATACAGTACAGGATTATTTACCCAATTTGGGATGACTGTTCAGCACAACCTTCACGAAGAAAGAAAAAAAATAAATAGAATTTTAAATCCAACAACTTTTTAAAAGTGCAACAGTAAGAGTTTCCAATTTAAAGTTATGATGAATATGGACAGTCAGTTCTGTGGGTGTTTTAGCCACTTCTACTCAAGCATTATTCGCAGCATTTTCTTTACAGTAGATTTAGTTCTATAGTACATGAAACAAGAGTTACTGCTAATTAAATCTGAAGGGAAGAGAAAAAAAAACTTTAAAAATAACCCTGAGGGATATACAATTTAATGATCTTGCAATTTATTTCTAAAAAGTAACATTTATTATTTAGCAATTGCTTTTCTGGGTAGACCAGTCCTTTAAGTATGTGCATAAATAATATTTAAAAATCAGTAATATTTACAAATCCTAATACATCAAAGTAAAATACGTACAGATTAAAGTCTGCATACACAAATAATTTAATAATAAATCAAACTCCTCAATGTAAGGCCAAAATATACAGCAGGAAGAAAATGTCTACCAAGTATCTAGCGGAGATCACTAAATTTTTCTGTTCACCTGAATTTAGACTTCCAAGATGAACATTAGAAGAGATTCTTTTCACTACAAACTGAATTTCATCTTACTTCAAAGCAGAAACTGAATATGCTAGTGCAGATCTAGTTTGCTGCGTTTCTGAAAACCAGAAAAACTAAACTGCTCAAAATGAGAGAAATTATAGGTGGCCAAACTCAGCTCTTGGGCAGGAAGGCATAAATCCCAATAATTGCAGAAGATGCAAAAGCTTATTTTGTGGCTGAACTTGCAACAACAAGAAGGATTCTCAGAAAAGCAGATTTATTATTCTTGACTAAGCGTCAGGAGCAAATAGGTCAGAGCTCAAGCATGCAACCTCAAGAACATTTACTAACTCAGAAGGCATACCTTAAGGAAACTAGCTCCCATTTGCAAAATATTCAAGTTTAAGAGACTCATGACCCATTAGTCACTCAATCAAGTGGAGACACTTGCCAATTTCAGTTTTAGTAAGAGTTCCCCAAAAGGCTCTCCGAAGATAACCCCACCTTAATAAGCTGTTTCCTCCTTAATAAGTCCACCTTAATAAGCTTTCTACATAAGTCTAATAAACTAGAATAAGACTGAAAGACTAGCTTCAGAAACCAGAGAAGCTGCAAGAAATTACGATTTTAGAGAAAGTATTAAGCAAAAGCATATAAGAAGGAAAGACACAAATATTTTCTTTCACTTCCGATGGAACAACCAAGTAAAATGGTCAATGAAATGGAAAGCAAAAGCTTATGCGTTTAAGGAGAAGTCACAGCTCCCAGGTCCCAGATGCATAGCTTCACAACATTCTTCAACTAAAAAATTATTTTTCTTTAAATTTGAATACTACTTACGCAGCTAAGAATTATTCTTCATCAATTATTCCATGCTACAAAGATTTTGTAAAATCAACATTGACTGAAGTTAGCCAACTGCCTCAAGTTCATGATTAGTAAGTTTACCCAAGTCCACACTTGCAGACCGCCTAAAAAGCTACGAATGTTGTTCGATGTTTATGACCTTAAGAAGCCAGGATAATACGAATTTTACATTGCTCTGTTGAATGAATGCTAAGAAAACCACCTCCCTCTTCCTCCTGCTCCACCCCTCAAAAACAAACAACAAAAAAAATAAATCAGGAAAAGAGTTGACAGCTGGGCAGGAGATAGTACACCATACACATAACATTTATGAGGAGCAAGTGCTAATAACTTAAAACCCCACGTTCTAGGAAAAAGTCTTCCAAACCATTTAGCTCCATTTTTAAATTCCCCATTGGTACAGTACGTTTAACACTGCAGAAACCGTAACATGAGCAGTAGGGGACACTGGCTGTAGTGGGGGACACTGCCCGTAGTGCCTTACAGAG
Organism: Dromas ardeola; assembly: GCA_013398915.1. Lineage (NCBI taxonomy): Eukaryota > Metazoa > Chordata > Aves > Charadriiformes > Dromadidae > Dromas > Dromas ardeola. Next base: position 13,527 of record VYZM01019523.1, on the reverse strand, counting down.
CAGCACAAGGGAATTAGGCCCAACCTGGAAAAAAATCCCCTTATTAAAACAATGCTGGAATGGAATCATCTCCACAGGAATTTAAAAAAGCCCTTTAAATTCCATCATCAGAATACACACAATTCACACTAATCCCAGCTGGCCAGGGAGTTTGGGCCCCTCCTTACACAACTATTCCAAAGGACCTGACTTCCTTCTCTAAAGGATCTCTACAGGATTGTGACTTCTCCAGATCCCTTCCCAAAGCCTGGAGGTGTCCGAACCAGTCAGTCGCATCTGGTCAAAACAGACTGAGCAAAACTCGCTATTTTTATCATCTTCCTCAAAGACACTAAAGAAGACTTTCCTGACAGTTCAGCAAGTTGAAGATGGTTTGGAGATAAGTAATTTGTGGTTAAAAAAAAAAAGTTTTAAGCTTTGCACGTGAAGATGATGCCTGCCCCTACATCTTTGCAGTTCTATTCTTCTAGTGGCCTTGTGTTTTGACACCGCCTAATGGCAAAATGATGTATCACTCCCCCAAGTGCTTAAGCAGCGTTATTGTTGATGCAAGCATTTTTTTTTTTTAATAAATAAAATCCACATAAGCCTTACAGTTCTGCAGCAAGACAGATTTTTAGCTCATCTATTTTCTCTTAATTTTGTTTCATACAGCTACATAATGCTTAAAACACTGGCAGACTCTTTGAAAGGCGTATGTTCTTAACATGCACAAATCCCAAGCGCGGGCATGTGAAAATATTCCTCCCTCCTCCCTTGCAGCAGTAACTCTGGCCTTACTACTTCAAGGTATATAGGAAAATTATCTTAAGATTTACAAAGAAAATATGGTCTACAAAGGGATGATCCAATCCTTCTGCTAGAAAAAGCAAGGTCTGTGGAGAAATGCATAGCTAAATGTAATAAAAAATGAGACAGAAGAAAGTGTTAAGATTCTCCAGCCTTCCTTCTCCAAAAACTTCAGAGTGTAGCCAAATGCCTCCCCTCCACTGGAGGCCACCAAAGCCCTTCCTTGGGGTTAGCTAGAAAGGAAGCCAAGAATCCGCTTGAAAGCAATGTGCTTTCTTCTTAAGGACAGAGCATGCTGCTTTTATAGCAGTCCCAATTCCTGCTGTGGCAGACTAAAGAATTAAAACTTAAAATCCAAACTTTACACCTGGAAACACTCTTTACTAGTAGGGACAAACTTAGAGGTACACACAACAAAACTTTAGAACCGTTCTGAGGCACAAAGCTTTTCAACAGTGAGTACCAAAAAAAAAAAAAAAAAAGGATGAAAAAGTTATTATGTGCCTCTAATATTACCATGAAACCATCACATCATAGGGCTTACATGAACACGTGCCCAGGTGAGCAGGTTAGAACAATGATTGAGATACTCCAAGCAAATAAAGTGAACCTGTTTTAACCGCCCTGCAGTTTAAACCTTCAAATACATCTCATTTAGGAACAATGAAATTTGAAAGAAGGTGGAAGGAAACACAATCATGTTTGTTCTGCCTAAGGTAACCTACATTTTTAAAATGTATAGCCATAAGATGTCTGGCTCTGAAATTTGTATTCAGAGAGACAAAACAGATGGAAATATCTGCATTAGAATTTGACATTTAGTATACTGCAATTTCAAATAAAGCCTTAAAATTACATTCTTCTGAATACTACTAAAAGACACATGCCACCAAGATCCACTGTTACGTTACAGTGATGATTTGATATGATCCGTTTCCTTGGGATGATACTTTAGCTTCTGTTGTTGTTCTGGGTTTTGGTGGCCATTCTGGATCAACCAGCAGTTCCTGAGCTAGATGCATATACTTGGCTTTTGGTGTCTTCTCTCTGCAACCAAACAGGGAAGAAAGGAAAGAGACTCCACAGCGATCCACAGCCTCCTGCAGAAGTGAACAGATTTGAAAGTTTGATTACCATAAGAAAAAATTAATATAACTTACAATACAGTCAATCGCTAGAAGAAAAACTACTATTTTCGTTTCTGATTTGCTATGTCATTGTCACATTGGACCTAGAAAGTGTAATACAGAAACTTTTCTGTTGTGTCATCTCTTCTTACTATGGTAGCAATGACATTTAAAAATCAGTAAGAAAAACCATCCGCATTATCCTAACATCTAAGGTCACCAACATCTTTTATGCATATTTTATACCTGTGTTTATCAAAACTAATATAACAGGCACCATTAAGTGATGTTACTATTGAAGAATAAAAGCCTGGTCTAGAAAAAGTAGTTAAATGCCCTGAGTCTCCAAACATTTTTTAAGCAATGAATTGTTTAACTAAAGGCAGCCAGCCAGCCACAAGTGGCAGTATTTAACGTGCTGATACTGTGAAACCTAAGTCCTACAGGTATTAACAGTTATTAAAATAGACAAATTCTTGAACTTAAGCCTTCCTTCCTATTTTTCCTCTCCCCGTCCCAAATGCATGTAACTTAACTAGCTGGAGAAGAGAAACACCAGTCCTCATTCTCAAGAGTGGATCCCTCTGATGTCTCAGAGCACCTGTCATCTGCAGGGCTGATATTTAATAGACATATATTCTGTGGTTCTCTTTATGCTCTGAATTTCTATCAATTGGCGAACTGAACCAAACATGAGCCTTAAGCACAACTACCACTCTTCAGTGAACACAAGGCAATGTTTTCTTGAACAGCCTCAAAAGAACAGATGTAAATCTGAAGTGAATACATTTAATGAAATTTAATACTGAGAAATAAACCATTGTAATTTTAACAAGAACAAATGTACAGCCAGCTAAAAGTAATAAGCCAACAGGCTTAAAAAGAAAAAGCTATTTTTTATGGGATTCACATTGATCTCCTTCCTGTATTAATGGCAGGGGGGCAGACCACATCAAGATTCATGGTCACCTGAAAAACAAGCTAAATCCTTCAGTCTCCTAAACCATCTGAGGTAGTAATAACATACTTCATTTGACATTTTGTTTTGTTTCATTTATACATGCTGTAACTTTTGCTCTCACAAGACAGTGTTCTAAAACCCTAAACCAAATTAATGTAATAAAGAACTGGATGAGATCCAGCATCAGCAATTCTGCTTCCAAGCAAATCAAGACGTTCTCCAGTCCTAGCATGCTAACTTGTGACAACACAAATAAAACTTGCTAATATGAAAACTGAAGATAAAGTGAGAAAAGTCTTCAAATCCTCTGCATTTGCTTTGCAGTTCTTGTATACAGAGCTAAATTTTTTAAGTGTCAACAAGGAGAAAAATTTAAAACTAGAAGCCTTTTCTTTTAATATTCAAGTAACAGAAATCTACTTTAAACAGTCTTAAGATAAGGCAACAGACACTTATAGATCATAAAAAAACCCAAAACTGAATTAATCAGCATGCACTCAAACGATGACAGCAAAATACTAGTCTCCAACCTGAGGCGGCTGGGGTATGGTGAGGCGATATTCTCCTTGTTTGTCTCGATTGAACACAACCTTCCAAAGGATCTTATCAAGGAGGACATTCTGTGAGACATTGCAGTGAGTGGGAAGAATTAAAGAAACTAATGATCATTTGTTGTTAGTGTGCATATTACAAATAAACCCCAAAATAGTGTTAGGCATAACTAATTCAGTGCCAGGCAAAATGAAGAGTTTACGTTATTTGTCAGTATACTTAAGTGATAAACATTTTCATTCTTAAAGTGCTCACATGAGATTTAAGAATATGAACACGTACTTTAAATCAACAGCAACAATGACCAAAACTGCATCCATTGATACAGGTAAAAATCATAAATACACATTCTTACTGTGTTTCAATACACTAAAAAAAAAAAATTCAGCACCGCAGACATGAGTGCTTACAGCAGTTTCCCCTCAAACCATCTTTAACATTACAGCGTACTTCATGCTGGAGCTAAGCTTTGCTTGGTGTTCGTTTTAAGCCGCTGACATTCCCAGAAAAGCTTCAGTGGGGTGGCAAAGCTGAGCCACCAGCAGGAAATCTGAAGAAATTCTGTAGGAGCCGTTCCAGATTTTGGAGAAGAGGGCAGAACTTGAACAATATGTTCAGTACATCTGGTTATTCTCATACAGCTGCGTGGGCGGACTCGAGAGCCTTGAACAAATCTGGCAACACAGGTGTGAACCTGTATCTTCCATGGCCTTGAGCACACAACTCTGTTCTTTGGACAGATTCCATTTCTAACATCTGACTAACCTCCGCCACTCAGAAAGGGGAGCTGATAAGCCAGGCATTTATAATAGATTTTATAATGCTTATGATCTTATAGTATACTAGAATTTTATACTGCTTTTATAAAGCTTTTTTCCAACAAATCTTCAGCTTGTTAGATGTTCATTTTTGAAGCCAGTCTGGTTTAAGTATGTCTACACCAGGCATCGGAGTTAAGGAGGAACATCTGCTTGGATTTGCCTTTGTTGTGCAGTATTTTCTACCATCTGGCAGAAAGAACACACGTGCTTTGTGAACCTAGTCTGGCACCCACACGGAAGGAGCGAAAGCTTCACACAGCATTTTGGAAAACATCTTTGGGACAACCACAGTCAGAAATCATTCCTGCTGTAGAAGCAACTAAGAAACTACATACGAGTGTAGTGTGATACAAGTGTCAAACTGGCAAGTGTGACAAAAGAAGACTGATCCAATCTCATCATTATAAGACAGTTAAAGAGGTAATTACTGACAGATTAGTCTCAGCAAAACAACCGCTAGGTGATATACCTACAGAGTACCTTGTTAAAAGAAATAAGGAGATGCCACAAGCAGATTTTCCTAAATACTGAGAATATGACCTGTACTACCCAGTAACTCTGTAGTGAAAAGCACAGTGTGCAGAAAATCCAGCCAGGCACACAAGGACAGAAGGGCAGTGAGCTGTACTGGAAGCGAAGGAATGAAATGGCCTGTGATTTCCACACAAGACACCGGACACAATGCATTGGCACCACATGAAAAAGCTTCAGGGAGCCTGAAGTAATACCGCTCGAGTTGGACAAGCACAGATCAAAAGGTGGGACAAAAGCAGGTTGAAGAAATGGAAGGTGAAGCGCATATTGTAACACAAGGTTTGGGATTTGAGGATCAGAAGGCAATGCTTCTGTTGGAGACCTGCTGTACAGTAAGACAACTTATGTCTAAACAAAGCATTTAACTAACAGTGAAACTGGAAGAAACAGGTTTTAAGTCAAAGCAGAACATCCCAAACTATGTCAAGAAAATTAAATTCTATAATTAATTCTATTCCACTCCTAAAGTATGGGCAACAAGATAAATAGGAAAGTCTGACTAAAAGGAATGTGACAAGTCATCCTACCAGTTTTGGCAATGACAGTTAAGTGACTAAAGGGTTGAAAGATGCGAACTCAAACCTGCATAGGAAAAAGAGGGAGGTGGGGCTTGAAATACTGGGTGAAAGCAAATACTCTACAGTAATTATATTGCTTAGGTTATGGTTATGAGAAACTCGGAAGTTTAGAGATTGCTGTGGGAACCAACAAGGCCCAGGAGTCAAACCTCATGAACATTTAAGCCAGAGGAGAAACATTTGCCCTTGAGAGACACGTGCTGAATCCATGGACTGACAGATTGCACAGACTTTCTACTAGAGCCCTTGCCCTTCCAGAACAGGAACATCACCAGATTGTATACAAGTTAGAAAGGATCATCTGCAGAACAAAATAATTTTTCAGCAGAAGCTAAGTTTAATTTATTTATCTCGGTAAAGTTTATCAGTGGACTGAAAATTGTAACCATCACCTATTTACAGTCCAGGTATCAACACAAAGCTCAACGCCAACAAATAATCTTAGTGTTTCAAAAAAGCTCATTTCCCAGAGATGGCAATAAAACCATCAAAACTGACTAGAAAAAGTAAACAGGAAAAAATATTTCTATCTATAAAGTTTGTTTTAANTCTATAAAGTTTTTTTTAAATTTATTATAAGACAAAAAAGCCATGTTTCCACAGCTCCAGAATAACTTTTTTTTTCAGTAGCAAGATTGCAATATACATAAAATTTAACTTTTAACAAAGAAAAAAGGAGGCAAAAAAAAGAAAATTATTAGAAGTTTAGTAGTACAAAAAAAAAAAAGACTTAAAGGACATGAAGGAAAACTCATTCACAAGCAGGATTAGAGTAAACATAGGGCAATGTAAGAAAGGCACAAGACCTTTAGGAGAGGATAAACATGTTAATAACAGGGCAAAGGCCAAAAAAATTAATATCTACTGCCATGTTTTGGAAAAGGCAAGTTATCGCCTACCATGTGAAAACAACTGAAAAACATGTTCCAATAGGCAGCAACATAGTATCATATATTGCAAATTCTATTTGGAACAACATCTTGAATAAAAAGCCTTGATAATTTTATTAAGCTACCAAAAAAAAAAAAACCAA
>VYZM01019521.1:0-27709 GCA_013398915.1 Dromas ardeola | reverse complement strand
TCCAGGTGCTCTTCTGCTGACCTCCTTCTTCAGGCTGTAGGCTTCTGTGACTGGTATTGGCATCGTACTGGTAGGACTGGGATGGGTTGATGTTCCCCTCCCCCAGCAACTCTAGTTTAAAGCCCTCTTCACAAGCTTGGCAAGCTTGTGAAGCTTGTGATGCTGCTCTTCTCTGAGAGATGGATCCCATCATTCCTCAGTAGACCTTGTTTCTCAAGGAGAGTGCCATGGTCTAAGAAGCCAAACCCCTTGCTGTGGCACCTGTCCTGTAACCATTTGTTGATTTGCCAAATACAATTGGGTCTATCAACCCCCTTCCCTTTGAGCGGGAGGATTGATGAAAAAAGTACCTGTCCCTCAGAGTCCTTGACCACCGCTTCAAGGGCTCCATCATCTTTCTTGATATTCCTCAGGCTGCTCCTGGCTGTATCACTGGTGCCAATGTAAAACAACAGCAGTGGATAATAGAGGACTGTACGAAGTTTGGTAGTCTCTCAGTGACACCTCTGATACGAGCCCCTGGTAAGCAGCACACCTCTCTAGAGAGTGCATCACGTCGCCAAATGGGTGCCTCTGTACCTCTGAGAAGAGAGTTGCCTACTACTATTGCCCGTTGCCTTTTCTTAGTTGTGCTGGTTGTTTATGGAGAGCTGATCAGGTTGCCTTATTCAGCTCCAGCGCCTATCCTGATGCAGTGGGTCTTTCCTCCTTGCTCTGCAGAGCTGTGAAGTGGTTCTGCAAGGGCATCTCAGGCTTCGGGGAAATACCTGCCTTCTGTTGGTTGTTGTTGTCACACGCTTCTAGTCTTCCATGTTATTGCCCCCCCCTCCCTTCTGTGTGTGTGCCAGAATGGAAATTTTTTGACTGTTTGGCCATGGGCTGTGAGTCCACTGCAGATTGCTGAAACCAGCAGTCTAAATCCTTTTCAGCCTCCCTGGTACTATGCAGCCTTCTCACCGCCTCCTGCAGCTCAGACACCTGCTGCAGGAGGTCCCCTACCTGTGCACACGTTTTGTAGGCAGGTCTGTGGCCTATCCCTGCCCCAGGAGAAGAGGTCGAGACACCTCCTGCAGCCTGAGGTCTGCACTGCAGCCTCTCCCTTCAGCAGCTCCCTCTGGGTGGAGGCATCGGCCACTGCTGGGGTAGACGGTGCAGTGCCCCCAGCCAGAGCTGCAGCTTTTGCCCTCTGACGAATGCCCACCATTCTGCCTTGAGGGGCAGGCAGCATGAGTGCCCTTGACCGGTGCAGGCAGTCACAGGACAGTGCCCAGTGCTTGACCAGTGGAAAGATTCTCCTTTGAAGAGGTGCCCTTCTCAAGCACCCTTCCACGTGAACTGCCATGCAAACTGCTGCACCACGTCCTGGCTGATGCACCACATGCTATTTGCCCATCCTGTTCTCCACAGTCCTGGTCGCTTGTGCTCCTCAGGCATGCACAAGTGCAGTGGGACCACAGGGTTTGGCAACAGTGCCAAAAGAGTTGGGAGGCTGGGAAAGCAACCAAACTAGAGCTGTCCATGCTCTCTTGAGCATGCTTCCCAAAGCATGTCTTGCCCCTCATAACACACCAAAGCAACTGTGCTGGTTTGAGGTAAAACAGAACCCATTTTCTGTTTTGTAATTTTACTTTTTAGCTGGGCCTCTTCTTACTGACTAAACTCTGAAATTACCAGCATATTGTTCAGAAACTGTTCACTCTCAGTGATAAAACCTGATTATACCAAGGAATGGTATGCACAGAGGCTCTTGCTTATGCTTATTGCTATAACAACCAAAGTCAGCTAACTTCATTATTTACCCTGTTAGAAGGTTGGAAGCGAAAAAGCATAGAGGGGTCACACCTGTAGGGAGGAGCGGACAGGACAGGTGACCCAAAACTGACCAACAGGGTATTCCATCCCATCTGCATCATGCTTGGTATAAAAGCTAAAGGATCAAAAGGTCAAGTCTCTTTCTTCAATGCCTGACGCCCGAGGAGGACCCTGTCTGTTCATCTGCCTTTGATCCCAATCCAAGCATTCCTGACTCCAGATTTGGAATTCAGATCCTGTCTGTTGCTGACTCCAGCCTGGGACTTTCCCTGTGCCTGCTGGTGATGGGATCATCATCCTGGGAGCTGAATACGGTTTTGTATATATTGTATACTTTTTTTAATTTTTATTATTCTATTATTATTTACTATGTCCTTATTTATTATTATTTTCATTGAAGTAGTTTAGTTCTTCTTCTAAACTCGTAAATCACCTTATCTCTTCCTCTCCTCTCTTTGGAGAGGGGCAGAGGGGAGAGCCATCTGTCATTCTGATTGGCCAATCCGGCCAAATCATGACAGCAATGCACAGTCTTAATCCCACATGCTGTGACAGTGGCACTTGACTCTTGCTCCTCTCCCCACTGTCTCAAAGCTCACTGCTCTGCATGGTCCATGCCCTGCCCTTCTAGCCGCCAGAGTTGTCTTGAAAGTGGAAGTTGGATCTACTTCCTCTCAAAGGATGAAGCACAGTGAGATAGAATTGCTATATTATTTGAACACGTTCTCTTCCACTTCTTATATCCTAAATATTGAGCAGGCCTGGAGCAACCTTAACCTGAGTTTGAGGACTAAAATGTAATTCAGCTCATGATAGTCTATAAGGGATATCATCCTGTGTAACTGGTTTATGAATATGTATTAAAGTGGGCTGAGGAGTTCTTGGGAAATATTACCACTTAGTTGTACTTGCAGACAGGTATTTTAAAGTTGACATGAATGCAATATTCAGGTATCTTGTTTGTGTGGTTGTTTTTTTTTCTCTATATAGACCTTAAACAGGTTGGTGGTTTTTTTTTTAAATAAGAAAGGTTACAGCCCATAAGATCAGCCAGGCCACACATCTGCTAAATCGTATGACAAATTTTCCAGTTCAGGCAAGACCATAGTGTCTTTGCAACTACATACAAACTGAATTACTAATAGGAAAAACAAGCAACATCTCTCTTTTTTAATATTTCTGCAAGAAATCACAAGAAGAAAGCTCACAGGCCTTTCCACATCACAAAGTGGTTGTAAGACAAAATGATCTCAGCTGCAGGCATGATTTTACTGCACATAACAGGACAATACATTGTTATGTATTGTCTCATTCTTCATTCCTCTAATCGCATTTTGTATGGAGTAATTCTATCTGCTGCTCTTCAGAAGAATGAACTTTGAATCACAGTGCTTTGCTGCTTGGATTGAAAGATATATGGGGCAAATACGAAAAGTGAAATATACAGAAAGAACACTGAGGGCTGTGGAAGGGTAGGTGGAATGAGGGTGTCCATTCCTTTAAGGGTATCTTGTCAAAGAAGCCATAAATCAGAACATACAGAGACAGAAACCTGACAGACAAATGATAAGGGGGGTCATGATAAGACTAAACCTGGTCTGACACACCAATTGGTAAGGATATGTGGAGTGTGAGAATGTTCTATTTTTTTTTTGGGAAGATTATCTGATTAAGGACCTTGCGAAATTGGCATGATAAAGAAAGGAAGGAAGGAAAACAGAGTCACAAAATTTGAACAATTAGCATTACCAAAGACAATAACCAGAAACAAACCTGGTCAGTCACACCAACTGATGGGCTATCAAGAAACTGCAGGCAAATTTGGAACTTTGCAATGGGTAAGGATGCAAACCTGAGGGTCCAGGATATTGGAGAAGGTGAGTGTGACTATGCCAGCCGAGGAGGCAACATGCAGGGATAGAGGGAGCAGGGAGGAACAAAGAGGTCGGGTAGGCAGACAGACGAGGGTACAAAGGGGCCAGTCTCCTGTAAACTGTGGCTGGTCAGTACGCTTGTCCGGCTGAGCCCTGCGCCTGATCACCGCGGTCTGTCCTGTCTGTTCTTAACTGCCTCCCTGTGTAATCTCACTCTCCGTCCCCAGTGTGTGGATGCTGCGAGGAATCAGTGCCAGCTGCTGAGGAACCCATGTGAGAGACATGGGTGCCAGCTGCTGGAGTCAGACTAGGGGTGTGGGCGCTCCTGGCTTGTGGTGTCAGCTTCTGGAGGAAGTTGGGTGTCCCATTGCTAACGGCTGGAGCAAGGGGGGGTCTTTAACTTCCAGTCACTGGGGTGGGAACAGTTTGTATCCTGAAAATCAGCTGCTGGGAGGACTGGTGTGAGTGAAGGGCTCAGCACTGGGAGCTGGAGTGGGACCATGGGTCACAGCCTGTGTGCCTGCTGCCGGCTGCTGGAGGCAGTGAGTGTCTGTATCATCCCCAAAACCGGCTGTGTATGGGGAGTGGGTGGGGTGGGTATTGACTGGCAATCTTCAAGCTGGACCAGCGGGCGAGCAGGGGGCCCATGGGTCTGGGCTGGGGTATCAGGTGGGCAGAGGGTTCATGCTGGTATTTGGAAGGACCCGAGAGGGTGGGGTGCCTGTGGGACAAATGTCTGAGTGCTGTGTGCCTTCAGTAAGCACCGAGCTGGACCAGCTAGTGAGTCAGGGACCCGTGGGGTGGGTAAGAGAATGTCACTGAGAGGCTGCTGAGCCTGGTGAATTCTGCAAATTATCTCTGCTCCTACTATTCCATGCAGGGTCTAATGATACTGTGATGAGGCAACTTAGAAGGATCAAAAGAGTGGGGGACTGTATGTCCCTCACAGTAATGTGAAAGGATCTGGAGCACAGGTGGTGGTCTCCTCTATCTTCCCATTTAGAGGAAGGAGTTAAGGAAGGAGGAGACAAATTGAAAGGTGAATGCCTGGCTGTGTGGCTGGTGCCATACTCAAGATTTTGGCTTCTATGATCATGGGTCTATCTTTGGGAAGCTGGGTCTGTTGTGAGCTGATGGGATTCACATGGCCAAGTGGGGCAAGAGGGTCTTCACCAACAAGCTGGCCAGACTTACAAATTTTTAAACTAGGTTTAGAGGGTAAGAGGATGGAGTTTTGAGCAACAGAGAAGAGCAAAGGGCTGCTGATGTATTAGGAACCAACAGGGAAACACTTGTGAAATGCCTCAAAGGAATTAGTGTGTGTTCATCTAAAAAGGTGAAACGGTTGATAGCCCAGGTGAAGTGCCTCTGTACCAATGCACACCAGATGGATAATAAACAGGAAGTGCTGGAAGCCACTGTGCAGCTAAAAAGCAGGTAGATATGCCTAAGAAAGTGTAAGAAGTGGAGAGGACTGCTTTACCCTTTCAGCAAGAGCAGCAGAGCTGCACATAGGCAGAGCAGAGTAAATCCCTGCTGTTGTGAGTTAATTGTAACTCTCTCTCTCTCTCCACCCCTCATGCAGCAGAAAAATGTAAGTCACAGAAGCATCATATAGTCCACTAAGTACTCTCCTGTGCAGTTTCTTGTCCTCAGAGTGAGCATGCGTGCATCACTGAATGCACAGCAGCTGTGTCCAACAGTGCTAAGTACTGCATAGATACATAAAAGTTTGATATTGCTGTCTGTTCAATGAATCTAATAATAAAAATCATGCTTTAGCATCTATATTAGAGAAGGCAATGTCAAAAAACCAGGAAATATGCATGTTAAGAGAGACAGGAACTAGGTTTGCGATGGCCTTGGCCCCATGCTTTCAGGCCACCACTCATGAAGTCAGATCCATCAAGTTTTCCTCCATCTGGGGGACTCTGCTTTACAGGAGGGTGTGGAGTAGCAATTGCCAATGCCTTACCTGGTAAGGCATAGCCCATGTTCTTTGTGAAGGCTGCAGGTCAGCTGGAGACACATTTGTCTGGAGACCTTTTCTGACACTACTCAGCGCCGTCTGTTACAAGGGTGAAAATCATCCCACCAGGTATGCAGGGATGCAACGAGGAAGGCTAAGGGCCGCTTGGAAACCTGGCAAGGGATGTCAAGGACAATAAGAAGGGCTTCTTCAAGTACATCAGCAGTAAAAGGAAGACTATGGAAAATGTGGGTCCACTGCTGAATGAGGTAGGTGCCCTGGTGATGGAGGATGCAGAGAAAGTGGAGCTACTGTATGCCGTCTTTGCTTCAGTCTTTACTGCTAAGGCCAGCCCTCAGGAACCCCAGACCCTGGAGGTAGGAGAGGGAACCTCGAGTAAGAAAGGCTCTCCCTCAATTGAGGAGGATCGGGTTAGAGATCATTTGGGCAAACTTGACACCCACAAATCTATGGGCCCTGATGAGATGCACCTGCAAGTGCTGAGGGAGCTGGCAGATGTTATTGAGAGGTCATGGAGAACAGGAGAGGTGCCTGAGGACTGGAGGAAAGCTAATGTCACTCCAGTCTTCAAAAAGGGTAAGAAGGAGGACCCAGGAAACTACAGGCCGGTCAGCTTCACCTGCATCCCTGGAAAGGGGATAGAACAGCCTGTCCTGGATGTCATCTATAAGCATGTAGAAGAAAAGAAGGTCATTGGGAGTGGTCAGCATGGATTCACCAAGGGGAAATCATGTTTGACCAATCTGATAGCCTACTATGATGGCATGACTGGCTGGGTGGATGAGGAGAGAGCAGTGGACGTTGTCTACCTTGACTTCAGCAAGGCTTTTGACAGAGTCTCCCATAACATCCTCATAGGTAAGCTTAAGAGGAGTGGAGAGTGAGGTGGATTGAGAACTGGCTGAATGGCAGAGCTCAGAGGGTTGTGATCTGTGATGCAGAGTCTAGTTGGAGGGCTGTAACTAGCGGTGTTCCCCAGGGGTCAGTACTGGGCCCAGTCTTGTTCAATATATTCATCAACGACCTGAATGAGGGGACAGAGTGTACCCTCAGCAAGTTTGCTGGTGACACAAAACTGGGAGAACTGGCTGACGCACCAGAAGGATGTGCTGCCATTCAGAGAGACCTGGACAGGGTAGAGAGTTCGGCAGAGAGGAACCTAATAAAATTCAACAAGGACAAGTGTCCTTCCTCGGGTCCTGCACCTAGGGAGGAATAACCCCGTGCACCAGTACAGGTTAGGGGCTGACCTGCTGGAAAGAGCTCTGCAGAGAGGGACCTGGAAGTCCTGCTGGACAAGTTGACCATGAGGCAGCAATGTGCCCTTGTGGCCAAGAAGGCCAATGGTCTCCTGGGGTACATTAAAAAGAGTGTGACCAGCAGGTCGAGGAAGGTCATCCTCCCCCTCTACTCTGCCCTGGTGAGGCCACATGTGGAATACTGAGTCCAGTTCTGTACCCCCAGTTCAAGAAGGACAGGGAACTACTGGACAGTAGTGGAGGTCTACAAAAATGATCAAGGGAATGGAGTACCTCTCTTAAGAGGAAAGGCAGAGAGACCTGGTTTTGTTAAGCTTGGGAAAGAGAAGACTGACAGGGGATCTCATCGATGCTTATAAATATCTAAAGGGCGGGTGTCAAAAGGATAGGGTCAGAGTCTTCTCAGTGATGCCCAGTGACAGGACAAGGGGCAACAGACACAAGCTAGAACACAAGAAATTCCATCTCAACATTAGGAAAAACTTCTTTACTCTGACGGTAACAGAGCACTGGAATAGGCTGCCCAGAGAGGTTGTGGAGTTTTCTACTCTGGAGTTATTCAAAACTCACCTGGATGCGTTCCTGTCCAGCTTGCTCTAGGTGAACCTGTTTTGGCAGGGGGGTTGGACTAGATGATCTCCAAAGGTCCCTTCCAACCCCTGCAATTCTGCGATTCTGTGACTGGTGAATGCCTGAGACACAACCTTGCCTGGGACGGGATCACAACTATGGTTCCCTTTGAAACTTGGGTGAAAGCCTAAATGTGACCAGCAGCACCTGCATGTCATTCCTTGTGTCTGCCATACAACAGAAAGACCCTGCAGGAATCCAGGGAGCAGTAAGGCCCCAAAACTCCCTCTGACCACAGATAATGTGCAAGGATCCTGGCTGGAAGGTCAGGGTGATATGCCCAAGATGACATAAGGAGTCTGTAGCCAAGCTAGAAGGTAGAGCCAAGTCTCTTAATTCCTAAGATAATGTCTTCCATTCTGCAAGACTCATTATACCTCACTGCATGTAGGGAAGGTGTAAATGTCATGAGCTTGTTCCTGGACAAGATCCAGAATGAATACAGACAGCAAGAAGGGAAACTTTAGGAAATCCTCTACAGTTGGATTGAATAAATCACAGCCTAGAGCTGCTGCTGTGTTGTCAATGTCACCTGCAGGCCAAGTAAATATGAGACTTCATGCTGGATTCCCAGAAGTTTCCAGTCACAATGTGTACACCCACCCTCCACCCCAGTTCCTCTCTCCTACTATTCGGACTGATTTATGACATGGAGGAGTATGGAGCCTGCGATACTTGACAAACATTCTTGCACAGACCAACTCTCTCTCCAATACGACCCCCGCAAGCCAATTAAATTCCATCAAGCTGTATTTTTTTGTCTCTGCTCTCACCGCATTTCCAGTGCTATGTGAAGACCTTGTTCCCAGTGAGAGACTTCAGGACGTCTTCAGCCTTACTAAAAGGAGCTTTCTGAAGTGACTTATAAATGTACAAGGACTTCCTCTGAATTGGAGGAAGTACTGGGGAATTCTTTGATTTGCAGCAGAAAAACTGAAAAAGAGCCAGGAGATATCAAGGCTAGATGACACAGAGAATGTGCTGCCACATTTTTAACAGGGGATGTTCAGTTTTTGAACTAGCTTCCAAAAGATGTGGTGGTTTCTACAAAATCAGAACAGATGGTTTCCCTGAGAAAACTGTAAGTCAAATGCCAGTCTAAAGGCTCAGTATTGACATATCTGTAAGCCAAACAGAAGCCTAGAACTGAGGTCTGAAGTCACCTCTGTGGTCTGTGAATCTTCAATATGTCTTCACGGGATACTGGAGGTTAATGTATTGTGTTGACAAGCAGCAGGTGAACCATTTGCTCCTCTGTATCTGCTCCTCTGATCAAACCTGCAGAGCTTTCTGGAGTTACGCATATAAATACATGCAGTCCTGGCCCTTTTCTTGGAAGAACTGCACAGCAAGACTAGCAATAATAGCATATACTCTCACTATGTGTATACATGTACATATATATATATATGCACGTAGACATACATGTATACACATACAGACACACACAGAGGCATATTTGGACAAAGCAAATTCTGCATATGCAGAAACTTCATAAACTCTGAAAACTCCTCTGTAAATAAAATGACAGTCCTTTTTCTTAAAAACTGCTTTTGCTCATGAGCAGTTATGTTCACTGCTAACAGGGACACAAATCCCACTCAGCTTATTGCTGCTTCCCTAGCTCCTCATTAAAGATGGTGTGAGCAGCCTAGTGCTGCTCCCTGCAAAATGCAAATTCCAGATCTGCACTGCTGGCTATCTTAATCCTAAGAACTCTAATGTTTTTCATCCTTTCATCACATACAAGAACATCAATCATGTGAGTGACTACTGTTACAGGTTTCATTTTGAGGATGTGGGCTGATTAATGCAGTGAAAGCTGCTTACTCCCCCTCCTTCTCCTTTTCTCCATTCAGGCCAAGCAACATCAGATTCTGATTTACTAATGAGAAACTGGAAGTCATTGAACAACGGTCGTCACATGACATGTTTGTAACTCTTCCAAGTGTCAGAAGCAGGACTGCATTTTAGTTGCTGGAACATTAGAGGAGTAAAGAAGTCTAGGTAACAGAAAAGCTTTATGAAGAAAGTTTTAGTTTAGTTTTGTACATTTGTGATGTTTATAGATGAAAGATGACAAAAATATAATGCGTAATGCTTTGTGTTTGGATTTGGTTAAATTTCTGCACCAGCAAATCATTATCACTGAAAGCCCAGCAAAAAATTTACAATAAATCTTGCCTGCACTAACACTTGTTCTATGAAATGTACAGATAGCATGATTAAAAGATTAAGATTAAAAGACTAAAAGGAAAAAAACCCTGATTAAAAGATTAAAATCCCAGCCTCACATGAGCAGAAGGAACTCATGTGTCTGACCTTAGGAAAGTGTGAGTGTACTTACAATTAAAATTGAAAAGTCATAAATAATCACAATCAAGTAATCATTTCAGAGGAATGTATTCAGAACATGATTTAGAGCTACTAATGCTTTAAACTGCCTCCATTTCATCTCTGAGACACTTCTGTGAGTTTCTGTGCAGTAGATGGTGCGCTGCATATGCTTGTTGTTGTATTAAGCTTAAAGACATTCTCACAGGAGTAAACTGTAGAAATGACACCATCACAGTGATTCACATTGATCAGAAATGTAGGGGCCTAGTTCAGAATTTTTGTTGTCAATTGGATTGTCTTCCATGGAGCAGAAGAAATTGCACAAGCGATCTTAATTTCCATTAAGATGGAAACTTGTTTCAAGCATTATGTGCTCACCTTCTAGAAGTAAAATTAAAGGCAAAGACTGCTTAATGCACTAGATATATAAAAATACAGAATTTTACTTTCCTCCTTAAATAAAAAGGGAAAGTAAATTGCAAATATATGTTTAAAACAATATAAAATGGCCTCATGTGGTTTATTCTGTGTTGACCCGTTCCTTACCAGGAAAGTCCACAGAGATCATAACTCTGCTTAGCAATCAGCTGTTCCATTTGTAAAATCATCGTAGCTACAGCTAAAGTAACACACCACAGCACAGTAAGTAATCAAAATTTGTGCTTATTCCAGGAAAATGCAGTAAAAATTAATATGCATAAACAGATAAGGTGTAGAACTGAAACAGCAACAGTTATAACGTATATACAGAGAACATGGTAAATATTCTTTATACTTTTCAGGGCATAAATTTGCCTTAAAGTACATCTGAGAGCACAAATCAGATCTTGCTAATTTGTTGAGTCACCAGGTTGTCTGAAATTTGCCCTGCAATGGAATGATCATTTAGACACAGCTTACCTTCAAATCCGACAGCAAACAACGTTGCATAAAAGGATAAAATTTCAAGCATATGCAAGTAGAAGTCTCAATTAAAAATGAAAGGTACGGATAAAATTAAGCAGGCCAAAAGGTTGCTACATACTACTTCTTTCCTGCATAATGAAAAATAATGAAGAGGAAAATAAATGATGCTACAGAGAAACAGAGGTAAATTCAGATGCTATCAGGAAGGTAGCTGAGCTTTATGCATAGACATTGGTGTTTCCTATAAATATTGATGAACTCAAATCTGAAGTGCTTGCTCACAGCACTTACACTTAGTGGACCTCAGTGGGAGGGCAGAGGAGGATGGTCTCCGGCACCAGAATATGTCTCGTTATTTAGTTCTCATGTTTTGAATATGGGCACACCAGTTAAACTGATTTTCAGACCTTCCTGTGCTTTGCAATTGATAGTAGGGTTATGAAAATCCCAAATCATCAGCAAGCTGTCCTTGTCTGAGTGGAAGGTGCTATGTGGATGATACTTCCTATTCCTCTGGTCCTGCTGCTGGAATCTTTTGGATGCGCACTGGGGACTCAGGGCACATCACCAGCTCAGACTGGAGCCCAGTTTTCTCAGATATTTTAAGAATAAGTAACTGCAAAAGTATTCTAGAATGAAAAAAAAATATAACAATCTAAGAAGAGTAGGAAAGAAAACTAGTGCTACATTTTTCAGATTTGAAGCATTTTGACCCAGACTGGGCATCGTGAGAAGAGCGTGAGATTGCAATGTTAATGTTCTAGTGAGACCAGATTAATGGTCTGTAATTTCTGTAAAGTATGAAATTGACTGGACGATCTACCAAGCCAGATCATTTGCTCAGTAGCTTGAAATGTTTGGCCTCTATAATATTTAGGTATCTGATAAATGGGTAGCTTTTGCAAAGCTGCAAAGATGATCAGTTGCATAGATTTATCAGTTTAAGTTACTCTTCTTGAAATCCACAAGACCAGGATGGCTTCAAGGAAAGAACATGGGAGGGAAACAAGGCAAGAAATCTGCTTTCCTATTTTTCCCAGCTTACTTAGGCAACAAGGGGAGAAAGAATAATTCTAATTATGCTGCCAGCCCTAAAGTCAGAAACACAGACGTGAGGACCCTACTGCAAGTGGAGGAAACAGTATGAGGTTACGTGATACAGCTGCCCTGTAACACAGCAGTCCTCCTCTCCCAGGCCTCAAGCCTGTTCGCAATGTTATTCCTAGATAGGATGCAGTGCTATAAAATGCTGTCAGACTGATCCCACAGCATGTTCATGTCATTTGTCTCTGGGGACTTGCTGTCTGGGATCAGACTGGGTCCCCAGCAATCTTACTCATCAAACAGTTCAACAGCCAGGGAAATGCTTCTCTAATTATCCTGCAGGTCTGCATTATTTTCCTTCCTCTGAAGGCCCATTCTTGGAGTTTTCTCTCCTCTGACTTTTGGGATATTGCCTTTCAACTGGGGAAACCACTCTGCTTGTGCTTGTTGAAGGATGAACTGAACAAATAGGTAAATTTATGCTAATTTCCAGAAACTGCCAGTGTAAGATACCCAACTCTCCTTAGTCATCAGTCCTGGAGTCCATAGTTAACCTACGCATTTGAGTTAACAGCATGGTATAATCTGTCTTCAGAGGTGACCAGATCTTCACAACTTCTGGTGATGACACGGGGACATTGACACTATGGTGACTTCTGAGACAGAAATCAGCTGATCACTGTCTTCCTGGAACACAACATCTGTGGACCAAGTCCTACAAAAAAAGGATGTGAAACTGAGAAAATACAACTGACTTCTTTAGGGTTATATGTCTTTCTTCTTCTTCATCTTTTTTAGTGCCCTGGACATTGTCTCCCGCATTTCCTGGGCACAGCAAATGTAGACTGCCATATTCCAAAAACAGAGGCCAAAAAGGAGCCATGTGCATGTCCCCTCTCATGTCACCTCTGTGTACTAGGCTGTAGAAGTGGCCAGACACTAGTGTCAAGAGGCCACACGTAGAGTCAACGCCGTAATCATCAGGTTTGCAAAACGGGGATACTGTCCCTGAACTAACAGATGAGCGTTTAGGGCTTCCCTGGTGGGAAGTTATTGGCTATCCTCAGTTGAGTTGGGACTGGGGGAGAAATAATTCACTACTCCTTGCTCTGCTGTATTTGTTTAAGCAGGAAAAGTATCCTGCCAGAAGAGCACATGGCACAGGCTTCCAACCTCTAGGTCCTACTGCAATTCAGGTTAGGTAAGTGGTGGTGAGATTTTCTAATTCTTACTGGAGACAGGCAAGACAAGCACTTGTCTTTCTATGTGATATGGCAGTAGTCTATTACCTTCTGTTATCCCTGGCCAGAGCTTCTCTGTCTTAACCCCATCTCAGGGAATTTTCACAGGACTCAAGTTCATGCAGGAGACTGTATGACATTGCTCATCTTCATTGCTTCTTTTCCTTTTTCACACTATAATATTATTTCTTGTTGTTTTAAATAACACCATATCATCCTGAGTTCTATCTGAGTGAGATTTCTTCTGGGAGTATGAGGCTTTGACAAGGGCTATAAACCCCCTCTGGTCCCTTTTCATCCTGACCTGCAAAAACATGCTGTTGAATTCAGTTCATGTTGTGTGTATTTACATTAAATGACTGAAAATATTCCTCTGCACAAGTGAGTCTATTAATTTGTCAGATCATAGAACCAAACACCTCTATTCAGATAATGTTAAGAAATCTAGTTAATAACTAGAAAATATGGCAGACCCAAATCTTCCCATTCAGAAATTAGGAGGGTGATTTTAGGGATCAATATCTGTGTCTGACTCAAAATTTCACAGTTGATCATTATTTCTGTTGTCAGCTAGATTGAACTCTCAAACTTGGGCATACTTGGCTTGGGAAACACAGATTCAGCTACAGGCTCACCCGTCATGATCTCAGGCCACATGCTGTGCTGGCGTAGACTGTGCTACCTCTCTTGTGAGCTGGATTTTTTTTCCAGGTTCTTGATCTCACAAGCGGCTGAGTGCTTCCTCGTCTCAGAGACAAGGGTGCTCAGCAATTTGGAGCCCTGAGCCCTGGCCTGACAAGCGTGAATGAATGAACTCTGCAGCAGACTGTGCTTTAGTCTTCCACTGGCAGGACGGGAGTCCGACAGGTGAAATTCTCCCTGGCAGCCAGTGACAGACAAAGATTTCTGTGTGACTGTTCCCTGGCCTTCCTCTCTTCCATTTCAGAGCATGTGACAATGAATAAAGGGCTGCATGAGAGGATATTACCCCCTCCTTAGACCTCACTCACTCTTGACAATTCTTTTTTCTTGTGTACTGGCTTTGGCTGGGATGGAGTTAATTTTCCTTGGATTTCTGACTAACAGTGTTGATAATTCAGGGATGTTTTTGTTATTGCTGAGCAGTGCATACACAGTGTCAAGGCCTTTTTTATTTCTCACACTGCCTGGCCAACGACTAGGCTTGGGTTGCACAAGAAGTTGTGAGGGGACACAGCTGGGACAGCTGACCCCAGCTGACCAAAAGGATAGTTCATACCGTATGATGTCATGGTCAGCAATAAAAAGCTGGGGGAAGAAGAAGGAAGGAGGGATGTTTGGAGTTATGATGTTTGTGTTCCCAAGGAACCATTACATGTAATGGAGCCCTGCTTTCCTGCAGATGCCTGAACACCTGCCTGCTGATGCGAAGCAGTGAATTAATTCCTTGTTTTGATTTGCTTGCATGCATGGCTTTTGCTTTACATATTAAATTGTCTTTTTTTCAGCCCAGGAGTTTTCTCACTTTAATCCTTCTGATTTTCTTTCCCATCCCGCTGGGGGAGACTGAGCGAGTGGCTGTTACCGGGTTTAACCCATAACAATCTGCCACAGAAATTACTGGCCATTGTATATGAGGTGGGAAGGTTTCAAACAAAATAGAAGTTAAAAGCTGTAAGGCATGGACATATGCTTTCTTTCTGATGTTGCTAATTTTAACTTTTAAGGCAGCCCTGTGATTTCCGAGCAGATACTGTGACTGTTGTCTGCAGGCATTTGTGGAACTATGGTGATAGTCTTGCTGGTCCCTGGTTCTTCAAGCAACTTCAAAGGTGCTTTCCTCAGCAAAAAACACAGGTCCAGACTCCAAAACAGCATCTTCCCTTGCTTCTCCTGATGGAGAGTGGCACACACTGCTTACATCTTCTTCATCCAGTCATATTAGTTCAATTTCTTTGCCTGTGCAGGGCACCCTGAAATCTAGCATGCATGGCACAATGATCTGCCAAGCCTTGAGGCTCAGTATGAGTGTTAAAGCAGTAATTCCACAGGCAGCCGCATACACCTTATGGGATGGCCTACTCAAGACTGACAAAGAGGGGGCTTTACAGGCCTGCCTGTCTACCTGTCATTACCTTTGTTCAAAAGCAAAAGATTTAGCTGGAAATGCTTAGATGCCTGCATGACTCAGGTGTCAAAGTTCTGTTCTAGGGGTGTTAAGGCCCAGATCTTCAAAGGCAGACATGTGCCAAGCTGTCATAGATTTGAGCAGGGGTTAGGCACACTGGCTAGGATTTAAAAAGATGAATGCACAGCATTAAATTCTGGCCTTCAGGGACCCCACAGGACTTTGTGAAAGCTAAAAAAGTAACTTTCTACCTTTTCCATGGTTATTTATTATTTTTCAGGATTTTAAAAATCTGCGTAGAACACCCATTTCAGCAAAAAGATGGTTGTTTACCATCTCTAGAAATCATGATTTAATGAGCCTTAACAAATGGTATTAATAATGTTGATTAACATATTTAATGTTTTTAAACAGATTGAAAAGTCAAGGCATGATTAAACTGTTAATAACAAAAGCCTGCAAAATTAACTGTGCGAAACTTTGGGAACTGGTCTTTGCCAGGCTCAGCATTGTCATTAGAAGTGCAGTCTGCCCAACACTGGTCTTTCCTTTGGCCCTGTACAAAAGTACATTGCAGCACTGTCCATCATCGTGAGGTTGCAGATGAGCTTTTTTCCTGTAGACCATTTACCTTCTTCATCTTATGTGATGGACCTGCTTTGGGTGTGAGTAATGGTTTCCCCAGCCCCCTGCCCTTTTTTAAAACACTTAGGAGTGTTTGTCAGTTTTGGTCAGAGTTACACAAAACCTCACTTCTCTTGTTAAAAATATTAACAACGTGGAGCAAAATATTTGCATCTTCTAAATCAGCAGAGGTACTTTTACAGTTTCTATGAACACAGGGTATCTCTGTGGCAGAGAAACGTAGTGACATTCTTAGGTAGCTACTTGGCTGTCTCAGGAAGATATGCAAAACATTCTGCATTCCCTCTCTGTCACCTACACGCTTCTTACTAAGGATCAGCTTTGATTGCACTGATAGAATTTCCCTTGGCATCTATTCATCCCATTTCCTATTTCTGTTTCTGGCTTCTGCCATGTTTTAAATATCTGGTGGTGGTTATGGAAGTATCTTGTGTGGGCTTCCCCTTCCCCTTAACATATAAAAACTCTTGTGGATGCCTTTGGTGGAGCTGTGCACCTCCTTACATGGGACTCTAGGATTCAGTTAATGAAATGTCACTAAATAGGAGGCTGAATCAGTAATATTATCAAGCATGAACACACCTAAAAATAGGAGTATGTAAAGGCATCATATAATTTCCTCTACTGTGGTCAGACTTTACCCAAACCTATTAACCCTTTATGGCTACATTTTCTTCACCAATAGACTAGAAATACCTCAGCCTGTGGATTATACTCTACAGGAGGCTTTTGAAGCCACACTGTTATTTGTCTCTGTGCTGTAGTAATAGAAATGAAGATCCTCCAGTGCATGGCAGTTCACAAACACTTGTGGTTTAGGATAAATGCAACCAATTGGAAAATCAAAGGCTGGGATAAACCACAAACTTGTTTACACTGTGTACTTAGAAAACTGAAGGTTCACCTTGAGCAGCAAATAGTTGTGAATTGCCAGTGTTATACAAGAGATCATTTCTTAGAAGATGTGTTGCCAAAACTGGTCTGCGTATTGGATAGTACCACAGAATGCTGCAGCAGGCTGCAAAGACAAGAGAGGAGCTTACTGTTGGAGCAATATTCTACCTGAGGCTATCAACCACACGATAGCATCCTGGAATACTTCTTCACTGTCTTTACATTTATTCTATCAACAGTAGTCAGTAAAAAATGGGATATTTTGGCTCAGATGTTAAACACTTGATTAACTTTAGTATATGAAAGTGTTTCTCTGTCAATAGCTATATGGCAGTATTTTCACAGAAAATGTCTCAACATAAGAGAACAACTCTGGCAGCAAATGCATGCACAAACTAGGCATGCAGCAGCACTTCTAGCTAATTTGAAATGCAGGTCCAGCACAGTATAATTCTCTGTCTCCTGAGATTCTTGGTGCTAAATTAAATGAAAACTGGTAGTGATTTCTATGAACTAATTCCCAGTATTCTTATTTTCCCACTGCAACGGTGTTGTTTAACATTAGATGTGCACACAGCAGTCAGCCAGACATGGCTGAAGATCTGATCCCTTTTTAAAAAGGTATGAATGCTACAATATCCACACTGGTATTACAGAACTGGGTAAGCCATCTGCCACGTGTAGTAACTTGAAAGTTAGCAGTTTTAACAGTCTCCCATGACTGGTATTTGCTTTGACAGAGTAATGTTTTGGTATTTTTGCTCCTAAATTAAGGGCTAAGCACCCTGCTAGACCACATTCCTATCTTGCTGTACAGGGCAGGAGATGCAGAACACCTTCTTCTGGCAGCAGTTGCACTGTGAACCATCAATGGGAGGCAGCAAAAGCATGCAAACCATGGATTTAAAACCAGGCATAAATCCAACATGTGTCACGAGCACATCTGAGCAGACACAATGCCACAGGCATCACTGGCATCTTCTCACAGCACTGGAGCAGATACTGTCACTCCCAGGGAGTCGAGACTTTGTGACTTTGCAGAAAAGTTTGCAGACTGCTCCGACCACTGTTCTGCATGGGGCAGAGATTCCCAGCTCCCATGTCAGTCCATGGACACTGGGACTCCATGGGAGCTGGATGTCCTGTTTGTCAAAGATATGCTGGCCAGGACCTGTTTTGTCTTCAGCAAGCCCTGAAATCTCAGCATTTCCTGATGCTAGGCTCTAGGATAGGTGGTCCTAACTGGAGTTTCTGGAATCACGTTACTGTCTACAGTTTCTGATTTACCAAGACTAAGCTGTAAAAGAGCCCGTTAGTATTTTCTCTTGTGTGCTAACACCTGCACTATATCCACCAGTTGACTCCATTACTACATTGTTTTGCTTGAAGTAAGAAACCAGCAGGCTACAGGTCCTTTAGCCCGAGCCAAAAAGATTCTCTGTCTCTGAACTAGTCCTGGCTTGTAACATACCCTCCGACACTGAGGCATGATTCAATTTCAGGGCTAAGTCATTCCAAAGGCAGCGAAATCGATGGAGTTATTAGCAGAGCAATTCCCATTGAGTGTATTTTCAGTATGAACTAGAGTGCCTGGTGAATGGGGTATTGGGAGCTGTATTTTGTATCAGCCCTGCTGGACTTCATGCAATGCCCATGCATTGAAAGTTTATGTTGACTTACGTTGCAAAGGTGAAACTGGTTTGCGAACTGAGATATGAAAATGACTGATCTTTGGAAAGGCTGGAATAGATGCTGTTGAAAAATCAGATTTTCCCATTAGTAAGCTACGAGACCTAGAGATCACAAAAGTATCAATCGTAATAAGACAGAAATAAAAGATGCATATTCCAAATGTAGTCCTAGGATCTGTTAGTGCCTTAAAATGGAAAGAATCAACCCTTGCAGGGAGTTTTAACAGTTACACTAACTAATTATAATAGTGTCGCTTTCTGTGTCAAAAACCTGTCTCCAAAGCAAAAAGACTGTTTGAATTTAATTTGACTTCTTAAAAAAAGACATTACGGAACTTGCAGAAAAAGTCTGATACTGCTATTAATAAGAGGTAGCAAGGAAACAGCTGATTTTGATCAATGTTGATCATATAGTGTGAAGATGCTCATCTCTTCTCCCTCTTCCACTACAATACTCAGAAATAAGACCTGGATAGCTTACACAGAAATGCTTGAAAAATCCCCTTATGTTTAACCAGAAATTGGGAGCACAAACCAAGGATGAGGGCTGTGTATCACATTACTGAACATCTATAATGCAAAAGTAGCTGGATGATTTTATGGGAAACATCAAAACTGGAATAATTTTCTTATTGCCAGCTGCCACAATTTCATCATGGTACCACAGTGTCTGGTATATGAGTCTCTGACTCCTGAAATCATGTGACTAGATTCAATCTTTTTAAGAGTAACTTTTTGGTTTTATTGACTGAAAAAAAGAGAAAGTTTAAATATATGACTACTATGAAGTCCGACAAAATGTTGTTGAAGACATCTTCTTTTCTAAAATTAGTATAGTTCTTCAAAAAACTCAAGAATGTCTGGGGTGGAAGACAGTGACATTTACATTGTTTCTGTGCTTCTGAATAAACATCATTACATGTTGAAGAAATAAAAATCAGATCTAGTAGATCCAGTTTTCCATGGAATTTTATTTTATATGAGAGAAATGTAGAAAGATAAAACCAAAAAACACATACAAACAACTCATTGATAACTATTGCTAGGGTGACATCCTTGGCAAAATGCCTTCCTTAACTATGACAGAAAGTTGTCATGGTGAATAAGCCAGTTGCAGACTGTGAACTTGAAAAAGGCTAAGTTTGAAACCAGCTAACACATACCTCCCATTTGAAATACGAGTTTCTCTTTCTGTGAATATTGTGACCAAAACAAATTTTTTCTCTTCCTGTGAGCTTGTCACTGATCCCCGTATCTGAAGTCTCACCTGAGAATTCCATTTGCAATAATTTTTCTGGTTTAAGTCACCTTTAGAAAGCCCCTTTCATAGCTCTAGTGTCTTCCATAATGAATGAATAACTTCTATTTAAGCCATGTCACAGAAACTCTTTGGACAAGGAAATCTTTGCTTTCCAAAGGGAAAAGAAAAAATGTCTGTAACTGAATTACATATGTACCAAATGAATCAAAACCTCACCCACTGAAGGGGTAATCTGAGGCTTATTTCAACTAAAGTTTCACAAAAATATGTCATTTCAGTTGAATGAAGGATAGGAACTTGGAATCTCCTATGATGCCATAGCAACCATTAACACCAGCTACAGAAACTGCTTCTTTCTTTAAAGGAGCTCTACCTTCACAGGTACATTAATCTGTCTGCATCAATCTTTGATCTCATATAGCAGTCAAAATCATTGTAATCTACTTATCATTTACAGCAACCAACATTTCCAGACTCTGATTTCATGTTTCTACTTTGGCCGCTGCAACCCACACAGCAGAACTCCCCTGTCCATGTGAATTGCTTTGTTCAAAATGATGAGCGATATTTTCTAACTTCGGATGTATGCGGGGAGCTGGTGTGGGTCCTGCTAGCTGTTCCTGAGCTTCTCCTGCAAATTGTTTTAGCACTGAAGTTGGAAAACCATGCAGATGCTGCCTCATTAGCCTTTTATCTGAGCATTTTTGCCAAACATGACTATGTTTCTCAGAAGCACTCCCTGTAGATACTTTGCCCTTAGTATTTCCTGATTGGAACTGAGGGTAAGTGATATTGTGGCTGGGTTAACTGTCTGTATGGTCCTAATTTTTATGGTAGAGCCTGACATTTCATATAAGGCTAAAGAAGACAGCATCTGCTGCAGCACTGTCTGCCACCAAGTATTTGCATTTATTGCTGCAATTGTACAAAGAGCAAGTGGTTTGGGTGCTGCAGGTGCTCCTTCAGCTGCAGGACACGTACATCCCCTGAGTGGCGTAGGGTTTGGGGTTTGGGGTTTAATATTGCCGATTCTGACCTACAGGCTCTGGTCTGTCCAGCATGTTTGAGATAGCAGATTTTAGCACGGCGATTTGTAGTTCCTGCGCACTCTCCCACAGCCATCTTCTTTTCCCACCCCTCTTGCTGGTGGGGAGCTGCCTAGCCCAGCACACAGTGCAGCCCCACAAAGAGTCATCTTGCTGCACTGTAGGGGTTTGTAGAAGAATCCCTGTTCCTAACACTAAACTTTGAGCCTTGTCCATGGTGAGAACAAGGTTTGCTCCTCTTCCTCATATAGGGGACATCGATTCTATGGGTGTATCTCTTACTTTAGCTGAAAACTAAGTTTGGAGATCAGTTAACTCCATGGAGGCAAAACCTCTTGCAGTTGTCTAAGTAAGCGCATCTGGTGTTTGCTCAATTTTTGTCATAGCGGCAACGACTTTCACATTATTTCCCTCTCCCAGATCATCTGAATCATCATTGTAAGGAGGACCAGGAGAATTATGATCAAGCCAGGTACCTTCTGAAGCCATAGAAGTCATGACTTTAACAGGGTCCGTTTGGTTAGACTACAGTTAAGTGATCCCTACAAATGTGGCCATAGGCTGTGATATGGGGCTGCAATTTTGATTCTAAGAACCTATTCTGATTTTCTAGTTGTGTATGTTGTGTTTATACATCCTATGAGCATTTATAATTGTTTCTTTCTCCCTCTCATATGTTATTCATACATGTCTCCTTCTACATTCTCCAGTACTGCTCACAAGCAACTTCCTAACAGCCAGCACAAGCCTGCTTTTCCCTTTCTTACCTTCAACTTTTTAGAACCTTTCATTTTTTCAAGTTCATCCCAAACATCAGTGGGCTCAGTGCAATGTTTTTTTACCCATGAAAAATTCCAGATATGGTTTTTCAAATTTATTGCCTAGCTTTTTCCAGCCTTTGTTGCTATTCGTAATGATGTATTACCCTTTTTAATGGCAGTGGTGCCATCTGCAGCTGGTCTTATCACTACCCCTCCCAAAGAACAGAAGTCGCCTCTATTAGGCTCTTCTTTGCAACTGACCTTGACTCGGAAACCCTAGTATTGCTGAAATATTATCAATACAATAGATAATATTCAGAAATATCCTGTCTGTGACACATGACTGCAAGACTCCAGTACTCTCTGACCAGGTTACTTTAGATATTCCTCAGGCTTCACAGGCACATCACCCTGGCTCATCTTCTCTAAGCCTTCTTCAATGGTAGGTGTTTGTTGGGCAGTTACAGTCGAAATACACTGGAAGTGTGGCTGAGGGAGGGCAGCCCTGTGAACGCCTCTGTGCTGTGGACACCCTCTCTTCCCCTGGGAGACCTTGGTACCCTGTGTGTTATAGCGTGCTCTGCTGTATGGAGCAAGTGGGAACACCGTCATCAATTTGTATGTTAAATGTCAATAAAGCTTAATTTCTTTATTGCTTTCTTTTTCAAGATAAACTAAATACAGATAGAAGTTCTTCCTTCCCACATCCCAGGGGATATTCTTGCACATCCCTGGGGTTCATATTGGTGGGAAGTGTGTTTCCATTGGTAAACCTTACTAGAACTAGTGTTCCCACCTTGGTTTGCTTCTACATGACTTTATGAAAACATGGAAGGCTCTCAAATTAGATGAAATTAGATTGGATTTCTTAGAATCTGAGCTTGACTGTTATGAGAAATCATGCAATTGCTTGTGGATCCGTCTCTCCTGCTTGGGACTCATGAAATATAAACTCAGTCTGGGATTTGGCTGTAAAAACAGGACAGGAAAACTGGAAAGTGTTTCTTATTGAGGCAGTTTATTTCCTCAGATCTGATACTCTACTTCTTGGGTACCCACAATGTCTATTTTATCTAGTCGATCCCACAGTGGGGTCCCAGCCTGCAGCAGTGCAAGTCAGGCAATGAGGGGCTGTTAGGCTTTGCCCATGCGGTGGCTTTGTCATGGCTAGAGCAGAAGCTGCTGCCAGCATGACCATTGGAAACCTTGGGCACCAGAACGGAGGCAGGGCAAACAAGGCCTGCAGAGCTGCTGCACCTGACTACAGGGGTGGAAAGCCAGGAAGACCCAGCCAGGGTGTGCAAAGTGTCGAAATTGGTATGGAAGGTATACTGTGGTTTGATGAAGGAGCAGCTGCAGCAGAAGCAGTCTGCTGGAGGCCAGCTGGGGGCTGGCTGCAGTGTGGTGGTAAAAGGGAGGGGACCTGAGGATTGAGCTTCTTCCTGCCTGCCTGCTGCAGCAGGATCTGAAAGCATGAGAGCAACTGCCTGCAGAGGTGGACAGGCTGTGGTGATGTGGGGAGTTGCTTGAGCATGTTGCTTGTTAGGTGAGGACTTGCTGGGTGCAGCTGTCCTCATGTCCTCATGTGGAGCTGTTTTGAATGGGTCGTCTTCCTCCACAGCAGCAGCTGCCCACTCAGGCTGCACATATGGGCTTCTCCTGGGCCAGTTTTCCTTCAAATCTGGGTCCTGTGAAAATGCAGCTGTTACTCCCCCCTTGCAGCAAACTCCTTGCTTGCACCTTTTGAGCAGGTGGGGATAATCTCTCTTAAAGTTGGGGCTGTAGTAGAAGAGTAACTAAAAAATCCAAAAGAAGAAGAGTTAGTTGTCAGCATTTTGAGATGGGAGAACACCAAGGTAGGAGATGACAGGGCTGGGCAGTGTCCAGTTGCCTCTTGGAGCTGGTGCCCAGGGAGGAAGAGGGAAGGCTGCAGAATGCATCAGTGTGCCCCATTCTTCATGTTTTTCAGTTGGGCAGCTCTCCCCCACACAGAAATGTCCTTGGTCTCTTTACTCTTCTGATGGCTTCTGAGCTCCTGCTTGAGAGCCTTTGCAAAGAGTTGTGACGGGCAGAGTTTGGGCAGAAGCCAGTGCCTGGACCACTGGGTTTGTGGAGAGAAAACACTGGACCTTGCTTCACCTTCGCTGTGTGGTGCCCTGAATAGCTGCCTTCTGGCCTCCTGTATTTCACTCTGTGTTCTCCAGCTGTGTAAGGAAATCCATTTCCAGAACACTGTGGGTCAACCACAGAAAGCCAACCGTATCGTGGGCTACATCATAGAAAGAAATGTGGCCAGCAGGTCAAGGGAGGTGATTCTGCCCCTCTACTCTGCTCTAGTGAGACCCCACCTGGAGTACTGTGTCCAGCTCTGGAGTCCTCAGCACAGGAAAGGCATGGACCTGTTGGAGCAGGTCCAGAAGAGGGCCACAAAGATGATCAGAGGGCTGGAATGCCTCTCCTAAGAGGACAGGCTGAGAGAATTGGGGTTATTCAGCCTGGAGATGAGAAGTCTCTGGGGACACCTTGTTGTGGCCTTTCAATACTTTAAGTAAGGGGGCTTGTAAGAAAGCTGGGGGCAGACTGTGGTCATAGGACAAGCAGTAAAGATTTTAAGCTAAAAGAGGGTAGATTCAGACTAGATAGAAGGAATAAATTTTTAACAACGAGGGTGGTAAAACACTGGAACAAGTTGCCCAGAAACATGGTAGATGCCCCATCCCTGGAAGTGTTCAAGGTCAGGTTGGAAGGGGCTCTGAGAAACCTGGTCTAGTTGAAGATGTCCCTGCTCATTGCAGGCAGGCTGGACTAGATGAGCTTTAAAGGTCCTTTCTAACACAAACCATTCTATGATTCTATGATAAAACTCTATTATCCTTAGTTTTCCTTCCAGCATGACAAGAATGGATAAGTAGCTTGCTGCCTCTACAAAATGTTTTTGAAACCACTTCAGCACATCAGTTGATACCTCTTTTTCCTCACTAAGTCTCAACGAAGAAGTTGAGGTTTAACTGCATTTCAGTGGGGGTATCATTTCAGTATGTCAACTGAAAAAAAATGACATAACATTTTCTTCTTATTGTGTCACTGTCTTTTCCTCTACAGACTGTTTTTGCACTTGGGCGTCTTCTCCTTGAGTACAAGTCAGGCAGAGACCCTCCTGCTGTACCGTGGTAGCTAGCGAAGAAACCACAATGCATAACGAAACATATAGCACAAGTAAGATGCTTTACCTCTTGAGTTTCCAGGACGTTCATGCACTAGAGTTGTAACTCCAAGGAGAAACACAGAGATGTTCCCCAAAATTTAGACTTTGGTGAAAACATCTCCTTCTCATTTTCACATGAATTGACATAAAAACTATTCCATTTTCTAGTCTGATCTGGTTACATAATTACAGCAAAACACAGCACTGAGGGCTAACTTGCCTACATGGGAAGCTTCTGTTTTCTCTTGTTCTGGATAAATCAGATTGGTCTGCTCACCACTTGCAGAGAAAGTGGCTATATAGCTCGAGTGAGGGCCATCAGCACTTCCGTCCAAAATACAAGAGGAGAAGAAGGTACCCGGGTAGTTATTCATTAATCTTGTTTTGTGAGTTACACTTGCATGGAAATGAGTGTGATATTACAGAGTCTAGGTTGCAGGTAGCAAAGTAGACTGAATGAGGTTGATTAGAAACATCTGTTTGCATACAGATAACACCTTCTGGCACTGAACACAACAAAAGAAGTAAAGAAGGGACACAGAATTTGAATGAGATTTGGTAGTTGTTTGCCTGATTGTGGTACTGGATTTCCATTTGTGCTCAGATGCTCCCGTTCCTACTTTGAATAAATATTTAGAGTTTCTCTCATGTTACATGAAAAAAGCTTGATAGGATGTGGCACAATATCCATGATTGTTCATATTGATACTGAGGAGAGTCCTGCAAGCTGTACAGTCTTTTACGTAAAACAGGAAATACTATGAGTCAGTAAGGAATGAGAGATATATGTTGTTTAAACCACCCATACACTGCCACAAGACATGCAGTGCAGTTCCAGTTTTAGCGTGAATACCATTGAAAGGGACAAACCGAGTCAATTTTGCAATATTGCTGTGTTTTGACATGACAGTGCAAAGTGTAAAATATCCAGCAGTGACAACACCCTGGATCACACAACTGTATTCCAGCTTTCTTCAAATGATTACCACTTTCTATAATGTCTCTTAACTTTTTCCTTCTGGAAAAATAGAAGAGTCTCTTAAGAAAATTAAATTTTTGTTTCTCCTTCTAGAGCACTAACTATTAAATGCTACATACATTCCAGGTGATTTATTTTTTTCTATCTACAATAACAATACATTATTTCCTATTACTTTTGCAAAAACCTGTTACAATCATCATGATCAGTCAAATACTGCTGCTGTAGACAACTTGGAGCAATAAGAAGCCAGATCTTTCGTATTTCTGAATACATCACCTTCTGAATGAAAATACCACTGCTTTTAAGTATCAAACCCCTTATTTTCACATTCAGAAAGTCCTCAGTAAGGTAACATCCCAGTCTCAGATGCTACTATTGAATGGTGAAAGCTTTCTATTTCAAATTTTTACCTTATATTTTCCCTAGGAAAGGAAAATTAGCACTTCAAGATCTTTTATCATCTAATGGATTTAGCTTCAAATATTCAAGCAGAATATTAAATTCTGCAATTCAGATTTGATATTCCTAAGGTAATTTCCTATATGTGAGAGTTTGATTGTTTATATAACCTGATCTAGTCAAGAGATCTTTTACCCAGCATGGATCTGCAATGATCACCTAAGGACTGTAGTTGTTACTTGATCTTTAATTTTTTTCCCTGGTCATTCCAGGTGGTGGGAGAAACTGCCCAAAAATTAAAGTGGAAAAAATGAGAGAGATTCCTCAGTGCCAGCCTTTGCTCTGCATATTCTAGTTGTATTACTCCATCCTGGCATGGAAATGGCTGGTAGTGTCTGTCACTTTGATCTGGTAGGCTGGAAATTTTGCTCCTAGATTGACTTAGAAATTTCTTGCATAAAAATCTACCTTCTTCTGCTCTGCTAGCCGGGTTACTACTGAGGTTCATGCAAACCCTTTCATGAGTGTTAGGAAGGAGTTTTCACATGGCTAATTCTCAGCCAGTGAGTTTCTTGTTATCATCTTCTGTATTTATTATAAGTCAGCTGGATCCAATACCCAGCTACCCCTAAGATATGGACTGACCAAAACCCCACCTCAACATGAGTTCATGTAACACTCAGGGTCCTCCGGCATTTTAGATGTCCACAAGGACAAAGAAAAGAGCAAGATTTGGGAGCTCTCATATGAGAGCACCAGGCTATGCCTGTTGTCACTGTAATGAAGTTCTGCTGTTAGCACAAGTGAAAGCACCAGGCTAGATGGGAGATAGCTGCCTTACCTTCTTGAGGTTCATGGGAGTTGATGAGGATCATAAGTCTTCTTCAAGGCAGATATCATAACAGAGATTTTTTTGTCTGTCTTGACCACTCTTTCTATGTTGCTTTATGTTCTGAGTATGCTGTGAGATGAGGCTTGGGATTGCTGGGTTCTGTGTCTTTTATCCACAAAGTGATGTTAAAACTCCTATGCTAATTTGAATTATACAATTCTAGAGATATTGTGAAAACTAATAATGAAGAACCTCCCTAAAGGCCTTCTCTCTGTCACATTCTACAGGTCTGTTAGGAAAAGCAAGTTAAGTAGAGCTAGTTTGCAACTAGAAAATTAACATTTCCCCTTCTGTCTTTTGGGATGACAGAAGATAACTGTGGTTACTCAGCCAGGGTTGGCAGGTGGGGCACAATGCCTGAGGAAGTAGAAGTGTTTAGACTACAAGCAGTCAGACTGAGGGAAACGTGAGGCTTCTCCAAGGAGCTTGTAAACTGCTGTTTCTCCAAGCCCAGACCTTTGGCTAGTATAGATGGTCTCACTGACACAGCCTAGGGACCCAGGGTCTGGTCCCTCCCTGATGCTAAGCACAGTGTGTTTCCTGGTGGGGGCCATCACATACTACTACTGTAAGGACACTGTTTTCCTCTCAGACTCATATTGCCATCACATCCCTACCTGCAATCCTCATGCATCACCTGTGAGGAAAAGTTTTTAAAAGCAGAGACTCCGTGGAACACTTTCTTTTAGCTGCAAAACTGCAAAAACTAGAATGACCACAAGCAGGCTAAACA
>VYZM01019520.1:16740-44631 GCA_013398915.1 Dromas ardeola | reverse complement strand
GAGCCAGCAGTGTGCCCAGCTGGCCAAGAAGGCCAACAGTATTCTGGGTTGTATCAGGAATGGCGTGGCCAGCAGGAGTAGGGAAGTGATCGTGCCTCTGTACTCGGCCCTGGCGAGGCCTCACCTCGAGTACTGTGTTCAGTTCTGGGCCCCTCTGTACAAGAGGGACAGTGAAGTGCTGGAGCGTGTCCAGAGGAGAGCTACCAAGCTGGTGAGGGGTCTGGAGACCAAGTCATATGAGGAGAGGCTGAGGGAACTGGGCATGTTTAGTTTGGAGAAGAGGAGGCTGAGGGGAGACCTCATTGCCCTCTACAACTACCTGAAAGGAGCTTGTAGAGAGGTGGGTGTTGGCCTCTTCTCCCAGATGAATAATGACAGGACCAGAGTTCTGAAGTTGCAGCAGGGGAGGTTTAGATTAGATATTAGTAAGAATTACTTTACTGAAAGAGTGGTCAGGCACCGGAACAGCCTGCCCAGGGATGTGGTTGAGTCACCATCCCTAGAGGTATTTAGAAACGTGTAGATTTGGCACTTCAGGGAATGCTCTAGTGGCAGAGATTGTAGGGGTGTTTTTTTGTGTGTGTATGTTTGGACTCGATGATCTCAAAGGTCCTTTCCAACCATGAAGATTCTATGATTCTATGATTCTAAGAAGCTTTTCTGAAATACCACTGAAACTGGTATAATTTTCTTTCTGTTTTGTGTAGAAAATGTTTTTTTCTTAATTGTATTGTGCAAGATCAGAAAATAATTTGGAAGTAGGCTGAGAGAAAAAGATGTTATTATATCTTTCAGTGATTTTATTGAGTTATGCATCCCTATATAATGAAAGTAAGCTTATTCCTCTTGGTCTTCAACTTCTTCATTGATTTGTATGGTTGTCCATCATATTCCATTGATCTTTACATGTCACGCAGCCACAGACTGAAAATTACAACTTCATCACATATGAGCAAATGCTCCCTACTCATTCTGCAGGGATCGGAAACATTTAAATACTGTTGACTGATCTCTGCTACACAAAGGCTGGCTCCGTTGGTGAGGGAGAATACTTATGGGAGGGTTGGGCACAGGAAAATACACTGCTTAATAGCTTACTATAATTTCTCCATTAAAGATGTACATGGAACAGATAAACGGCACAGATCACAGCTTTTGCTCTGTGAGGGAAGTAAAAGCTTATAGTGGCAAGGTTACTTAATAATTATAGTTGAGCCACTATGTGTTGATTTCTGAGGGTGAGAGAGGGATGGTGATACAGGTAATAGTTTGTAATGCCCATTCATGCTCCATCACAGGCATTTTTCAAGAATCATGATCTCTGCATTTGTGTGTCCATTCTCTATTTCACAGAATTACTCAAGGGTTATGTGTCCAAGGCAGTGGTGCTGGGACGCTGAGGTATTGCAGATGCACAAAGCAGGCTACTTTGATTCACTCTCCTGTAACAGACGAAATAAAGTGATGAGTGTTGTTTCATACAGGCCGAAAGCAGCCTAGCTCTGTGAATTGCTAAAAAGCCGGAAGAATACAGAGATTCCTGAGACATTCAAATGTGGTGGCTCTGACCCTGGCTCTGCGAAGCATGCACAGCAAATGAGTACACGTGTTGACATTTCTGAGCCAGGTTACTTGATAAACCAGAACATCCTTGGCAGAATCCCTTTCTGTTAGGCTAAAAAGGAACATAAAATAATTCCTGTGGTACACCGTGCTACCACATTTATCTTGGGTGTGTCTGCACATTACATTCTGCAGAAGCAGCCTTCATTCATAAAATGGTACAGTAAGATATTACCATTCATCTCCTTGAAAATATAAACTCCACTTTGTAAGATGCGGAATAAGAAGAGTTTAATTATATCAAACCAGATGAGCAACTATTTATGCTTTAGGTCTGACTCTCCAAGATGATAAAACTCTTCGTAATAAAGGTTGAATTAAAACTGTCCGCTACGTACAGATCCAATGTCTTCTTAAAAATGTGTATGCGTATTTTTTTTCAACAATTTCTGATCAACCTCAGCTTTCCTAAGGCTGTGTAACACTGCAGAGGCATATAAGCTTCAGAGAAATACAAACTTCACACACACTTCAGAGAAAATTCTTCTGATTTCAAAAGACTTATGATTTTGCCAGACTTCCAAAGTCCAAATGCAGAACTCTGTAAGTTAAAAGAGTGTTAGAAAGAAAGCATATTGGAAGGAAAACAGCATGAGACTTATGAATCAGTTCTCAAATCCTATGTTCCTATTTTGACTACAATAGCTTCCTTTCAGTACTTATTATTTCAATAAATAAAAATTATATTTCCTTACTGTATCCACATTTAACATTTTAATGAACCAAATGGTAAGTGTTATAAGAACATTTGAGAGTTACATGTGTATATTTTTCCTTTATTAGTGTCTGTAAAATGCAAGTATGTGCTGGGAAACATAGCCTCACAGTCTTGAACAAATCTGAATGCAGTAGGCTGCTATAGATATGAAATATTAATATGATATGTGATTTTTTCAGTGAGAACAGGGGTTTGTGAATCTGGTAAGCAAGGAAATAACAGTTCATTTAAGCCTTTCTGTCTAGTCTGAGTCTTCTTCAATCAGAAAACTGGGACATGTGTCTTAGGGTGACAAATGTAGCAGTGAAGCTCTCTACCATTATGATTCCCAATTAGATTTGTTTACATCTGCAGGCTTGTTTTAAATGTGGAGGAAACTTTCTGAAACACAATACTATAAGCCATTTGGAAAGTATAACTGGAAGCCAAGGTATATATTTTGATTGAAATGTTGTCCCTTCATTTTAAGACCTAAAGAGGACAATGCAATAATAAAAATGATCAAATGCCGTCTCCAGTCTTCCTTTTGATCCCAAACCAACCTACTATTTTCTAAATTGGATGATCTGAAAAAAATCTACTGCACAGAAATGTTACTTCCCATCTAAATTTCTTTAATGTTAATTCATTGCTTCTACTTCCTCTCTGAAACAGGCCAAATTCACAGAATCACAGGAAGGGTGAGGTTGGAAGGGACCTCTAGAGGTCATGTTGTCCAATCCCCCTGCTAAAGCAGGGCCACCTGGAGTCAAGTTTCCTAGGACTATGTCCAGATGGCTTTTGAATATCTCCAAGGAGGGAGACTCCACCACCTCTGTGGGCAACCTGTACTAGCGCTTGGTCACCCCCACAGTAAAAATGGATTTCCTGATGTTCAGAGGGTTGTGCCCATTGCCTCTGGTCCTATAACTGGGCACCACAGAAAAAAGCCTGGCTCCATCCTCTTTGTACCCTCCCTTCAGGTATTTATATACATCGATGAGGTCCCCTCTCAGTCTTCTCTTCTGCAGGCTGAACAGTCACAGCTCTCTCAGTCTTTCCTCACAGGAGACACGCTCCTGTCTCTTAATCATCTTTGTGGCCTTTTGCTGGACTCTCTCTTTTGTACTGGGGAGCCAAGCACTGGACACAGTACTCTAGGTGTGGCCTCACCAGTGCTGAGGAGAGGGGAAGGATTACCTCCATCGACCTGCTGGCAGTACTTTGTCTGATACAGCCCAGTATACTATTAGTCGTCTTTGCAGGAAGGGCACTGTGCTGTCTCTTGTTCAGCTTAGTGTCCAGCAGGACCCCCAGGGCCTATTTTACCAAGCTGCTTCACAATATACGTTGGTGCATGGGGTTGTTCTTCACCAGGTGCAGGACTCTGCACTTTTCCTTGTTTAACTTCATGATGTTCCTGTAAACCCCTTTCTCCATCCTGTCAAGGTCCCTCTGGATGGCAGCACAACCCTCTGGCATGTCAGCCACTCCTCCCAGTTTGGTGTCATCATCAAACTTGCTGCAGGTACACTCTGCCCTGTCATTGACCCATGGGGTACACTGCTAGTTACTGGCCTCCAACTAGACTTCTTGCCACAGATCACCACCCTCTGGTCCTGACCATTCAGTCAGTTTTCAATCCACTTCAGAATATAGACCTGATATGGGTAAAATGTGATAATCAAGGCAGTTTGTTGCACTTACAACACTAGGACTGCACTTATAACACTATAAATACCAATGGATTTAATTCCTTATTGTTTTCCAAGGTTATCACTGAATTACTGGACATACCCATGTGCTCACTTAAGTATTTACATAATACTTTTTCTGAACATCAATCTTAAACTGGATATTAAAGTTTCGATTTGTTTGTATTGATTTTACCAATCTACAACTCCTCATTAGTAACACCTAATGAAGCATATACTTTAAAGGAGGATTAGTTCCTCAATATGGATGATTTTTTATTTTGTAGAAAGAAACTATAAGACCGTTGTCTAGTTGTAATTCCCTAATCTACACATAATTGTATTTCAAAAAGGCATCTTGTATATGTTGATGATTTCTCTGATACTAATCTATATTTCTAGCTGTATACTGTTTTAAGCTAAAGTGGAAGTAGCAGAATACCCTAATAAAACATTTTACTTAAAACGTTGAATCCCATAATTTTGTAACTTTAATTTCCAACATCTAGATTGTGAGTGACATGACATTCAAGAGGTCTTCTGACATTTCCGGAGGAATTCATAAACTTTAAACAGAGACCACGAGGGAAAGCAAAACGTTACATTGGGCACAAAATATTAGTCAATGTTTTTACCTATGGGTCATTCTTTACTAAACAAATGTCTTGTATAATAGCACCCAGTCTTGATTTAAGACAACAAATAATAGCTTAATTAGAACTTCCTACAGTATTATACCTCAAACCTGTTCATTGTAATCTCTTATTTGAATATTTTCTCCTCACAAATTTCCTCCCACCTCTGGCTAGTTTTAGTGCCCTTCCATTCCAAATTCCACTTCTGTCTCCCTCCACCTTTCTCCTTCCTTCTCCATTTCTGGACCTCATTTGCCTCGCTTCCCTCGCAGGTTCCACTGTCCCAAGTCTTCACATTCAAGTCTTCTTGACTTTCATCTCACTTTTCCCTCTGGCTCTCTTGCCCTGACTTTTAATATTTAAGAACAATCTTTATGACTCTTGGATATGAGGCAATAGGGGAAGACAGCCTACTCTTTTGGTACTCTTTTTTTCTTGAAAAAAGCAGAATTTAACCTGGTTGGTTAGCAGGACATGTAGAAAAATATCATAATAAGAAAAGTGTTCATTGTAGTTTCTGTTTTTCACGTTATTCAAAATCTATGTAGTCAATGAGTCAGTAGAAAGAGATAAAGTCTGGTGTGACAGAAGTATCTGTCAAAGATAAATAACAAATGTGAATAGAACAGCTACTTTTACGATAAACAGTGTTTTTTCCCCAAGAATAATAGTAATATTGGGACATATGATCTGATACTGTATCACAATGCACTCAAATCTGAACAGTGTTCTCATGTAGTTGTCCCTCACCCCAAATGCTTTTGTCACAGCAGTGAAATAGAAGGAAAGTTGAATTCTGGAGAATGACCTGTCTAAGCTATTTTTGTAACCTTGGACATCTTCAAATACAAACAACAAATGCGACAGAAACTGCAAGATATCTGTTCACTCCAAAAATTTTGTTTAATCAATAGCTAAAGATAGATATCCATTTCCCTTCATGTATTATCAGCTATCACATATAAAATAAAGATTATAGCTTCAAATTGCTAAGCCTCTGTAAAACATGTGCAAAATCCTCATTTTTTAAATAATTAAAGGATCAAATTTAGGCAAAAAAATATCTGACATAAATCACCTCTCTGCAATACCCCAAAGCCCCAAGCAAGTGACAGAAAATTACTTGGGAAAGGTCATCAACAGTTTCTTGTTTTACTGAATATGGGAAAGAGTTTGTCCTGCTCTCTAATCCCTTTCCTGAATGCCTAAAATATTTCAATTACAGTATTATTCTGAATTTAGCTGGAATGTGGAAACCCAGCATAAATAACCCTAGTATGAATGATGTAAACTTGATAAGAGCAATATTCAATTTAAAAGAAGGTCTATATGATATTTTCTATTAGACACACCCTCAGTCACTTTAACAACATTGCCAGGGCAAACTATTGCTGGTACAGAATATAGAATTCCCATTAAAAGCAACTGGAATTTTAAACACGGATCAATAATGTGGTACAACGAAATCACAAACATCTTCAGTAGGAGTAAGACCTCTGAATTTACTCCTTGTTGTCCAAAGGACAACTTATAACAATCTTTACAACCTGAACTGAGAACAATTCTATAAGATAGTCTTGAAATTACAAGTACAGTAAATAATCGGTACAGTAAATTGCACAGTATGAGCCACTTTTTTGTGATAAAAATCTGAGAAAATACAGGATTTTGTCATTTTTATTTCCTTCATGTTTCAAAACTGCATTATGCTAACATTTTTGTCAAATGTTTACTGAGAAATCTGTGGAGTTCTGATCCTTTCATCTCACATAGCCTTTCAGATTACAAAGACTATTATGTTTGAAATTTCTATTACATGATATATATGTGTTTCTTAGCCCATAAATGCCTTCTTTTGCTCAGCATGTGATTTTTCTTCCCATTTTATTTTTATATTACTTATTTTCCTCCCCATTTGAAATACCTACCCACAGCCCCACAGCATTTGAGGTAATTTCTCTGTTATGTTCTTAATAATAGTCCAAAATGCCAATATCAGAAATAAAGGACTATGATTTTTAGTATCAATCTTGATCATCTTAATAACAGGCATTGCTGCCAAGACGCGGTTTCAGGATGAGAAAGTTCAAGTGCCAAGAGATAATGGCTTATGATATAAATGACCCCTCAGTTTAACAAGAATTTTATCAGATTGTAGCAGTCTTTTTCATGCTTGATTTCTCCTGTAATCAAAGTACCCTGAAGGAAACACCACATTTTGTTCTGCACTAACAAAAGGGTGATAAGAAAAAAAAAAACACTTAAAAACAGAGAAAAAAAAAAGGAGCACAAAGCAAACTTTGACTGATGCATTATTTTTGGAGACCTCTGATTCAGTTTCCCACATAATGTCTATTCATCTTCCTCAACCGCTTTGAAAAAGGGAAAATTACGATTTGCACACTTTTGCTCCCATCTAGAACAGTCACAAAGTGTTGCAGCTTGGCATGCTACCAGTAGCGCACTCACCGGAGGAGGCTGGTGCTGCATGGTTGTAAGGTAAATGGATTCATGCTTGCAAGGATACAATGTACTGCTGTAACTGTAAAAGCTGATAAAAAATTAACTTTGAAGGAGGTGAATAGCATAACACATTATTATGTTTCTAATGGGAAGGCTGCACAAAGATATCAACATTTTAAAAGCATTTATCCTTAATGCACCATTGACATGCTGGATAAATTTCTGCTATGAATAACCCTTGTGCAATCCCATTATGACTAATGGGGTTGCAATACTTTAACCTAAACCTAAATTTGAGGCAGTATGAAGAGGAAGATTTAGCTCTTTTTTCATTTAACAAGATATCATAGCAATCTAATCTAACTCCACTGGTTCTAATGAAGTAGGTCTTTATTTTCACCAGTTTGATAGATGAAATGAAGGAAATCTGCATAACTGTCATTCTGTGCAATTTTGTAATTTGAACAGAGTACTTTTATATATTAATTTTCAAGGAAGTACGTTTCTCCACTGAGTATCCTGATTCCAAAATAGGTGTTGGAACAATTTATGTAATTAAACAACTTATTACCTTAAAAAGCTTTTTTAAGTTCAGACAGTTATGAATATCGGTTGAACTTAATGACTGGTTTCATACAAGTAAAAGAAAGTAAAAAGAAGACAAACTTCATAGTAGCCGATATGTTTTATTAAAAATTTTCCTAAAAGTGAGGCATTTTAAATCTAGCTCCTGAATACCCTGAGGATATCGAAAACTTTCACAAAACAGAGTAGGAACTGATATATACCCACTTCATTTGCTATTGGGACGGTATCTAAAACACAGACCTTTGCATTTACTAAATGTTCCAGAAGAAAAACAGTTAATTTTGAGACAGTTCTTCTCGACACTATCACTGTTTTTTTTATTTTTTTTTTAAATATATATATTTGAGAATCTTACTGAGAAGTTCTGGAAGAAAGATGATATTGCATAAATAACAATGAATAGATTGTCCATTTCTGTCACCGTGTTTTGAGACCACCATTTAGACATGACCTATAATATAGCTAGTTACAGCAACAAAATGACTGTTTTTGATCTTACGTTTAGAAGCCTGACCTGGAAGTAACTGAATCTAAATCACATAACCAAAATGAAAATGATTAAACCAGCAGAAGTCTCGAGTTAGGCTTGGAGAGACAGTTTTCCGTAATTCAAGACAACATGTTATATTTGCTTATGGTAACAAAGAATCTTCTTCTCAGAGGTACGCAATAATCACACGATATGCATGATATTCACAACATATAACATTGAAATATATTTATGTGGAGTGTTAATAATCTTGTTTCCCTGGACACTTTGAGAGACCGTAAAGGTCCAGGTTACTAACTGGGTATCTGGATACATTAGAGGATTTTATTTACAGCAGGAAATGAGGAGGCTTTTGGTGAATAATAAGCAAGATTTTCTACCACAGATTTTAATCACCAGATGTAGCTCCCTTGTCATAAGGGAAAAAAAGGGAATGCAGCACTGTGCTAGCTACTAGCTATGAGAGTTTGGGAAAACTGCACAAGAGCCTGCACAGTTCAATATGTTGATAAATGACCTGCAAGAAGGAGTGAATAGAATGATCACATATCTTACAAAGCATACAATATTATTCAGGATAGTCATATCTAAAGCGAACTGAAGATTTTCAGAAGAATCTCATGATATTGAGTGGCAAAATGAGCAGACAAAAATCATTGTTAAGAAGCGTACTTCAATAAATGTATTCTAAGTAGATCTATACAGTTACATGTTCTCAGTTATTATGTTGTTGTCAGATCTCTGAGAACATCCACTCAGTGTTGCATGGCAGTTAAAATGGCAAATAGATTATGAGAAGTTATTTAAGAAGGAAAAGAGAAATAGAAAATATCATGCTGCTCCTCTGCAGGTGAATGGTATGCCATTTCCTTTAACACTGTATGTGGTCTTTAAGACGATACACTAAAACGTGAAAAGGGATAAAAGAAGGAAATATGCTGCTCAGAATCACAGGTACTGTGACAATTGTAGAGCCCTTTTTGGCATGGAAAACAGGAGGAAGGCTAAAGCATCATGAATAGTATAACAGATATGTTTAGTAAGGTTCATGTAAGATTGACTTGGTGGCACACTGCATGATTCTCGGGTAGCAGATTCAATACAAACATGAAACAGTGCTTTTTCATACTACTCATAATTTAATTGTGGGCTTTCTTGCAATAGGTTTCTGTGGCAACCAAAACAGCTTCAAAAGGGGATTAAGCAAATTAGCAGATATGTAGCTATTAAGCAAGTGGTTTGAACAATCTCTGGCTCAGGCACGATCTAAACTACCTGTGGGACATTTTAAAAGAGGAGAGATCAGTCTGTTCGTGTAATCCTCAATGACTCCCTGATGGTCAGTGAAAAGATACTTCAAGTCATCTGGAACAGGACTCCGCATTGTATAGACTAGTATTCTGCACATGGTAAATCAGCTCACATTACTATGCCTGTATGAAAGCTATCTATTTACTTAACATAATAAAATGAATGTTAAGAAGGTTGGGGTTTTGGTTTGTTGTTTTTTGGTTTTGCTTTTTTAATGTTGCCACTTGAATAGAAAGTCAGCATTTCTGACAGAGACCTAGACCATAATGTTGTAAAAATAGTGTTTGTTCTATTTAGGGAAACCCTACAGAATGAGTTTTCTCTTATTCATCTCCATTAAGTGTGTTTGGAATAATGGGAATTACCATATACAGAATGAAGAAATCTGGAGCAGGAAAGAATCATATGGAAGCCAACATGGCACAGATTTGGAATGAAAAAGGACAATACAGTTTTGTGGAATGGGAGGAGATGACAATATCCGTTAGCGTAGAAACAATCACAAATAAATTCAAAGATGTGAGCTGAGCCAGAAAATCTTCAGAATCGAGAAAGTAAACCATGGGATTGATAAACAAGCCCAATTTGCTAGAAAACATAACTGCAGCTCTTAGCAGAGTAGTCCAGAAACCAAATTAAAACTTAGGCAGAGAAATGTGTAGTGTTTGCTTATATTTTGGTTTAATGTGTGAGTCTCAGGGGTGAAATAGACCATCTCTTTAGAATTCAGTGCAATGATAATGCAAGCACAGGCCCAGGGGACTCAACTCCAGCAGTGACTTCAAGAGTCGTGGAATGTTGTGAACTCAATGACAACATCCAAGCTCTTGGAGACAGAGGATCCACACCTGAAGAATATGCCTGCTGACATGTAACCTTATTCTGTTCCTAGAGACCTATGATCTCAAAACATACTGATCCCACTGGACTGACTAATGCGGCAATTTGATGAGGGTGTAAAATGACAACTTGGATCTGAGCATGTCTCTTGATTAAGCAAAAGTTAAACTTAACTAGCATGACAAAAACCAAAGAGATTTACATGCAGTCTGTTGTGTCAACTTAAAGAAGTTTAGTTATTCCAATTATACTGCTGTTATATACTGTTATATATGGTGTTATTAGTTGTATCTATGCTAAACAAAGGTATTTTATGTTATTATTCAACTCCACTTCTATTGCATCACTTCCAAAAAAAAACAAACACCAAAACACAACCAAAAAAAATACCCACTACACTGATATTAGAGGAAAAAGAACAAATATGCCATCTGTTTTCCTTAGATACACACTTTGTAGCATCTTTTAACCCAATTTGCCCAGTTTCTAAATGGCAAG
This sequence comes from Dromas ardeola, assembly GCA_013398915.1. Taxonomy (NCBI): domain Eukaryota; kingdom Metazoa; phylum Chordata; class Aves; order Charadriiformes; family Dromadidae; genus Dromas; species Dromas ardeola. The sequence goes on along the minus strand of VYZM01019520.1, from coordinate 33,792 downwards.
CATTGATCCGTATACTATTACAAACCATGACCTCACCCATGTTTCAGCCCACTGGCTTACAATGAGCAAACCAAGTAATTGAATGCAATCTCAGTGGCAAAACAGCATGAAGAACATTAGAAAACCTGACCTCTTCTCTCCACTCTCACCTCAGCAGTCCATAAAATTTATAGAAAAGCTCATCAGTTTCCGCAGTGTATTCCTCAAGGAGCACGAGGGTTACTGAACTCTGTCTTTAGCCAGTTGGTGAATTCTACAGTACTCTCCATGAAAGCTCCTCTCCTCTGTCTTACTTGTTGGAGCATGCAACCTACCTTACTCTGCAAGGGTTTATGATGTTATTGAACCACTGTTGTGTAGTGGAGCATTTTGAAGATCTAAAGTGCAGCATTAAAAAAAAAAAAAAGGCAAATAAAAAATCCCTTAGTTCAGAAACCTTTAGACTGAATTGACTTACTTTTCCATGGCACACATGGAAAGCAGGCACATGTACAATAGAAGCTCCATATAGTCAATGTGGGAAGAAAAAGATGAAGGAACTAAATTTTCCTAAAGGAACAACAAAGGTTAGACAACCTAATTATTATTATTTCTTCACACCTGCTGTGGACAATGCCCCCACGCACGTCTCTGTAATATTAACTAAGCTTTAGCGTGTTATTCCAAAAAAGCTATATACACTGGTGAGCTACATGCACTTTATTTTAAAAGTAAGTGATATTAAGTAAAATATTTGTACATAGTTAACTTTTTCTGCCAAATTATTGCTTGGAGTGAAGAATTAAAAGGGGAAAAGAAAAGTCAGATGTCTTTAGGTAGGACTTGCTCTTCTGGCATAATTTATTTTATTGTTCTCTCCAGCTTATAAGGATTCACGAACAGTGTCTTTGGTAGGTGAGTGCAGGGACACAGGGAGAAAGAAGGATCTTGACTTCCTTTTTTTTCTTTTTTCCCTCAGCAATAACAGCAGCTTCTCTCAGCTCCACAGGGAATGATGCACATGTATCCATGAAAGAATAATAACCTCCTCTGCTCCCCACCCCCCCAATTTTATTCTCTATTGCCAAACTCATATTCTAATATTCTAAAGTCACTTGACTACCCACACTGCCCCCAAACACACACTCACATGTGTTGCCACCAGGCCTCTCTATGCATGAGCTTTTCCTGCCCAGACTTGGAGCAGGATGAGGAGCTACTAATATTTGCATGTGTCAGAAAGTTACATCTAATCAGGTAACCATTGTTAACCACCCAGTAGACCCCTCTGGTCAAGTGCTGTGGCCTGTGCCTTCACTACAAATGGGTTGTGGGAGGGTAGCCCTGTAAACAGTATGTATATATTTGATGCTCATGGAAGTCTATATTTTCCTATTTTCTCTGCCTGTGGTTGTCTGGGTTTCTTTGAGAAACAGCTAGGTAGGCTGAGCTGGTAATTAGTCCAAGAGACAAAGACTAATTGCCCAATTATCCTAAGGAGGACAGCTGGGAAAGTTAGTGTCCAGAGCCAATTGGAACAGGCTTGTGTTCAAAAACAGATTCCAGACAATTATGCCCTTCCCTTGACAAAACTTCTTTCAAGTTACAATAAAATCCCTCTCTTAAAAATAAAACAAACAAACAAAAAAACCCCAACCCAAAATTAAAAACCCACAAAGCAAAACCCATTGTATTTTGTATAGTTTAGTTACTCATTTGACCCTGGCTGGACGCCGCTCTGTCACTCCCCTCCTCATCTGGACAGGGGAGAGAAAATATAACAAAAGGCTCATGGGTCAAGATAAGGACAGGGAGATCACTCACCAATTACTGTCACAGGCAAAACAGACTTGACTTGGGGAAATTTAATTTAATTTATTACCAATCAAATCAGAGTAGGATAATGAGAAATAAAAACTAAATCTTAAAACACCTTCCCACCACCCATCCCTTCTTCCAGGGCTTGACTTCACTCCCCATTTTCTCTGTCTTCTCCCCCTGAGTAGCACACAGTGACGAGTGGTCAGTTCATCACACGTTGTCTCTGCCGCTCCTTCCTCCTCAGGAAGGGGACTCCTCACACTCTTCCCCTGCTCCAGCGTGGGGTCCCTCCCATCGGACACAGTCCTCCATGAACTTCTCCAATGCGGGTCCTTCCCACGGGCTGCAGTTCTTCACAAACTGCTCCAGTGTGGGTCCTTTCCACAGTGTGCAGCCTTTCAGGAACAGACTGCTCCAGCGTGGGTCCCCCACGGGGTCATAAGTCCTGCCGGCAAACCTGCTCCAGTGTGGGCTCCTTGCTCCATGGATCCACAGGTCCTGCCAGGACCCTGCTCCAGCATGTATTTCCCACAGCGTCAAAGCCTCCTTTGGGCATCCACCTGCTCCAGCATGGAGTCTTCCACGGGCAGCAGGTGGATATCTGCTCCACTGTTAACCTCCATGGGCTGCAGGGGAACAGCCTGCCTCACCATGGTCTTCATCAGGGGCTGCAGGGGAATCTCTGCTCTGGTGCCTGGAGCACCTCCTCCCCCTCCTTCTTCACTGACCTTGGTGTCTGCAGAGTTGTTGCTCTCACATATTCTCACTCCTCTCTCTGGCTGAAGTTGCAGGTTTTTTCCCCCCTTCTTAAACATGTTAGCCCTCCCACTACCAAAACCTTGCCATGCAAACCCAATGCATCATCCTACATTTGATGCTATTAAACTATTCCCTTAGCTATCTAACCAAAAGTGCACTTTTAAGAAATTCAAAGTGCATGTACATCAATGCTTTAGTGAGAATTAAGAGTTTGCTTTTGAAATGAAAGTCCTGATTGTTTCCCCTTGTAAGACTTTGTGGAGCACACTCAGAGCATGCAGACTGGATGTGTTTCAGATTAAATTAAATTGAAAGAAAAACTATAGAATTGGGCTTAATGTCCTCCAACTACTAACAGTCATTCAACCTACAAGGCCAGACTAGAGATACTGCAAAATAAAAACCTTAGAAATGCACATACTGTCAAAACAGGTTCTCAGTACCTGTTTTGTTTTGCTGCACAAATCTACTTATATATGTAAGAGCAAATAGTATTGCTATTTGCTAATATATGCATAACATCAGAGGCTCTGAATTGGTTTCCTGTTCTTAATTGTCCTCTACAGTAATCTTTTATTTCTATTGAGAGTAGATACTACATAGGGAGATAAACCTTAGTAGGTTAAAAAATAAACCTTTGTGGGTATTCCCATTGTTTTTTATTCTTAAAATTAACTTCTATGTTTAAGAAAGTTTTATCTCTTTTCATCATAATTTTATCACCAAATTTTCTATGCTGTTAAGTATGCATTAATACATCGTTGCCTAAATACGGTGTTTATAAATATGTATGTATTGTATATATACAGTATAGCAGACATACCAGGCTTATTTTAGATCATAGAAGACTTTCAAGCTCTTTTGCACTTTTCAGCGAGAACACCCTCACATGTTTTTCCAGTAAGAAAGCAAGAGATGCACAAGGTAAAAACAGGGTTGTAGAAACTCTTTTCAGTAGTTGAGCCCTAAGATATAATTTTTTAGTGGCAAGTTTAAAAAAAGAAAACCATATTCACTAGCCTACTAGACATTTTTTAAACCGTGTTTGCAAGAACACGCTGCTAAATTTTGTTAGATAGTTACTTTTTACATTGCCAGTAGGAGATCTTTATGAAATATTACAACAAAAACATGTTTCTTCAAGAAGCAGTAATGTAATAAAATGCATCACTAGTTTTGATTGCATTGATAGCTTGTAGGAAGAAAAGTCCCTTTAGGGAGATGTGCTTTCTGTTCATAAGGAATAGGAAAGACTATTTTGCAGTGCATTAAAACCATGGGACCCATTAGGTTTGTATAATAAAAATCTTGTAAACACTGATAGTTTTATGGTTAGTCTTTTCAACAGCTGTTTTGTGTAAGAATCTGTGGATGCTTGAAGTCATAACACTTTTCAAAAGGACCCTATTAGCTATTTATTAACTCAACCTATATTTTCACTCCCCTAACTTAGATAACCATGAATAGTGTTCCAATTTCAATCCATTGTAATAAAAAGTTATTTTCAATTTTGTGTAATAAGAAACAATTTTGAAAGGTCCATCGACTTTAGAGCATGGATATTATTTTCTAGTGAGGATACAGAAACAAAGAGGTCTTCTGAGAGAAGCAGAATGTGAAAAAACTTTAAACCAGCAGAAGAAATGCAGCATCACCTGAAAGCAGCAAATACATGATTGCCTAAAACAGTGGGACAGATTAAATGCAGATGGATACAGTTAAAATAAATTGTGCCATAATTGTGTTTAAAGCGTTTTACTGTCCATCTGCAGTAATTCCTATAAATTTACGGACTCAAGTTGAAAGACAACATTCAGTTTATGCAGAAATAGTTACCTAATTTGGTTAGAAGGTCAAAGGCAGCTCACAGACCTCTTCTGTGTGATATTAATAGACTTTGAATGTTTCAATGGCATCAGAGGGATGGGACAATTGTACTGGAGAGACAACAGAAATTTATGAAAAACCTGAATGGAAATCTAACTCAATGGGTTTAGTTAATCCAGTCAAGGGTAAAACTCCACAGTAGGACTGCAAGGACATAGCTGTAGGAATCCTTACATTTTCATATTATTTAACAATGATTGACAATTTTAAGCAAAGACGGATCAGCATCAATTAAATGGAACACGTGGGGACTGAAGTTTGTCTATGGAGAAGAACTGCAATTTGAGGCTATGTTTGCTCCCATTAGCCAATGAATATGTTTGAGTTCTGTAGTCATAAAGATATTTCCTTTCCTAACTTTCCCCAGGGTAAACATTCATTTAGTCTAATTTGTTTAATCATTCCACCTAGACCTCCCTTGGTCCTTGTACCTTGACTAGGTACAAATGAACAGTCTCATCTCTCTACAATGCACAACATTATGCTTATTTTTCCTCATGAAAAAAAAAACAACAAACACCAAAAAACAAAGAGAAAAAAGAGGCTTTTGTATGATGACCAGGAAGTCCTCCAAGAGAAAACCAGACCCAAGTACTTAGGATGCTTAATGAAAAGCATTTGTAAAACTTCTGTCTAAGCTGTAGCAGTTAATCCAGCTGGTGTCTGCTCATGTTCTAAAGCTGGTGGTAGCCAAGTCCTGATGCACCAGATTTCCTCTCTTATTTTTCCTTCCAATCATCATAAAAACAAAGAAGTTTTCTCTCCCTGCTGTTTAAAAAATCCATAGAAACAAATAAACAAAAAGTGAATGATACTCCTATACCAATGTTTAAAAGAAAGGACGGAAAGAGAAAGCAGCTGTATAAAAATATTTCAAAGTTTGTTTACTAATAAGGTTTTTTTCTTCAGAATCCTAGTAAAGAAACAAAAAGGTTTCAGTGAGGAGGTCAGTACATGGTCCTTTGAGGAAAAGGTCTGTGTTTACAGACTTGGTGTTGAATGACAGCATAGGAAAATTCATGTTGGGGAAGAAGCTGTCTGGGGATTGAACCTTTTGTCCTAGGTGCTGAGAAAACCTTATCCTTAGTAGCTCGGCTACCAATATGTCCAATTAATGCCCTTAGTCCCATGAATGCTTTTGAATGCCCCTAGAGGGAGGTATTAATCTAAGTTTTGAACTCTCCTTCTGGAGGTGTTCGAAAGCACCAGCTTGTTCTCATCAGCTTTACAGGTAATACAATAGTCTAGAAGAAAATCAAATCCTTCACCGGACAGCAAGACTGCAGGTGTCAGTTGACTGTTCAAAAACATGAACTCGAATCCACTTGAGTAATGAATTTTACATGAAAAATGATCAGCAATACACATTCTTGTAGCTTAGATTTTACTGTTGCAGGTAAAAATAATTTAAAATGTGTGAGATCATTAATTTTAAAATCATGATTTTATTATATCTACTTTCCTTTTTCCCCCCTTTCTCTCACCTCCCTATTTTTTTAAGTCTCTACTAATTTACTCTCGTTGAAGATTAAATGTTGTTTTTCACCATGTTCTCATTTTAAACCTTAAATTCTAATACCACTAAAAAGAGACTTCATGAAGTAAGCCCCAAATAAAACATTCACTCTATTTGCTGATGTTTCAAGCATTAAATTAATATTCTTGAAGTTCATTCATTAAGTCCCTAACCTGTAATTAGGATTCAGGCCACGCTGCTGATTAGACAAGAAAAAGAAATCAGCCCACGGAGAAAGGCAGCTTTTCATTTGAATCCAATCAGGGAGAGCAAACACACTCCAAAAAGGGTTTCTGTGGTGTATGGATATAATTATTATGAAGGGAAAGAGAAAAAGAACTTGGAACCCTATGAATGTGAAATAGGGTGTTTTAGCCTTGAGAACTCCCTGCAGCAATGTTACATTTCATAGTATCAATCCTATTGACCAAAACTTGGCAATAGACAACAAAAAGTTTCTCCATAATTTAGTGTGCTTCGTTGTATTCTAAAACATCTGAGATGATTTATTACAGCTGGTAGATCCATGCAAATGAAGGTAAGATGGTATTTGCTACCAACGTTGCAAGCAATAAGATCACAGCAGCTGTATATAAATAAATAAATAAATAAATAAATAAATAAATAAATAATAAATAAAATAAATAAAAAACCCAACCTTTTAAAGTATTACAGGGATGAAGAACATTATTAGAATGGCAGCCACTCGCACCTTTGGAAGTAAGATCATCCAAATATTTCCAATATACAGCATGGAAATACGAAAAATTGTATTTGTTGCAGGGAATGCAATTAAACTAAATAACATCTGGATAGGCTGAATCTTGATCTTAGTTAACATTCCTGAAGTTCTGTGAGCTCTGCTGATATCTGATGGTTGATCAAGTGTTTTTATAAATCATATCACTTAAATACTATATAGTTTTAATAATGTTATTTTAGGCTTCTGGAAATCTTGGTTAGAATATAGTAGTGAAGATTGCTCAGCTGCTGTTAGCTTATGAGTTGCCTTTTGTCAATAGATTTTGCCAATAAACAGCAGGGTTCTGTTAATTTTAACAGAAAAAGGTGATGTGCAGTCCAAATAGCTAAGTCTTGCTTAACAGATCTTAAAATACATATTGTCAGTTTCTCTGATCTAGTTGGTTTACTAGCTGAAGTAGTAATTTTTATGTCTTGTATACTGTAAACCAGAACTGAATATTGAATATTGTAAAATTGAACTGATCCTGCAGAAGAATTAGTTTTCCCAACCATCTTGCCCTTAGGGATTCACCTCTTCTGCTTTTTCCAGGGAACTCCACACAGGTTCCATCTCAAATCCATCCACCACCCACTCAGTAGGACCATAGACATTCACCTGATAAGGATATTATCCTTTCTGAGAATAACTCACAATAGAGATAAAATCAAAGAAGTTTACCTTAGCACTTTGTCTACTTTTGGATCTATAGGCCATTTTGGTAAATTATTATTGCTTAATATTGAAACAAGAACAAGAGCGCCAACTCTAATATCTGCAAAAAGCAAAGGTATTCAAATGTAGCCCACATGACTTTTTTCCAGAACTTCACATACATACTCACGAATAATTTTGTTGTGTTTATAGCTCAATTTTCAGAAGAAGTTAAGGTTAAGAAGCAGATCTGTAAAATCTATAGCCAACACCAATGTTCTGGGTCAGTGCCTGTATTAGGAACCTGTGGACCAGTAAATAAGCTTTTGCTACCAATTGCAAAGGCCACAGACTTTCTGTTGACCTCGCTGTCAGGGGTCTTATGACTTCTCTAAGCTTGCCATAGCCTGAACTCATCTTAGCTTATTCTAACAGTCATCTAATAGTAGTCACATAACTATTATCTAACCTGTTTTAGTTCAAGTACATGAACAAAAATGAAAACCTGCCCTTATTGAAGTTTCTGGAAAATTTACAATCAAAATCAGTATGACAGAAAAACAGTATGAACAGAAGAAAAGTGATGCAACTACCTGGTCCAATATGTAGTATAATCTATAACATAGGTAACATAAAAACTATAATATTATCATAACATAACATTCTGTACTGCCCTAGCCAGTTACAGTTTCACACTATGGTTATATGGCATGACCCTGAGTCCTTCCAACACGTGAGATTCCCGTAAACATCCAAAGGAATTCTGAAAGTCAAAGGATATAATATCTAAGCTGCCAAAGTAGACAATTTTGTTTCAGATCTGTATGCAAAGCCAACGTACCACAGGAAAACAAAACAAAAAAAAACAGTAGTAGTAAAACTGACGGGAAGAGTTGAATTCACAATGTGAGAATGGGAAGAAGAAAAGAAAGGGATAGGAAAACAGTACAGGATAAAAAATAAAAACTTTGTTGATGGGAAAGGAATATGATGTGAAAGGAATAAGAGGGAAAAAAAAAGCCTCTACAAGAGAACAGATGTTATGCCAAATTAACTGTCTAAGAGTAGGAGACTAACTATTCCTTTGAAGATGTTGAACCTTGAATAACAGCAGGTGTGTGTAATGGCAGATAAATGGAAGTTTTGTTATGATGCAGAAACTGATGGCCCTTGCCTACCTGTGGGAGAAAATACACTTAGAAAAGTGAAGTGCCTCTGAAACTGAAATTTTGAGTTTGAGTAACCAAATGCCAGAAAACATTGAGGATAAAACCAATGAAACTCGAGCAATTAATTAGAATCTGTATTTTCAAATGTGTCTGAAGTCTGTGTAACAGCAACTTTTGTTCAGGCTAGACACATTGTTATGAAAATCTAAGGAGAAACAGACACAAGTTAAAGATTATCTAGGCATGCACTAAATCAAAAAGAGTGTGAAATTTATAGAACATAGTAAGGTGGGAACTTGGTATAAATTATGCAGTACTGTTCTTTTGTTTCTTCCTTGGGATCATAGACACACCAGAGACATGGGCTATTTATGAATTTCAACATGGAGTCATTATCTGACCATAAAGGAAAAGGGGTCCTTTGTTCTATCCTAGTTTTTTTGATTTTTTTTTTTTGTATGTGTTTAGAAGTGAAATTTTTCTTAAAGCTTAACATTTGTCTGAGAAAGCTTAGGTGGTTTTGATTTCTCTCACTTTTAACATTCAAGCAATTTCAGAAACAAATGAAAGAAAAAAAAGCTGTGATTCTAACTTGCTTATCTCGAAGAAAGAAACACAGATAGATAATTAATTTGTTTATCAATTAGTAAAGGTGCCTGAGTGTTTTCTTTCTAAAAATACTGGTTTGTTTAATAATTTCTTCAATGTTTCCTATTTGTGACTGATACCGTACAGAACTAGAGTATTTTTCTTCTAAGCACATATTCATTTCTGGAAGCTACCATGGTAAAATTGTCAAGACAACTCCTAAAGGAGTTTTACTGATCCTCTGAGAGCACATACAATCCTTTGAGAGGCAAGGACACTGACAAACTAGAAAATAAAATAGAAAAGAAAGAAGATTAATAATTTGAGGTGATCAAGAGGTGAGTCCTAAACTTTGTCAAATTTGTCTAAATGATGACAGGTAGAAGGACATGTAGTAGCAATTTAAAATCATAGAAGGGTATAAATAGCAAAGAGAAATTATTTAAAGGGAAAAGGAAGAGTAAGTATGAGAAATGGAAAGCAATTACAAAAGGAGATGGTGATTCATAATTTCAGAAATCACTTCTGGCCTGGGATCTGTTAAAGATGTTGCTGGATGATGAAGCAAAGGAGCCATAGCTTGTGATATTTATGAGACCAGAAAAACTCCTAGGGAGTACTGCTTTGGATGAGTGGGGCAAATTAGAAAGAAAGTAGTAGAATTGTAGAGACTGGAAATAAGAAAGTTCTGTGATTAATTGCTCTATTTCATTCCCAGCTGAATTCCACTCAAAGCTATATCAAAGCCGAATGATGCACTGTTAATATAAAAAAAAAAAAAAAAAGATTTCTATGATTTATTTATTTATTTATTTAATATAGTGAGACAAACTAGAACACATAGACATTTTAGAATAACACACCACATTCTGTGGGAGAGAAGGGGCACTTAGATAGGTAGGACAAATTTTATATCTCCAGGAATTATTGAGTCCATGACTTCTCTTTAGATTGACAGTGGTCCCTGAATTCTTGACAGTGATCACAAGTTACAATCCTATCATCATAGGTTCTACCTGAAACACTGAACTGAGTGGTGCTGAGGGCCTCCATGTTTTAGTGTAAGTATCCATGTGCACTAAAATGATCATTTTAAGTTGTCTTTGTTCATGATAGAGATATTTCTACAGAAGCAATCAAGATATAATTCCTTGAAAACCTTAATGAAAAAAAGATTCATTTCCTGAGGACAAAAAACATGGCATGAAGAATATCTTAGAGAAGGAAACTTCAAGTCTTAGACCTTGTATGGGTGTCTGTGCAGGGACCCAGCTGATCAGGACACTACTGAAATAAAGGCCTGGTGATATGTAGAATCCATTGCCCAGAATAATCAATAAGAAAAACAGAAAAAAACAAACAAACAAAAAAAAAAAAAAACAACAGTGGACAGACTTGAGAGGGAAAGAATGAAACCTGGAATCATTTAATGCATGAAAGCTTGGTATGTTGTTTCTTTTATTGAAGTTTACAGCAGCCTCCTACAGCATGTAGACATGCTTTGATATAGTAATACCTTTTAGTAGTTCTTTAACCTTTCTAGCAATCTCCGTTTCCAATGTCTTATCCCTTTATTTCTGTTGAGCATTCAATTCTCTACCTCAAGTCTTTGATAAAAGTTTTTTTTTTTTGTTTAATTTATTTTGCAAATAAGGCTATTCTGGCCCTAAGCATGCAGCATCAGACCGAGCCCGTCAGTGCAAATTTACCATTCCAGAAAGGCAACATTGCAATTATTTACAGAATATATTTAGCAGTTATATTTGGAGTTCATGACTTTAGTGGTAAGAGAAATGAATAATAATGACGATGATAATAATAATTCTTTTTTTTTTTTTCAGATATGATTATGGTTGTAAGGGTGTTTAACAGAGTTACGTACGCAGTCTTCATATAGGCTGTACCAGCAGGCTTTTGCACCTTAGTCTTTGTAGCAAGCTAGAAACTGGGTTTTTGTGTAGGAGAGATTGAAAGGCTGACTTCGACAGCAGAGTTAAAGGAAGAGTTCACAGTCCCAGAGTCCCCAAGAGCATTACAAAGTGCCTACTTGCCTTTTTGGTTCCATCTTCCAGCAGTAGGACTGCATAGGTTTTCTGCAATCATGGGTATGCACTTGAAGCTGTAATTCTGGCAACTACTGGCTAAGGAGTTTAAATAATTCATATTGGGAACTCTTAGAAGTGCAACATATATGGGACTGTGGTTTCTCTAAGGGCTTATTGCACAAAGTGACAGTAGTACAAAGGGGACTAGGGAGAAGTTTAACTTTTTCAGGTGGTTTCAGAATTTGAAAGTAGGCTATTGAACATCCTGATACTACTGAAAGTCATATGTAGTAGAATTAAATCTCACCCAGTTAATATCAATATTACGATAATTTCTTCTATGTAGTCACAGCCTAAGATAAAAATTAATCTATAACTGTACTTACAATACATCACTCTTTAGTATAATATGATTACCTCCCATATTATGTTCTTCATAAACAGCTGTTCAGAGCATTGAAACACCCTTCATATCTCATCTCAATGGGATGTTCTCTTCATCTCCTTATTTCCCCTTTAAATCACATCACACATGACTTTTCATTTAGTGAAACTGATCAGCTTCTAATAAAAGTACGAGGCTTAGAAAACCAAGATATTTTTAAAATACATTTTAAGTACATAAATCTGAATGTTACAGCCTCTTCTTCCTCTCATGCTCCTTCATATGCAAAGCATGTAGGATTGTTAGCAAGTTATAATGTTCAACATTATAACAGTTGAACACCTGTGTTCAACTAGGTGTTCAGCTATAGCGTGTTGCTGGAGGAAAGCTTGTTTTTCTACCTCCACCTTCCAGTTTAAATAGTTTTTCTTCAAAGACTGTTGTAGGCTCCCACTACAAAAAAAAAAAAAAAAAAAAAAAAGAAAAGAAAAAGAGAAAAAAAAAAGATTGGTTTTCTTCCTTTGATCTTCTTTTCCCTTCTAATTCTTGGGTAAATTTAGCTGCTCTTTTCACCTGTGTAAGCCTTTGTTTCAAATAACAGATTTGCTTTTAGACTTGGTATTTAATTTATTCTGTTATCCTTTTTTCTTGCTCCTCTTGGTCACACATTTGTAGATTAGAGATTAAAATAAAAGAGAAACAAATGAAACCTTTTTGGGTGCAGAAGAGATGTATAATGTATTCTATTACACTCTCAAAGCATCAAACAGCCATCATATGAAGGCACTTTGAAGAGGGCATGTTAGGTTTCAAAGAATATGGAGATTTTTCAGAAAAAAGGAGCTGGAAAGACTGAAAGAGGAAAAAGAAACAACTGATCACCTGTGTTACAAGGAAAATTATTAGGCAGGTGAGATTAGTGATCAAGTACGGATTATTTATTATTATTTTAAAGTTTTTACTCTTGATTTTCATCCTGTTCTGCTTCAACACAGTTAACAATATATTAATGACCTTATTTTCCCTAAATCAGTCATAGAGATAATTTGATTCATCATTCCTTTGTTGAACAAGATGTAGGGCATGCGTAATAAGTAAAGAACTGGTCTGCAGTATGCATATTTATTCCATAAAAAAAAAGAAAAATTCCCTGTTACAGAACATTCAGAAATGGTCTGTTATGCCATAATTTGACCCTTTTCTTACTGCAATATGAACTTTATTTATAAGATCTCACACTAGTTCTTTCACCGTTCTATACCTCAAAGATGAAGAGGGAGACATCTTTTTCTTGCATCTTATACTATGTATGCTGCCAGCCATCAACATGTTTTACTCAAGTATTTCTCTGGGTTCACAAGTCAACTGACTTAGGACGTATCACAATGTATTTTTATGATCTCAGCCTCTACCAAATTTCAATTTCTAGTATCCTGAGACTTTAAAACCATTTGAACAAGGAAGTGGTAGAGTCCAACAAACTCGGTCTTTCACTTGTTTATGTTCTTATTATTCCTTCTGAATTTAATCTCCAAATACCAGGGAAGCATCTTTGTCTATTTAAACAGTGTCTCTTGCTATTATAGGTATCACAAAAGCAAAGTTATCTGGCTTAGAGTTGGCATAGGAACATGGGACCAATGACTCTCTATCAAGTTAATTTACTTTCAGTTCAAAATAACCAATTAGATGGTTAGTTCAGAAAAGCACAGAGAACTCAATCCCTTTACCTTTACAATGCAATATATGACAAATCAAAGTCTGTAATCACAGAATTGCCAAATGGCTGAGGCTGGAAGGCACCTCTGGAGACCATCTAGACCAACCCCCTGCTCAAACTAAGGTCAACTAGAGCAGGTTGCTCACGGCTGTGTCAAGCTCGGTTTTGAATGTCTACAATTTCTCTCGGAGATCTGTTTCAGTGTTTGACCACCCTTACTGTAAAAAAATAAATAAATAAAAAAGGAATCTTACATTCAGATGGCTTTACTTCTCTTTTTCAGTTTGCATCCATTGCTTGTTGTTCTCTCAGTGGGTACCACCGAGCAGTCTGTCTCCATCTTCCTTACTCTCCCCCATCCGTTTTTTATACACACTGATAAGTTTCCCCCTGAGGTTTTGCTTCTCCAGGCTGAACAGTTCCAGCCCCGTCAGCCTCTCCTCCTATGTCAAACCCTCCAGTCCCTTGATTGGCTCTGTGGCCCTTTGCTGTACTCACTGCAATATGTCCATTTTTTGCACATACTGGAGAGCCCAGAACAGGACCCAGCACACCAGATGAGTCGCATCAGGGTTGAACAGAGAGGAAAGATCACTTCCCTTTAACTGACATCAATGCCCTGCATAATGGAACCCAGCAGGCTGTTGGCTCGCTCTGTCATCTAGGGTTCATTGCTGACTTATGGTCAGCTTGTTGTCCCATAGGGACTTCCAGGTCCCTGTCTGCAGAGCTGCTTTCTACCTTTGCTGAATTTCATGAGGTTCCTGTTTAACCATTTCTCTAGCCTGTCAAGGTATCTCTGAATAGCAGCATGGCCAACTGGCATATCAGTACTCCTAGTTTTGTGTCATCTGCAGTCTTGCTGAGGGTGCACTTCTAGATCATCAACAAAGATATTAACCAATATTGGCCCTAGTATCCACCCTTGAGTACAGCACTAGTTAATGTCCTCCAGCTGCACTTTGTGCTGCTGATTGCAATACTTTGAGCCCAGCAACTCTCCTACTTATCCACCCCATACTTCATCAGCTTATCTATAAGGATGTTATGAGAGACAAAGTCAAAAGCCTTGCTAAAGTCAAGATAAACAATATCCGCTGCTTTTCCCTCATCTACTCTCCTTTTCATCATCTCAGATGCTGTGCAGCTTGCTGTCGTTCTCACGGATCTCCTTTACTTGACAACACAGAGTTTCCCCCAACACACATCTGCTATGGGTGAGGAGCCTACATGTCCCATACCAGCCTCATCAAGAGACACCAGGCACCCTCACAGCCCCAGACTTCCATCCTCCTGTGCGATCTCACTCTGGCTGGAGGCCTCTGATGACATGGGGACAGTTTCTTCACGGTTGGTGCTGGTGATTGTGCACTGTGACATATCACCACTGTTGCCCAGCCTGTGGGCTTTGCCCTCAGCAGTGTTTCTGGCACCCTTCTGTGCTGCGTGTGTTGGTTGCCTCTATTAGCTGCACCCCCAGTGTGACAGAGCCATATCACTGCCAGCATCCTGGGATACTACAATAGCAAGGCACTTGTTAGATACCCTTCCCAGAGATCTTAGGCATTAGATCCCACCCCTGCTGCAGAGGAGATGCTGTTTTGTTGCTTGGGGCACATGGGAAGAAAGTTCTTTCCGACTTTTAATTCTGAAGACAAAATAAACTCTAAATGGAAAAAGCTTTGGTATCCACAAGAGCTCTATTCCCTAAATAGAAGCTGCAGCATGTGGTAATGCTTCAGAAGTTAACTGAAACGCTCAGAAGCCAAGTTTTATGTAAAGCTGAAAAAAAACTGTTTCCCTGGTTCCCAAAAGGAGCCTGAGATTAAAACAGTACAGACAGAGCACAAGTAGAATCAACCATTTTCCTTTACAGTGTCTGGATAGATATAAAAGTACTCACCCAAGGATTCTTATCCCAAACTTCTCCTTTTTATTAGTATTATTTCTAGGATTTCTCTTGACTATTCCTTAGGCTGATGAAATGTTCCTATAGAGCAGCTTAGATCTTTATGGAATAGTATTAATGAAAATAATTAAAAAATCAAACCCATGTAAATAGATATAAGCACGGGGTACTTATCCCAGCATTTCCCCCAAAGTTTGAATTTCAGGATTAGTTTAGAAGACATGCCTGTATCTTTACTTGAAGGATTACATTGTTATTCTCATTTATACATACAAGTCACATATGTACATGACTAATGTTGTATGAGTATGGGCAAAGCTAGAAATACAACACTATCAACTGCAGAGCTTTTTTGTGATTTTGGGGTTGTTTTTTTTTTTTTTTTTCTCTTAAAATTTTAGCCAAAACACCTGTTTTACAAGAAGAGATTATGAAACAGAGGCAAGGAAATCAGCTTGCTGAAAGTAACCTGCTCAGCAGTGGTATCAGTCTCAAGACCACTTTATTACTGCATCTTCCTAAGAAATAGCTGTTCCTTAACCCAAACAAGTGGTTGCTAATTACATACCCTTCATTTTCCTGATATGTAATTTAAGGCGTTAGGGTCTGTTTTGCAGAAATGATAAACATTTACAGCTGTTTATGAGGTCAGTGGCATCTGAGCTTTGGTCACATAAGATGACATAGAGTGTTTAAGTATTTCACTTTAGATATTTGTAAATACTTCTGATTTGATTCCAGCTATGGTGTTTTTTGGGTTTTGGTCGTTTGGATTATATTTTTTTCCCTTTACAAAATGAAATAACCTTATTTTCCCTATAATTTGTTAGGTACCGTGTGAAGATGATGCTTGAGAAACCTTTCAGTGTTGGGGGGGGGAGTACTATTAAAAAACTTGAGAGTAAATTAATTACTTCCTTTTCCAAGATGAACGTGACTAGTATAAAATCTTTAGGAGCCACATTGTACTGTGCTACAAAAACCAAACAGTAACTTGGTACATGATCATTTTTTAATGAGGACAATGGATGACACAAATAAATCTGTAGGGAAAAAGATTATCTGTGATGTTGTAATTTAAAAACATACTTACAAAACAGGTGTACTTAAAACATGTTAATTTTGATAATTTCCAAGTTTTTAATGTTTGACTTGCAGTGTGTTGTAATTTTTATTATTTTTCAATTTTCACATATTTAATAGCTATTTTTACAAACATTCCATGACACGACATATTGCTCATACAAAGACTTAAAAAACGACACCTCAGATTCCATAACACTATGTAACGCATTCAAATGTAAGAGATAAACAAAAATAGCATTTTCTTTTCTTTTTTTTTTTTTTTTCGGTTAATCTATCTGTTTTGTATGGATGCATGATTTACAGTTCTGCCTTTAATTGAAAGTTATACTCAGACACTTACTTAGGTAATAAAATTTCTTGTAGTATGCAACAAATCTGGAAGGAGGAGGGCGGGGGCGAGTGCCTGTATTCAGGAAACAAGTGCCAGTCTCTCAGAGCTAACCTCTGCTGCCATGCACAGTTTTAGTCATTGCATGATATTTGCTCTTGACATATGCCGAGGTTTATTTCAGATTCAATGTCATTTTTTCTTTTGTACGTAATAACGGAATAGATGATTGTAACACATCTTAACAGGCTTTCTTTTTTTTTTTTAGCCTACTTTTCTTCACAGTGGAGGTAAGGGGCGAGGGGGGCTGGTTTTGCTCCCTTGGACTGACAGCGCTGGCAGGTTCATATATTGCTTTGTCAGACTTCTCACTCTTTACAGAGTACGATGCAGGGCAACATATACACACGAATACCAGAAGTATGTGGTCTCAACAGTTCTACTGTTGGTATATGAGGATTTAA
>VYZM01019520.1:658-16713 GCA_013398915.1 Dromas ardeola | reverse complement strand
AAAAAAAAAAAAAAATTGGTGAGAATGGATTCTATGTGCCTACCTAAATACAAATTTATAACCTGTTGAACTCTGACTTCTTGTCTCTATAATACAAATTGTACTCAGTTGTAAACTGAAAAGATTTATTTCCTTCTTCAGAAAATTTAGGCTCACTCCTTTAATTCTTTTCTTAGTCTGGCAGCTAATTCTTATTGAGTTTAATTGTGTGAGATCATCATGCGATAAAAGTTTCAGCTTTATCCAGGGTTAGCTGGCTTATTTTAATTTTATTTCTTTCCATCTTCAGCCTGTTCATTTTTTTTCCTTTATGAGATTAATTAAATACAATTTTTGGGGCAAATTAGGAATTGTAAAAGGAAATCCATTGAGTTAAAGTGAGTTACTTTGAGACACTCTACACAAAAGGGTTCTTTTGCATTCAAAGGCTCTGAATGTACCTTAGAATAAAATATTTTTTTTTTCTCTTGGGGTAGCACATGAAGGATAATAGTTCTTAAAATAAAATTTAAAAATGAGAAAATATTTGGAATTCTGTCATCTTGGTGACACTTGCAAGAGAAATTACTAATTGTTTTTATTTCATTCTAAATTTTCTTTTAACCAGCCTTGAAGACATTTTTAAAGACTATAATTTTCTTTCTTTTTCTATCTCCCTCTGACAACATGTGCTCAGCCTGTAAAACAATGAAGAATTCTGTTTTTTCCTCAAACTCTGCTATAGTATGTCCTTGCCACTCTGGAGCACTTCACTGTGAGCTGCAGCATGTTACATACTGACATTAAACAGTCAGCTTCAAAACCAAAGGCAGAAGAAGAATTTCAAATAGTCAGATTACGTTTTTTCTTTTCTTGAGTTGTTATGTTTCTTCTATTTTCTCTTGTTTCTTATGACACTAGTCTTATGTGTTCTTATGACATCTGTCTAGATGGAACTGGCGTTTCTACGTGAGAAAGAAAAACAAATACACCCTCTGTGTCTTTTGGGGAGAATAAAATGAGATGGCTTTATTTTTCATAAAGTGAAAAGATGTACATGAGAGTTCTCTCCTCTGACTTTTCAATAAGGCTATTTGTAGTAGCATTTGCAGAACTCAAAAGTGCCATTTGTCTCAGGAGTACTGGAGCTACTTGCTGTAGCTTTCTAAACTGTATTTTGTACATTCAGCTACTCTGCTACAAGTACTGGGCAGCTGGTTGCACTTGAAAAGACAAATTTTACCTGTTACCATACCACATCCATGCATTGTGAATCTAAGTTTAACTTCAAACCAAAATAAGGATGCTGCTACAATTTGTTTATTAAAAAAACAAAACAAAACAAATATAAGACTATGAATTTTGTATGTATTAGGCAACGCCATGTTTTACAAAACTGAGGATAATGTGAAATAAAAACCTTCAAGGAAGAAAGATGGCCATCTCTATTTAAGAAGGATACCAACTCCAAAAATATTTGGTATGGTAAGCTATTAGAAACTTTGCCTTTAAATGCAGACAAATTTATGTGACAGAAATTTGTGCACATGCAAATATAAGAATATTGTATCTATCAAATCTCTTTACACCATATATTATGGATTTTCTCTTCTCTTGCTTTAATTTATACACGTCTGAGGTCAGGATACACTTCAGTTAATGTCAGTTAGGCATTGGTGTTTGCCATCATCAAAGATTAGAATGAACAAGCGCCCTTCTTTAAAACCAAAGTGAAGGATGTTTCCTATTTTTTGTGAATGCACACAGATTTACACAAAATTGAAAGAAAATAATGTTGTACAAAGAAAAATCCCCTCTAGGGGCTTGAGCAACTCCTTGGTAAAGATTCAGTTTTGTTCCTATTAGCATTTTCTAGATCAATACTCTTGTTGTTTGTTAATTTGGTGATTTCACCCCCATCTTGCCAAGTTACTTATATATAGCCCCAACTAAGTGCCAAGCCCCTGACTTGTGCTGAATAGGGTAGGTAGAATTAACTAAACCGGAAGATGATATTTTTAATAGGGTGACTGTATTGGTTACATTGAAATGGAAATGGTGACAACTACACAAATAAAACCAAAACATATGAGTAATTATGAAAATATAGCCTGTTTTAGTAGTTGGTTGTTGGTAGCTTCAGTCGGTATCTTCAGATTTCTGGAAAGACCAACACTGTAGGTCAGCAGCCTCTGGAGTACTTTGTTGTCAGGAACATGATGGGTGTTGTGGTTGGTGTTTTCTTCTTTATTCCTCTAGCTGGGATCACTTTTATGTTTCCTAACATGGTTTTACATCTCTCTATTCCTTCATTGGTCTATAGCTGCAGGCTATATCAGTATTTATTATACACAGTGCCTTTTATGTATGTTAGATACTATTTATTTGTAAACCAAGAACTGTTTTGGTCCAATTCTGGGTCTTCTTTTTTTAAAAAAAAAACAACTCAAAAAAAAACCCCAACAAAACCCCAAAAAGACCTCCCAAAAACCCCCTCGATATCATTAGTAAATGTTTTACAGCTGTAGGCACGAGCCAGTGCCTCATCTCTTAAGATCACCTGTCCATACTCCTCTCCCCTGCACACTGTGTCTCTATTTTTCAGGGCCTCCACTATTGCACCTGGCCTGTATTTCTCTCCTCTACATCATTGTGTTGGTCATAAAACTATAGTGGTACCATACAAAGATCTTTTTGAAAAATGAAAATGCATGAGCTACAGAACCTTGTCAACTAGAGAAATGTCTGTCACAGACAAACCAGGTAAAAGGAAACTGCAGGCAGGTCAAGAGTAGGCGAGGCAGCTGAGCAGCTGAGCTCACAAAGCGGTGACAGAGAGCTGATTGACTTCTTGGGCACCAGGATGTTGCTCTTAGCAGGCTGTACTTGCAGGGAGTGCCTAAAGTAATACAGGAACTGAGACTATTCTTCACTTTCCATATCACTACAGAAGAATGGCAACCATCTTTCAGTAGCCATTTCCAGACCTTCTTGATCAGACAGATGAATCTGAGGCAAAAAAAAAAAAAGGGGATAAACCACTTGTCTGGTACTTAAAAGCAGCTGGAAACATTTCTTAAGAGAAATTATTTTCTATGGTTTGCAGCAATATGCATTTGAAGTCAAAACCAATTGTAATAACAAACCCTTATGTGTCTGCTCTTAAACACTTTGCATTTGATCAGAAAACCAGCATCTTCCTACAGTTGCCCGTAGGCATCCTTTCCATTATGGAGATTTCTACACTCACTTTAAATAATTTGTTCATAAATTATGAATTTGTTCATGTAAAGATTACTTGAGAATGTAGTTTTGAGCAATAGTGAATGGTATAGTAAGAAAGTTACAATATCCAAGCTGCAAAAAAATGTAAGTGGGAATATTTAAGAGCAAGTACTAGATGGATGTGAGGAAGCAGAAAGGATGTCTGACTTCTTGCTGAATCTGGACATTATTTCACTTAAAAATCTGTAACTGAATTATGGAGAAAAATACTCGCAGTGATGGAGAGATTAAAGATTTAATTTAATGGGCAACATTTTTCTCATTGTCACAGTGGGAGCATGATTGTATTCTATATTACCTTCTATAAATCGAGATTCAGACTTTGATTTACAGATTTTGACTGTGGCAGGATCACTGGGGTCTTTGCAAAAATGTCCTGATAGCCTTGCAAAGTATTGCCCTTTGCTCAGGGGAAAATACAAATTCTAGTTTGCTTAGAAAAGAAGCAAGACAGGATGTTTCACATACTATTTTTTTAGCTCCATTAACACACAGACTTACTAAAACATAGACAGTAATACACAGCTGAAAGCATGTTATCTTACAAGATTCCTGACAAACGTGCTTCACTGAATCCCCTGACCTAGGATATCCAAGCTGAGAATAACTCGGTGTGGTTCTGCTGCTACGAGACTCCTCAGCTACTGGCGTGGCACGGTTTCTGGTTTTACTTCTGGCTGCCACCTCTGCCTTCCATTATTTTCCTCTTTTCCAAAATTTCTCCATTGTTTCCTTACTTCTTTACTTGTTATTCCCTATACGTCTCCCACTTGCATTTCTTAGGCATTCATTTCTCTTCTGGACTGAAGGAGAATGTAACACTGCACTGACACAGAGTAGACTGTTTGCCAAGATAGTGAAAAAATAGCTCGACAGGAGGTGGAACAGGCTTTTACTCTTTTTTTGTGTCTTCTTTCTGTGATTGTTCAGGTATGCAGAAAACTGGTTACGCTAGCTAATCTTATTCCCTTTCAGGGAAAGTATGTACATAAACTTTTGCAATCCTACTATTGATTTCGGTGTTTTAGTTGTTTGGCAGTAAAGGAGGAGTCACACATGAATACTTAGCTTTATAGTTCTGTAGTGGGAAAACTAAAAGAATTTCTTTCAATATTCAATAGTAACAGCAAAGTCAAGAATAAAGAAGCTGTGATGCTTCTCTGGAGAAGGGACAGCTGACAGTGAATTTTTGTTAAGGTTATTTTTTATTCTCAAATTACTAATGCAATGCTGCAGCTTCTTTGTACTTAAACATTAAATTGTTCATGTTATTGGAATCCTTTTGTTCAGCCAGGTGATGAGAAACTGTGTGAATAAATAAAGCATGAGGGCTGTATCATGTTTTAATTCAGAAATAGCAGGAGGATGCTGAGCAGCTGTTGTTATTTGTCAGGTTGTGCACAGAGTTTTCTGGGCCTTAATCTTACAGTGACTAGTCTCCTCCATAAAGGGTTTTGTGCTCTGAAATACAGGGTTGTGAAAGAAAATGGAATAATATACCAGCAAAGTGAGAAAGGTAGGGATGAACTTCCAGCAAATTCTAAGATGTTCCCTTAGGAGCTGTTCGCAATGGCTGTCTTGAATCTCAGTTTGAGAGAGCTAACATGCGCTGTTGCTCTCATTTAACTGTTCACCAAATGCATGGTTCCAAGAGAAGATACTGCATTTTCTGATCAGCAGGAGGGTTTAAGTTTCGTGAATATGCTAGCTACTTTTCCTATTCCACCTGAATTTGAAACTGAAGCTTGATAGCCTCTCTGTTAAATAAATAAATCCATACATTAGATGAAGTTAAACATTTACCCAAAATCTGGTTATATCAGGTCTTGCACAGGACTGATACAATCTTGCTTTTTCTTCATTCAGTGCAGAAATCCTCATCAGCCATCACTTCTAATTACTCAGTTGTTACTCAGTATGAGTAGCACTTCTCTTAAAACCAGAAGACTGAATGCTACTTTCATAATTATTTCAGTAAAATCTTAATTTGAATGTCTTCAAATATTATGTTTATTAATTAAAGCTGCTTAGTCTACCTAAAATAAAACTATTCTTTTAATGAGGAAATGTCATTTTGTGTTTCAACCGAGGTTTATATTTCCGAAACCAGCATTTCTAATAAAATATTTTTGAGTGAGTTTATGGCGCTCTGTTACAGTACTGGGACAATTGTATCTAATCACAGAGAACAATTTAGTTTTCTTGATATGATGCTTGTTTGTTGTCAGATATTGAGGTCAAGAAAAGCCAATGATTCCACATGGCAATAACTGGAATGGCTGGTGTTTTCAGAAACAGTACTGTGATGAGTTCCCCTAAAACAGATGCAGAGGAAGATCAGTCCGAGAACCTCATTCCCAATTTCACAAGCTGTTGCTTCATTTTTTTTATCTTTGCATGATCTAATAGCAACAGCAATGAAATGAGTCTAGCCAGGTGATTATAATAAACTATAAGAATGTCAAGGAATATAAAGTTCTATTACTGTGAGTTTCAATAAGTTTGTTCACCTACCAAAAATGTTTATCTCAGAGGACTGGGGAAAGGAAGCATATTACTTAAAATCACAATGTTATTATGTGAAGTATTGTCATCAGTTGTGAAAGACGATTAGTTTTACAAACAATGAGTAAGGCAAAAAAAAAGGAAATTCCTATGCAAGGAAAGAGCAAACAGGTAATGTTCTTATTGATGACCTCTGCTCCAAAAAATGTATCAGTCTTTTAATAATGTGTGAAAAATAGTTTTCAGTATTCTCTGAATCAGTCAGTCCTGGGCGGAGGTGTGGAAGCTTCGTACCAGTCTCACAGGCTAGATAAGGTGCAGAACTTAATACAGAAAAAAATCTCCTAAACTAAAATTACCTTTTCTTGTCTTATGTTTGCCTTTTATAGCTGCTCCCATTTCTCAGTGTGATTTCTTTTTAAACACTTACCTAAACTAAAGAAAACAGGGTTGTTTTTTTTTTTCTTTTCTTATAAAGATGATTCTAAACAAATAGAATCTGAGTCTTCCACTCTCAGGAACGGTGATATACTTACCTTGCTCTCAGCTAATTTTGGAATGACATACTACATGAATGTCCTGGTTCCAGTGGTGATAGGGTTAATTTTCACAAGGAGCTGTCACAGAACACAGATATTCCATACCTTGTGCTGGCATGCCCAGTCTATAGCTGGGAGATGTCCGGGGGAGGGGGCAGGAAATCACCCCTTGGAGCTGGCTGGGGCTTCCCGGGTCTTGTCAGTGATCGGTGATACAGTAATCGTGGTTGTACATTCCTCTATCAGTATTATTGTTGCTTTCCTCTTTCCTTTGCTGTTCTGTTAAACTACCTTTATCTCAACCCATGAATTTTGCTTTTTTCTTCTGATTCTTCCACCCATCCCACAGCTGCGGGGGAATGAGAAAACGGCCGCCTGGTTCTTTGCTAAAGTTAAACCATGACAATGAGCAAGTTTAAGACATCCCAGAAGTGTTAGCATGTTCGTTTGGTAAGCTGCAAGAGTTTATTATTAGACCTGTAGTCTCATGCTCAGCATATATGTCTACAACACAGAAATTAGAGCAGTTCGGATTCGTCTGGTTGAACAATCAAAGATAATGTTTTACTTGATGAACAGTATTTGATTAATGCCTATACTGAGGTATTGTACTAAAGCAATAAATAGAAAATGAAATCTGGGGTTATTTTTTTGTTCCCCATATGTCTCAAAGGTAACTAATTTCCTCTCCTTCCATTCATCAGCTTTCAGAGACACCTAAAGATGGTTATTGGAATGAGATGTACCTTGGTTAAAAAGACATTTTGACAGTTTGTTTTGGCTACAGGCAAAAGCAAGACCTGTCTGCAAATCTGTACTATTAATAACAAGAGAATCTGGAAATATTCCTAGAATTAGCTGACAACTGGTACACTCCTATATACTTTAAAGATTTAAGATACATAGTTCTCAAATTGTAATGTAGCAAATCTATGTAATTGTTGTAATTATAGAAGATTTTGGTAAGCATTGGGAAAAACTAACTCATTATTATCTTTATATTTTACAGAAAGCCTTTCCAAGTGTTTTGGGCGAAAAGAAGACAGTCTAATAAGCCTTTTAAAGAAAGAAAAGGGAAATAATACAACATTCTGAACACGTGTGTAGGACTAATATTCTAACTGGAAGACAAGCAATGATCACATCAACAATGGGGATATTGTTATGACCAGATGGCATGACCGTATTAGGTGTGATTCCAGTATTTCCAATATACAGACAAAATAGATGACCATAAGGAACTGCAAGAAAACAGATGTGCTATTCTGTTACAGAGCTAGACTTCATACAGAAATCATCCTTGAGTGCATCTTAAGTTATTAGGGCTTGTAAGAATTTGGCTGTTTACTCTACAATGTGTTTGCAAAATGAGTGCATGGTCAATCTGTTTGAGCTCTTCTTGTTTTCACCTCTGTAATCAATTCTACTTCTCTCATCTATGCAGCCTAACTCAATGCAATTCTTCTTTGTTTCATCACATCAGGCTTTTCACTATCCTGCGTCCTCTTCATTTATTCTAATCCTCATTTCATTTCTAAAGAGATTGCATGTTGAATTATACTGTTGGGTTATACTTACCCAAGAGTAAACCTAAAATCCAGTTGCAGATTTAAAGCTTTACATCCCTCCTTTTCCCATGTTCCACTGTCTCCAATTCTCAGCTTCTACCTCCTCTCAAGGTCTAGTTCTGGGATTTGTCCTATGTTCTTGTGCTAACACATCATCAGGAAAACTGTACTCTAGCTGCCGTGTGCTCTTGTGCATAGGCTGTGATATACCAAGAACTCTCTTACGTATCCTCACTGTACAGAAATTGCAAACTGAATGATGTTTCAAGGTTGCTGTTATATGACAGACTAAGACTGCATACTTTTTTGATTAAGTCACAGCCATGTGCTGCAATGATAAAGCATCTCAGTGTAAACACAGCACGTAATATAATTTTTATTGCCTAGTTTACGTCAGGGCATATGTAGTTTTTCTGAAACAATTTTATCTATGATAAAGATTTTTGCTTAAGCTGATTGTGCTTCAAATATCCTCATCCCATGGTTGACAGGGTTTCACCTGTGAAACTTGCTAGTGGGAAATTGATTCAATTCAGCAAATGACAACATGTAACTGGTGAAGAAGACTGAGGAGGAACTATCTGTTTCTGTGAAGTATTGATGTGGAAAATGCTGATAGGAAAAAACCCGAATCTTTATCAAGGGCTTGTTTTGCTCTTTGAAAATAACTTTGCTTGCATTTCAAGCAGCTCGAGCAGTATTGGCTGAAGGTTATAATGTACAACGTAAGTGATTGCCACCTACTCTCTTGCATCTGTTCCTCTGCTCTGACAATTTTTGTAGCTTCTTACAAGGTTTCTAAATCATGCATTCTCAAGTCAAGATGGGTTGTAGGTTGCTTTCTGTTTACAGACTAGTAACGGCATTAGTTGCAAGGTCATTTTAAAGGTCATATTCAAGGCCTTTGCACAAGGTCTAGAATTATGATACTTAGGATTAAGATAGCAAGAAAATGAAATTTGCAGCTCATTTTCCGTTAGATTTTGAGAAACCTATTGCAAAA
The DNA here is from genome assembly GCA_013398915.1 of Dromas ardeola. Classification (NCBI taxonomy): domain Eukaryota; kingdom Metazoa; phylum Chordata; class Aves; order Charadriiformes; family Dromadidae; genus Dromas; species Dromas ardeola. The sequence goes on along the minus strand of VYZM01019520.1, from coordinate 7,834 downwards.
ATGTTATTTTGAGCTGATATAACATTGAGTTTGATCTTACAAAGACTCCAAGTCTAATTTGTTTTTGAGGTTTCTGGGCTTCTGCTGCATCATCTGTCTTTCTATCTAGTCTTTCTCTCTGTGGAGAGCATTGCTGCTAAATCATTTTGGAGCAGTAATGTGCTGTAGTGTTAAGGAGCCACAACGTGGAGAGGAGATTATCTCTGTGCTGCTTGTGCTTGTGAAAAGTAATATGTCAAAACATCTGCAGGTCTTGGGCAAAAGCAGAGCTGCAAGTCTTTTGCTTGTTATTAAGTGGGCAGGAGATGGCTGAATTTTCCACTGCAAGAAGAACAGCTTGCACAAATCAGGTCATTTTTGAAAGAGGTTGAACTCTGATTGCAGTAGTTGCTTGTGTTGTGCCAGTATTGTTGGATGATCAAAGTCTGTCCTGTAGCATGTTCAGAAACCACTGTCTACTCTTTCTGTTCTGATATGCAGGGTCAGTTCATGCAGTTCATGCTCTCAACAGATTTCCACAAAGGGCCACCTTCAACTATTTGTGAAAAAATTTCTCTGTGCATGTAAGTAATTAGTAAATGCTAACTTTGGAAAACTTTTGGTGATCTGAGTGGCTTCATAAAAACTAGTTTTGCAGTTCTGTTAGTTACCCAAAGTAAGTTACTGAAGTTTTCTGAGTCATTTAAAATGTGTAGCACTTGGTTATTCTTCCTTTCTCATCCCAGTGGTGTTTTGGGGACTGATTGAAGATTCTACAATAACTTGAGCACACCCTTCTGAAGGAGAAAAGGAATAACTTCCCTGAATGTTCTACTTTGAAGTCTTGTGTTTCTGTGGTGGTATTTGCTGACAATAAGACTGAGATAGTCTCTGATGTTTTCTTAGGTATGGGGCAGAGGATGCATGCTTAGGAATGCTGTCTTTGCTGATCGTTTCGCAGCAAAGGAGGTATTTCTGAATATGATTCAATAGAGAATTGTTTCACCAAAGCAAAGGAAATATTTTAATTGAACATTACCAGCTGTGTTATCTACACTGCATTTTAGGAATTTTAAACCATGGCCAAAGGCTTGATGAGTGAATTAACAAACAGAATATGTATTGTGCTGGTTCTCTATTTTTGTACAGTGCTTAGGCTTTAATGTACTAGCTATCTTAACATATATTTTTAAGATAAGTTTTTGTTGTCTTTCATCCACTACTGTCTATTTTAGAGTAACCAGATATGGTATAATGAATCTAAGCACAGTCATAAACACGCTTTTGTTTCTTACTTCATGGCTGTTCATGAGAATTCTCCACTAGCTGGATATCTACTGAAGATTTTGCAACATAATGAGACTTCCACTTTTTATGAAGAATGGGTGTGGAATCACTCTGATTGTGCGTAAAGAAATATTAGCTCAACCTGGTAATCTCCTAGTGAGGCACTCATATTTCATATTCTGTAGTAACAGACAGTAGAGACGACTACATGTCTTGGGGATGATTGAGGCTCTTATGTTCTCTGTGGTCCATATGGCCTAGAAGTAGTTTACAGGTTACTGTACAGGTTACCTGTACTCAGGTTAATAGTGATATCATTATATAGCCCTTCAATTAGAATCCAATGTCTATTTACTCACTTCTGACCATATATAAAACTGGATCTCTGTTGTCTTCTCCCCCACCCCCCCTTACTTTCTCTAATCTACACTGTAAGTTCTCTACTGCCTACTGTTTAAAACCAGATACTTGTGTTGTCCTTAATCACTGCATAAAGCAAGTTGAAATTAGGTAGCAAACTGAAATAGGGGAAAAAACCCCTTTTTGTTTAGAATTAATAGAATTGGAAGACATCTCCTGTCAGTTTACTCTGCCAGAAAGACCACTCCTCACCAAACACTTGTGTGATGATGCTAAAGAAGCAACTGCATTTTATTTCTAACCCTAAAAANCCTAGGTTCATGCAGGCCTGCCCAAACTCTTCTTGAGAAGTAGGTTTGGGTTGCAGTGTTTTGCTATTTTTTTCCATGGTAATCCTAAATATACATGCTTCACTAAAATTAGGTCGAATATTTAAAAATCAAAGCATGAACTTGGTAAAATGCCAATTTGGGAATTGCTTCTGCTCTATTGTCACAGTTCAGTGACGTAGAGAGAGTTATAATGCCATAAGATAATATATTCCGAAGCTTAAATAGAGTTGATATTAAATAGTGACATCTGTATGATATACCTGAAAATATATTAAACTCCAGGGCAAGTTTTTAAAAAGCCACATTTAACAAAGTTTAATTGAAACTTAACAAATCAAGAACTCTTTAAAAGATGGATCAGCTTCTTTTAAGCCTACAAATTAGTCATATCAGTCACAGTTTCCAATAGTGACAAGCAAAATCTTTCTGAAATTCATGTAACAGCCCACAACAGTATTAATAATCATAACATAAAAGGAGAGTTGCTTATTATGGAAAGGGTCTGTGGCAATAGTGTTATGAGGTGATCTGCAGTAAGCCAGTTGCCCATAATTATGTATGCTTTTGTGCTTCTTGCTGTGCAATAATCTCTGATGTAAATTTCAATCCAAATACGAGGTGGGTTGCTTGTTTTTAAACCCACTCCAATCAAGGCCTAAAGCTGCTAGTTTTGATGCTGAAAAGTCTATCGACAAAATATAAGGGGTTTTTTGACTTCTTAATTTAATCTTCAACGTGTACATGTAAATGAACATTGTTAAAAACCCTTGCAGTTTAAAGTCAAACATATTAATTTGGGTCACTGTTTGTTTGTTTGTTTGTATGTTCGTTTGTATGTTTATTTGTTGTAGTTTAACCCCAGCTGACAGCTAGGACCATGCAGCTTCTCGCTCGCTCTCCCCATTTGGGATGGGGGAGAGAATTGGAAGAGTAAAAGTGAGGAAAAACTTGTGGGTTGAGATGAAGACAGTTTAATAGGTAGTAGAGCCAAAACTACACATTGGTAAAACAAGGAATTCATTCACTCCTTCCCATCGTCAGGCAGGTGTTCAGCCATCTCCAGGAAAGCAGGGGTACATTGTGCATAACAGTTACTTGGGAAGACAAATGCCATAAACTTTGAATGTCCCCCCTTCTTTCTTCTTCCTCCAGCTTTATATACTAAGCATAGTGTCACATGGCATGGAATATCCCTTTTGTCTGTTGGGGTCAGCTAGCTGTGTCATCTCCCAACTCTTTGTGCACTCCCAGCCTACTTGCTGTCACTACTAAAACTATTCTCATCCCAAATTTAAAATATAGCCCTATAATAGCTGCTAGAAAGAAAGTCAACCCCCTCCCAGCTGAAACCATGACAGTTGTTTTTTTCCCATTTAAATGATCCTACATATAGAATACAAAGCACATGAACAGATATGACGTTAAGAAGTGAGTAGAAGAAGAGCCACTTCTGAGACAGTCTATTTGTTAAGCAGTTATATCAAACAGTAACTATAAAGATAGAAGGCTGAAATGTCATATAACTTTGGAAGATTCTGGATCAGGTCAGTTTTTGCTTGTTAAGGGTCCTAGGTACTCAAGAGATGCAGATCTTTCCCCCCTCTACTGCAAGTTCTATCCTCACTCAACTAAGTTAGCTTCCCTCTTCTGTTAAATATTTATTATCTCTGATTCATAGGTCTTAGTTCCTCAGAGGCAGAAGACATGGAGTAAGTTTTGAAATTCGGTGTAGAACAGGTCTTCTGACAGTTCTGCCAAAATATATGGGACTTCACAAACATAGAAAGCAGTGGTCAAACTTTACATTTTTCTTCTTTAAGGATTGCCCCCCAAAAAGCCCCTTTAAAAAACCCCAATGACAACACGTTGGAAAATAGGAAAATTCGAGGGAAATTGTGAAAACAAATTTGTAGAATTTCAGTTTGTGTTTTGCTCCTGATTAATAATTATAAATTACACTTGGTACTAATAAACCAAGTTTTTGCAACTGGTTTATTTTTTAATTTCCTAGTCTAAACAGTCTTGTTGGTAAAATTTTTCATAACTATGTTTTTCTGAATCTTAGAAATCTATGCTAGTTACAGAAACAAGCTAATGAGGAATTTTAGATCAGCCTGGCCATTTTCAACATGAGCTCGTTACAAATATATTTCACTAGGCAGACATACTTCTTAGCGAACTTTTTTTAAGTGTTCAGGAATGTGTGATAAATATGTCTGTTGACAGAAAGAAGATAGAATTGGAAATATTAATACACAAAGAGGAAAATATTAGTCAAATTTTGAGACTTACTAATTTCCTTGATAATTCTCTTTATACTGATATATTTTTTAAGAGAATGCTAGCAGTGCAACATTAATCACCAAACCTACTATAAGAAGCCACATCATGCACAAAAATAAGAGGTGAAATTGGCTTCAGCTATGTTAATGATTTGGTTTAGATTAAAATTTTATTTTCACTGCAAATCTGCTGACTGAGTTTGGCTCAATCATATTAAAAGCTTAAAGTATGCAAAATGGATTGCTTTCAGATGAAACTGAAGCAGAAGATGTACTCAAGGAATTAACGTGGTGTTAATGGGTTTTTAGTCCACAGGACGATTGCAGCCAGCCTGAAGCAACATGCCTGAAATGCAGATAGCCTGGGTATCACGTCATTGGCATCAACTGTTTTGCTCTACAGAACTGCTTTGATTGTCCTATAGTGTTTACTAATGTAGGTATAGCTGGTTATCTATGGCATGATTTTACTTTCAGGCTGACCTTGTGTATATATATATATGTATATAATGCAAAATAGTGAATGGTAGGAATGGATAGTTTAAGAAGCTGCATAGCAGAGAATGGGGTGATTTGGGAATATGGCCTATTCCACTTTAAGTTAAGCAGAAGCTTTCAACTTGCTGGCACTTTAGTGAATTTTATGAAGATAATTTTATGGCCCACATGACATGTTGTATTCATCTCTGCAATAACGACATTGCAAAAAACTTTGATACTAACTAGTGTGTTGAGAGGCAGAACAAGTTAAAGGCTGAATAAGAACAGAAAGTGAAATTACTTGGCTTTATCATCACAAAAAACAATCCAGGAATATACTGAAAAGCAAAGGACTTGCTTTTGCTGTACTTGTCTTTTTTCCTGTCTTTGAGTGAGAATGGACAGTGCTGATACTTCAGGAAGCTTCAACCCAGCTAACACATGCATTTTATTTTGTTTCTTTGTCTCAGACAGAAGAATTCATAGAGACTTAATATGACCAGCTAAGGTAAGACACTGAGGGAAAGGAAAAGTGGCATGAAGGGTCACGTGTTGACAAGAGGAATGAAGAACACCTATAGGAAGAAAAAGGTAAAAGAAAAAAGAAAAAAACAAGGAAAAAGGAAAAAAGAAAAAAGGTGTGGTCTTTTATTTAGTTCTACTTTTTACTGTTGGATTAATCTTGTTCAACATTAACAGCCTTTTGTTCCCATGTAACTGCCAGATTGTTGTCAATTCAAAGAAAAAAATAACAGCAGCACTATTTAAACCCATATAAGTGTTAAAATAAATAAAGTGCTTTTGGAGATAGGTAGTTTTGGTATTTACATATACTTAATACATATGCAATTACATGCAACTTTCCATTGTTCATCTCCACAGTTTCCTCAGATCAGGTTTAAAAATGCTTGACCATTAGTAAGGAGCTTACCTTACTCTGCCCATGTTCTATAGGGCTTTTATGGCTACAGAGAAAATTAACATCAAGATAAATTAATGTTATCATTTATTCATGAACACCCACTTTTTATTTGAGATGTATTGTTCTTAATATTACATGGAAGTATGTGCACCATTTTAAAGTACAGATTTGTTTACTCACTGTAGCTTTAAATGTTAGGCATTCCATATTTAATGCTTGGTTTCTTACAGAGAGTTTGAAAGGCATGGTCTTGTGATGGAGAAAGCTGCTGGACCATAACCTCCACATTACCAAAGCTGAACTCATATTTGGGCTCCAGTGGCATTACTACTGTAAACAAGGCTAGTGAAATCCAGTTATAAGCTGAAAAAGATAAGAAATTTTTATTTTCCTTCAATCATCCTTTTCTGTGAAGTTGCAAACAGATGTGAGAATCATTGTCTTACTTCCCATGACACTAAATGAGCCAGTGTTTCTGGCTAGATCCTATGTAGAGGAGAAATCCTGTCTATCAGTGTATAGGAAAGAATCAGAAGCCTGGTTTGCTGTTACTACAACGAATAAAGATATTAGGATTTTTTTTTAATTTTTATTTTTAAATTTTCTAGATAGCGGGACAAGAGATTATTACCAAATACATTGTGAGAAGGAAATTTGGTTGATGAGTTATGCAGTGCCTGTATAATCCTTCTGGACCTTATCTGGACAGATCTTTTAGAAAGTTTTAATTATTCAGGTCTTTTTTATTAAGTACAACCTCTCTCAAGAGAGGTATCTCTTTCCAGCTCTAGCTATAGTTGAGAGGCACTGGAGAAAGAACAAAAAAGAACGAAAAGTATTAATTATAAAGCAAGTAAATAGTTGAAGTTCAGAAAGTTTCCAGCATTTAATAATCTTTTATAAAAGATAAAGCAGGTTTTCCTGTCATTTTCAATAATAAAAGTTTACGTATATTTGACTGAGTAGTAGAAACCAGGAAATAATATTCAATTATTTTTTTTTAAACCACCAGATGAATGATGTACCATCTAACCTCACGTGGTCAAACAGAATTCAGTAGTAGTGTTTCTGTTAATGAATCCAATTTCACTGTACTTGTAACTTTATAACTTCATAGTAATGAAATATCATTGAACTTCCTCACTGCTAAGTCAGGGAAATGCATTGCTCTATATTCTGTCTGTTGTTCTCCCTTTTCATAAAGACACGTTTTCCTATTTGTGGCACAGAGTACTTAATCTGGAGATTTCATCAAAACCACAGTTGAGCAAAATGTTGGCTGCTTCTGCGGGCTTAAATCCCGACTCAATGGAATTCAGATGTAAACCTCTCATTCACCTTAGTAGTATTAGGATTTCAGAGTTTTGAAATTTCCTAGGCCAGTCTTTCCAGGCTAAATACAGGCTGAACAAAATAAATATATGTGCTTTTGTTCACTGATGTAGACAGTCAAGAAATATATTAGGGTTTGAACACAACCTTTTAGAACATTTTTTTTCATGCAGGTACTATGGAGAGATGTGAGGTTAGATGG
>VYZM01019519.1:4033-16411 GCA_013398915.1 Dromas ardeola | reverse complement strand
TCTCTGTTCAGCCAGGCCAGTCACTTTCCCCAACAGCTCGTTTTTCAGCACATGGGGATGGCCTGCTCGTGTGACTTTAAGACTCCCTTCATGAGAAACGTCCAGCCTTCCTGGACTCCTTTGCCCTTCGGGACTTTCTCCCAAGGGAGTCTGTCAACCAGCCTCCTAAAAAGACCAAAGTCTGCCCTCCAGAAGTCCATGGTGGCAGTTCTGCTGACCCCGCTCCTTGCTTCTCCAAGAATCGACAATTCTATCATTTCATGATCACTATGCCCAAGATGGCCTCCAACCGTCACATCCCCCACAAGTCCTTCTCTGTTCACAAACAACAGGGCCAGCTTTCTCTAGTTGGCTCTCTCACCAGCTGTGTCAGGAAGTTATCCCCAACACACTCCAGGAACCTCCTAGACTTCCCTCTCAGTCTAATGTAAGCAGAGAATTTTCATTTATTACTATTCAGTTTTTTAAAAAAGATGAAATGAGAGGTTCTGACTGTGTATCAGGAAAACCTTTTTCACCATGAGGTCAGACAAGCCATGGAACAGGTTGTACAGTCTCCACCTTTGGAGGTTATCAAGTCCCAAATAGATAAAGCCCTGAGCAACCTGGCCTGGCCTCATAGCTTTGAGATCAGGAAGTTTGACTCAAATGAAAGTCCATTCTGATCTCAGTTTCTCTATGAAATTTTAGTTTTATGACCCAACTCATAATCTTTCCAGCATTCAGAATGTATTAATATTTTTACTGTAATGAAAGTTGCTCTTAATTTAACACTTTCTTAGATTATTTTTTTCTTTTTCATAATGTTAAACATATTCTTTAATCCACTGCATCCTATGATGCATTCCATGTTTGGTTGCATTTTAAAATAAAGTATCTATTTACAGACAACCATCTTGGTTTTCAGTAATTATTTTTTAATATTTTAAGTGGACAAGGGTAACGACCCACTTTGCAAAGGTTGCCTTTATAAGTATTTTAAAGCATTACTTTAAAAAAATCTCTGCTGTAGTTTCTGACTGTTTCCAGATGAAAAAATATTTTCTTTGGAATTGAGACAACTGTATACTACTAAGGCGTTGAGATCTAACATTTTTGGAGAGGGAGATGCTGATAGTTTTGGATTGCTTTGCATATAAGACTGGAGCTGAAGTAACAGAGAGCATCTCTCTTATGAGGAAAGGCAGCTGGGTCTGTTTAGCCTGGAGAAGAGAAGACTGAGAGGGGTTCTCGTAAATGCTTATAAATATCTAAAGGGTGAGTGTCAACAGGATTGAGCCAGACTCTTTTCAGTGGTGCCCAGCAACAGGACAAGGGGCAGCAGGAACAAACTGGAACACAGAAAATTCCATCTGAAAATAAAGAAAAAAAGGGACGAGAGGTCCCTTCCAACCCTACGATTCTGTGACCTTTAGAGATCATCTAGTCCGACCCCCCTGCCAGAGCAGGGTCACCTAGAGCATGTTGCACAGGAACGCGTCCAGGCGCATTTTGAATGTCTCCAGAGACGGAGACTCCACCACCTCTCCGGGTAGCCTGTTCCAGTGCTCTGCCACCCTCAAAGTACAAAAGTTCCTCCGCATGTTTAGGTGGAACTTCCAATACTCAAGTCTGTGCCCGTTACCTCTTGTTCTGTTGCCGGGCACCACTGAAAAGAGCCTGGCCCCATCCTCCTGACACCCACCCTTTAAGTATTTATAAGAGTTGATAAGATCCCCCCTCAGCCGTCTTTTTTCTAGACTAAACAGACCCAAATCCCTCAGCCTTTCTTCATGAGAGAGGTGTTCCAGTCCCCTAATCATCTTGGTAGCCCTTTGCTGCGCCCTCTCCAGCAGTTCCCTGTCCTTCTTGAGCTGGGGAGCCCAGAACTGGACACAGTACTCGAGGTGTGGCCTCACCAAGGCAGAGTAGAGGGGGAGGATGACCTCCCTCCACCTGCTGGCCACACTCTTCTTGATGCACCCCAGGATGCCATTGGCCTTCTGGGCCACAAGGGTCCCTTCCAACCCCTACCATTCTGTGATTCTGTGAACAGCATCAGTTCTCTCGAGTGTCAGATTGACTTTGTTTACAACCAATAGCTGCTAGAAATCTTGGAGAAATTAATCTAAATTTAGGCAATTTTTCTGTCCAGTTACCTGAAGCTCCATGAATCTCTGAGATTCTTACAAAAAAACATTTCCTGGACCATGTAGTAGGAAAGCATCTGTTATACTGCGGTCTGTAGTTTCTTCTAGAACCGATCAAGAAATGTCTACTGCATTTACAGATAGATTGAAGTACGAACTGCCCATATATTTCAGCTGTGGCTGATACTGTTTCAAAAATCTGTAACACTATGATACTATTTAAAATGTATAACACTATGGTATTATTTATTTATATATAAAGTATTTATTTAAAATGTATGTTATTTCCTATTCTAACCAAATATGTAAGAAGAAACTGTGAAGCTTTACATTTTACAGAATGTTGGGAGCATAAGTAATAGGTCTATTAAAATCTGGTGTTTAGAATTACAAGTTTGTAGGGAGTGAGACTGGACATTTGCTATAAACTTCATTTTCACAGGCAGAATTTTTATCCTTTGAGAATCCAAGCCAGTGGGTCGTGGAAGGAGAAGGTAGCATTACCTCAGTGTGCTCTTCACGACAACAGTACAGCTCCTACTAGCCACTGACTTAAGTGGTAAATCTCCTTGCAGTACTGTTCATCTTAGTCATCCACCTTCCAGAAAAGTATTTATTGCCTGGAATCAGGACTTGACAACAACTGCAGACAGGTTCCTATTACCCTGAATATTGTGCACTGCCATCCGCTATATTGGTACATGTATCCTATGCCACGCCATCTTGTGCATCATGTGTGTTACACTCACCCAGTGTGCACTAGTAAAATACACATTGTCTCTGGTGGGGAAAAAATTAAGACTGTTTTAAGCAACAGGTGAAAAATGGAGCAAACATTGTTCTCTGAGTGATTTGAAAAAATGTCATTATTTGTACAAAATAAGGTCAGGCACCTACACAGTCTAGAATGATTATTATCAGATTATTTTTTTTTTTTAATTCAGATCTGATTTTTCTGCTTACCTGTATTTTAGTTCTTCATTTGCAAGGGAGAAGTGGTCGTACAATGAATATGCCTCATTTCCTTCCCAGTCTTTCAGGTGTATTTTAAGAACGTAACGCTTCTGATTAGTCAGTTGAGACACAAACTCATTTCCCAGCCAGTACTCCCCAGCAGGATCACCAAATCCCTGTAATTCAAGTTGTATATTTAAATGGCTTTGTTTTGTTTTTTCTTTGAGTTTGAAATGGTAACTTTATCAGTTTTTAAGTTTAATAGTTTTCAATCTGTCGACTAAGAATTTTACTGTGTCTGTGAGGGTTATAGATCTGCAGTATTTCTAAAAGTTAATTTCAGCAAAGACAAACTCAGGAATCTGAATTACTGAATCAATATTACTCAGTAGATTTGGAGCAGTTTCTACTGTTGCCACTAGAAACACAAATATAAATAACTCAAAAAATGTGGACATATCATGGAACAGTTGATGAAAGAAAAGCGAGGCTTCTCTTTAAAAACAAACATCACACTTGCAAGTCTGCTTAGGCAAACAACTTGTACTACTCTGGCAAAGACAACTTCTACAACCTGCTAACGTTCTAAGGATGCTATTAATATTACTTTATTATACCAGGTTTCAGATAATAATAACTAATATTAAGGCTTCAGCAAACACTGTTTACCATTTTGTACTCTTTCCACGTCCGGTGAAAGTCCACACTGCCATCTTCACGTCTCTGAATAACAGTCCAACCGCCTCCACCAGTTTCCATGTCACAGTACGCCTACCAGAGAAAGCACGTAACGGCGTAAGTGCATGCAGTCATGGGAAAGCAAAAATACAAACCATGTACTTTACATAATTCTATATCATAGAATCATAGAATGGTTTGGGTTGGAAGGGACCTTAAAGTTCATCTAGTTCCAACCCCCCTGCCCTGGGCAGGGACACCTCCCACTAGACCAGGCTGCTCAAAGCCCCGTCCAGCCTGGCCTTGAACACTTCCAGGGATGGGGCATCCACAGCTTCCCTGGGCAACCTGTTCCAGTGTCTCGCCACCCTCAGAGGAAAGAATTTCTTCTTAATATCTAATCTAAATCTCCCCTCTTTTAGTTTAAAACTCTTACCCCTCATGCTATCGCTACACTCCCTCATAAAGAGTCCCTCCCCTATAGAGTGGCATGTTTTAAAGTGTACGAGTGCAAAATGTGTATTAACATAAAAATGCTGTTTTTCATAGCTTTCATAAAAATCAACTGTGGTTGTCCACAAATAATGAGATTCCTAAGTATATATCACACTTAACAGAATACAAATAACACCTTAAAAATAGCTGATAGCTGGTGTTAATGGAAGAAAAAAATTAATGTAGCTTCTGACTCTATACTTCCCTCTTGCACTGATTATTTTTGTGAGTTGCCTAATGAAATATTTTTCCTGAAAGATGTTTTCATTTCTCCAGCGTTTTTTCAGAGATCCATTCAAATTTCCCATGGTTTGTCAGAGTTAAATTCAGGAAGTGAACAATCTGAAATATGTTTTTATTTCCACTGTCATTGTCCAATACCTTTGCAGATGGTCTGACCCCAAAATTAAATCTAAGCGTAGAACTACTATTACCTGAAAGTTAAATCTTGAAGCCATATTGTTATACATACAGACTGCAGCGAGTATCTTATGTTCTAGAACAAAAAAGTAATGACTGCAAGATGTTTCCAAATATTCACATATCATCTTTGATTTTACCAAGTTATTGCTAAATATACGTGAAATAGACAGTTCACTGAACTCAGTTTTAGAATACCAAATAAATGCATCCTGGTGCAGTAAAATTCAAGTTTATAGGTGACTTGTTTAGTCAATCTCCTTCTAGATTAAAATTGTAAGTGACTGAGTTAAATGGAATTCTGGTATATATTCACTGCAGTGTCAGAGATAAAAGGTATTACTGGGAGTGCCAATACACCGGGGAGATGCTGATGAAATAAATCTCTCGAAAACTTAGAGGGAATTTTGGAGTGATGTTTGGGAGAAATAAGGGATAAATTAACAATAAAATCTTGTGAATTATACTCCCAAATTTACATAAACTTTATAAAATTGTTACTGGTAAGAAAAATCTTCATGGCATTTTTATGGACTTCTCTTCTTCAATTTCTTATTATGTGTTTCAGTTCCTAGTAAATTGCTTCTCCCTTTGGGAACAAATTTGCAGTACCCCAGCATTTATCCCAAAGAGTCTATAGTGTCTACAAAAGCTAGTTGTCTCACCATTCACATACAAAATGGATACTGGCTGTAACAGGAGTATTTTATGTAAGACATTCACAGTCATTCACTGTTTTGAGAATATTTTAATCTCATTACAACTAAATAAAGTGCTATTTTAAAGCATTTGAAGTAGTAATTCCAGCTGAATTGAAATTTAGATGATAGGCATCAAGGAAATTGCACGTAACATTCAAAAACATCAATTAACATCTACAATAGCAATATCAGACTGGAACAGTGGCCTGTGTAAATTAATTCCTGGTCTCTCTCTGTAAGTAGTTAAAAACTCCATGTTTCAGAGGAAGGTGAAACAGTTCTGTTCTCAATCTGGCTGCTTATACTGTCCTTTCAGTGGGGTTCTCATATGTTAAAACAGTTACTACGACACTAGGAGGAGATGAGGTAACCAGTACATTCCCTTTGCCCGTGCCACACTTTCCACCCAAGAAAGAAAAGGATTTTCCTTTCCAAGGCCATAAAACTGGCATCTTTTAGAAGCACTTACAGATGACTGACATGAAATTTTTTGGTGTGGAAGATAATCAGTGTATGGTTTCTAACTGCTCTACTTCATGGTTACACACTTGCTCCCTTGAACTAGCTAAAAAGTGAAAATTCTTTTTACCACCTGTTAAGTAAGCATCATACAGTGAGATGTTTCGTTTTCAAGCTTGACTGGCAATCCAGAACCCTGTCTTTCAAGCCCTCACATATGCAGCTTTGTTCATGAAATCGTTCCTTTGCTTTCCAGATCATTACCCTAGAAAGCAATTCTCTGACTAAACAAGATGAAAATACTAGGAACTTCAAATTTACATACACAGTTGTTAATTAAAATTAAGTCAATGAAGAAAAATGGCAGTAAAGGCTACAGAAAGAAAATTAATGAAATAACTTGATCTATTTTTTTTATTTTTACTAAAAATACTCAAGTGAATGATGTATATTCATAAGTAATTTTAAGGATGGAGATGGGCTATTCAGTAAAATGAAGATTAAGGGAAGGATTTGCTTAGTTTAAAATAAACACAATCCATTGCTGTGTCAGTCTGCAGAGGGAACAATTTCTTCATGATGTATGTGAAAGATGAAGGGAGAGAAAGCATTTATTTGGACTATAAATTCTTTTTTAAAAAAAATCTTCATTCTCTAGTAAATGATATGCATATGAGGCTTTCCTAACACTCAATACTAGAACAGAACTCTTCTGACCTTTCAGCCTAGCCCAGGTTTTATATTCCAAAGGAAGAAATGTAACATTTCATAAAACTAGTAAAAATAGATACCAAGATTAAGCAGGCAGCAGGAGTCTTCAAACAGATGCCAAAAAGAATAAAGAGATTAGCCTCTCAAATTACAACAAATTGGCAGGGGGAATATTTGATTTATCTTGTGAACTGCTTCACTACTTACAGTTCTAGCAGCTGTGGCACTGTGAGAGCTAAGGTCAGCTGTTTATATTTTTCACCTTCAGCTGAAGATCAGGGCTGTATTTCTGAAAATACTGTCATGTACATGTAACCAGAAGTAGTCCCCTTTCCAAAGATGGTAAGTGCGTAAACTGTGAGCAGTCAGTTTGATGTCTTCACGGTCTAAGAAGCTGAGTTTCAGAGCAAGTAATTTCTCTTCTTATTTCTCGTACAGTAGGATATTTGGAGTATAAGTGTTTTTAGACCTACTTTCTGAATGATAAGGCTCTGGCTGAGTTATCAGGATGAAGATCCACTACAGTTTTTATACCAAAGCAAGTCCAGTTGCCACATCTGTGCAGTGTCCCTTTGCATCACTTTTGGCTGTTGTCTGAACACTTTTGAGTCATGATGCTCAATGATTTTGTATTCTGCTATCTCTAGCTCCTACAGATGTGGCTAAGAACGAACTGCGGTCTTAGTTTCCTTGTGGAAAAAATAACTGCATGCATGGTTTACAATGTAATTTAACCTCATACCAGTTACCAATGAAAAAGACAGATGATGAGACTTCCGAAATTCACAAAAAAACCCCCTCATCTGACCTCATACTGTATCAGAGAAGCTACACATATGGTCTTTTTTTAATGCTTGGGGTTGGAAACAATTTGTGTATGTGTATTTTAGACATGAGGTCCATGGCATGGGCTCCATTTGAAATGACTAGCTAGTTGTCTGGATGATCACTTTTTAGCAAAGTTATGCAAAACCATTTTGTTGGTAAATTCAGACTTACCCAAACCACTTTGTGCAAGAAAGTTTTGGTTAAAAGGCCTTGGCTTGGAATACATGTTGGTTCTGGGGCCAAAATTCAGCTCAACGGGGACGGAAATGGGGAAGAGCTTAGCCACTGTTTCAGCCGCTATTTTAAGATTTGGGGTAATATGTTGGGAATAGTGGCGGTAATGGTTGAGCTAATATATTAGGGTCATCCAGACTCAACTATTCTGCCTGGTTGAGACCAGAAGGTTCATTGGTTCAGGTGACTGCTGTAAACATGCAGCTATTGACTTTTCATGGGTTTGCCTCTGCCATTTTTCCTTGTGTCAGCAGTCTTTTGCTGTTTTTCCTCAGTGTTTTTAAAAGGACTTAGCTTTTGTTCTGGTGCAGAACAGGAAAGCTTGAAAGCTTGAAAATATTAATGGAATGAAATAATTGTTTTCCTCTCAGCTCTCATATGCAATTCTTTAGTTTTAGATTATGATGGGAGAGAAATTAGTGAAGTGGGATAAATTACAGATTACACAGAAGTTGTTTATAAGCCTGTTGGGAGGTCAGAAGGTGTTACAAGAGGAAAAGAGGAAAACATAAACAGCAGCGCAGCACTTTTGGCAAATAAAAAAGGTCATTCTGTTTCCTGGTCCGAGTGGCCATCCACATCATAAACAGTTGAAAATGGTATAATGTGTTGATTATCCCTAAACCTTCACTTCCCTTGACAGCTCCTCTTATGCATTTGTATTTGTTTAAAAAATCTGCATCAGATTAGAACTTTTTAGTCTCTTATTTTTCATGTCATATAGTAAGTAAAACCTTTGTTGTCTTTTTAAGCGTCTTCTTCATTCTATCTGAAGTGGGCAGAATAAGATTTAAAATCTTTAACGTTATTCAATGAATTGATAATTTAATTAAAGTATTACATTTTAACTACTTTTTTTAACCTAGTCAATTACCAAAATGGGCATTTTTGTTAAGTCTGTTAAGTCTCTCCATGTTCAAATGTAAAGGATTTAATATTTTATAGTCTAGGAAATCTGCAATTGTACTTTTGTTTCAGGGATAGAATATTTTGGTAGGTTTTAGTTTTGTAGAAATGTGTGTTGCTCTGGCTTCTCAGATCATATAAATTGCCTAAACATTTATGGCTTTGAAAATGCAGCGTTAGAGTTTATGACAGAAATTTTCATTCTGTAATATGGCATGCACTTGTGTCTGCTTTTAGAAAATGCGGTGCATGCTCTGTATAGTATATTTGACAATAAAATTAAAACCAAACGTATAAGCTTTAGACAAGTAATATTAAGAGATTCAAGGAATGTAACCCTTCCTGAGATGTCTAACAGACTGCTGCAATCTATTACTTTAGAGATGCAGTAGCTTGCATTTCCTTTAGCATTTAAAATTGTGATTGTAGTTATCTTTGCTATTTGAATACCAATCTGCTTCATGTGTAATAAAACACTTTATTGCATCTTATGTAACTAATTTTCCTGTGAAACAGATGTATTGAATATAGACTAGACTATTCCAAAGGAAAACCAGCCTCCTTTTTTTTTTCAAGAGAAGCAGACTGCAGATATCATCATTTCTCTAGATGATATCTGCAAAAAATTCCAGGGTTTATGTATTGTATTTTATAGATCTTAACCAAACAAATTGCTTATTTCCTTTGGTTGAGAGCTTTGTAAGGGTAAAGATCACAAAGTCTGGCATGGGGTTGATGAAGTTCTGGCACTTCAAAGACTAGTCACCGGTGAACTTCATTTCTAAACTTTTGCTATCAAAATTTGGGGGAAAAATGCTTTCTCTGTCAGAGTTTCACCAGTTGCTTTTCCACGTGTGCCCTCATTTTTCTCTGCTTTTGTACATTTTCTGTTAGTTTTTTTTTTCCTCAAGTATTTCTGATGTAATAAAGTAGAGCCTTAGGAATTCCATAAAATACTTCAATTTTTGTAATGAAATGTCTACAACATGAAATTATAAAATGAAAACATTAGAAGATTATTTAGTGATTCTCTAAGAAATATATTAAGCATTTCTGTTTATATTCAAATGTCCCTTAGCCTCCTCAGCCTGCAATGTCTGAGAAGTTGGAAACAAATGTTCATTATTTGAGCCCCACTCCTCAGAATGCTCACTGCAGTTTTTGGTTCTTTATCCTCACATTCCATCTGGGACTTTTCTCCCTTTCAGATTTTATTGATTGTTTCAACTGAGTTACACTATCTGAAGCCTTATCATTTTATTTACTTCAGTAGATGGAACATCTCTATCAGGCATCCAGGGTTTCATCAAATGAGTGCCATTTTTAGCTCAAGGCCTCTTCTGTAGAGGTACGCTGTGCTCTATTGCTTTAACTTAAATTGACATTAAAGTTCATTTCAGTTAAACACATAGGGGCAAAAAATATCTATAGAGGAATTTAAACTGATCTAGTGAAACCACTGCAAACTCTCACCTTTTATTTAAATCAGAGCAGTATTTTCTAGGAAAGTTCACTCTGCTGCCCAGTGTCCGTAGGGAAGATCTAATTGCTAATCTAATTGTTATACAAATGCCTTTAAAACTCTGCATAACAAAGAATTGGAACCCATATGTGAGTCTAGTACTAGTAGATTGCTTAGATGAATACACATCCGTAAGTGCTCTTGCATGCCCCTCATTTTACCTCCTTTTGCCACCCTAAGGGACTTGGGCGTATGAAGGAACTAAGAACTTAGAGGAGACATGAGATTGCAGATCACACAGAGCAATTGTGTTGGAGTTAGAGATTTTATAAAGAAATTACAGTACAATATTGCTTTAATTGTGTTAATTATGTGGAAACAAAGAATGAAATTCTGGCATGCTGAAATGAACAACAAAATGCTCATTCATTTCAACTGGGGCAAGATTTCACCTGAAGGACTTTCTTCTTCCTGTGAGATACTCAGATCTACAAGTGACGAAATGCTCATAAAAAACCAATGTAAGTAATAAACTTCACGATTAACTCGCCTTTAAAATAGCATATTTACCAGAACAAATAATTTTTTAACACACAGTATGCACTTTATAACCATCCTACCTTCTTTTCTTGTGCAGTGTTTGGAACTGTTAAAGTGTAGATTCCACTTGTTGTAAGTCCAGATTTGTAAGCTTCAGCACAGTCTTTGAAGCTGATTTGCTCCTCTTTAGCTATGAAGTTGTTCTTAGCTGCTAAAAATACAATAGAAATTGAAGGCATTAGAGGAGATGTATAAAAGTTACTAAGAAGCAATTCACGATGTAATCAGCTTAAAGCTTTGCACTTCTGAAAAAAATGTCCGGTCCTGAAAGAAACGACAGATCAGGTATAAATTATGTGTGTTGTTACTTTATATTATTTAGAGACTTTATTCTGATATGGGCATGTTTGCTTGATAGGTTGAAAAGTGCGGACATGTATTACAGTGTTGAATAAGAAAGCTTAGGATCTCATTCCGTTGAACAGTTTCTGCTTCCATTCATTGCCTTTGCTGGACTCCTGCATGCGTTGCAACCTCTGCATGCATTAACTACTATTACAAACATATCTAACTGGCAGCTGATGATATTAATAATGACCTTTGGCCAGTACTCTAATATTGTGAAATCTAACATAAGAGTTACGAACTCTTTTATAATACAGCTGATTGGAATAACTACTCTTACAAAGTTTTAGCTGGTTTTTTTGCCCCCGTGCTGAGCAGGAACAACTTCGTATGTACCAAGCTCAAGCTGAAGCTGAAGCTTGGTAGCTCAGCCCAGTCCACTAAGAAAACATCCCTTCTGGAATTCATTTTGTGTAAAAAAAATACGTTTTTAATATGCCTAAGCCTTCTGATTTTACAGAACAATCTAAGGCTCATCGTTTTGTTCAGTTCTTTATTAACTATGGAGGTTGGAATTTCCTGGCATTTTGCCTGCTGACTGATATTTCATATTTGACCCTTTTGGGGTTGGTTCTGTGTATTTTCCCTTTTAATTTAATCTAGCAAGCACAGCCAGTTAGTACAAAGTTTTAGGTGTCATATAAATACATGCTTATATTACAGTTGCTTATTATGTTCTTTTTAGCTTGCTTATTCATTATTTACCTGTTTACATGCTTTGCCTTAAATGTAAAAATAACACGTTCAGTGTTTTAATTGCTTTTCCACACTCTATTGTTTGTATACTGTCTTAGAAGCTTTCCCTGCTAATTTTGTCTTTTTGGCAAACATTCATTATTTTTTCCACTCTGAGTTTAACAGTGTTGTAGCCAACATGACTTTGACTTGTTTACTTATTTGTGCGCTAGCATAGCAGATAACATCAGCAGGAACATGTACAGCCTTGGTAATGGTATTTAAGGGGATAGTGTCAGTTATTAAGACAAAAAAACTTGAGATTTACTTCGTTGAGAAAAACCTACAACATCATATTATTTAGGACGCTACTGAAAGCAAGGACTTCTGAACACCCTTTTCCTTTTTTGTGATCCAACTTACAGTAATGTAGCATAGTCCATCTATACTGTCTTTTAAGTTTCAATGACAACTATTTTAAAATTTTCCTACTATTTAATTTTAAATCCTTTTCTTAGAGGTTCTATATGCTTGTGTATTTCCAGCCCTGAGAACTTTACAGGCAAACACATCAGATCCTTTACTCTTTTATATAAAACAACCATACCTTCTTAATTTGTCAAAGTTACGTATTAGACATGAAATTCAAGGTAAGGAATTTGTTCATTTGTTTAAATCCTGTTTGGCCATAAATTTCAGTTTATGCTTTGTGTGGTTTTTTTATGGAGCATGTGAATCTGCATAAATTTGGAAGCTATGCTCAGTGGCTATGATTTGTTGC
>VYZM01019518.1:0-59288 GCA_013398915.1 Dromas ardeola | reverse complement strand
TGATTCTATGATTCTACCTCAGTTGCCATTTTCCAACCTAAATTGTCTCCACTCTGTCTCAGCCTTCTGTAGAGGAGCAATCAACCCTCAGGACTGCCACTGACTGGCAGTCCTTGCTATTCCCCAGCTCTCACGCCTTCTTTGCCACCCCCTGCTAATGGCTGTCTTTCCCAAGCTCTTCAAAAGCAGAATAATACATGCTTTGCAATTTGGTTTATATATGTCTTTAATTAAATCTTCCTGTTCTGCTGAACTAATCTCACACTTTCTGCACCCTGCAGATTAGTTTGTTGTTCATTTCCACAGCTCTCTGATGAGACAGGCTCTTTTTCACGTCTGTGATATTGCTTTCATGGCTAATTTACTTTCCTCTGTTAGAATAGGAATTTTATGAATCTACTCACATTGCAAATCCTCTCCATCATGCTCTTAAAGGATTTCCAAACTTCCAAGACATGAAACTGTTCCTCTCTCTTGCTCAATTTCATAAATGTTACAATTTGCTATAGCATATTTTACGGTGCGCTTATGCAAGAGTATCTGTGGTAATATGTATTTATAGGACACCCATAATTCTGTAATATTGAGGCATTAGCCAAAGAATGAGTCTGGGGAAAATGAGGATGGGAGTACATTCACCTACTTTTTGGGTTACTCCTCACAGTTTATAAAACACTTGGTGTCCAGACCATAACTTCAGTGAGAGCAGAGGGTCAGCTCTGCAGCCAATGAAAGCAGATGGAGCTTGAGCAATTCCAGTCCTTTTATCTGGGTGCAGTAGCTGGGACAAGTCAGAAACATTTGGCTTCCTCAGAAAGAGAAAAATCCTGCTCTGTGTTGTGTTTTCCAAAACAAACAAACAAAAAGGAGGCTGCGAGGTTCACCCTGAATCCCTGACCTGGAGTTGAGCGTAGTCCCACAGTATCGTTGGCCTGGCAGGCAGTGAGGCTAAGCGTGATTTAGGGACTGGAATGAGTGGCCAGAAGCAGAAAAAGGTGGGGATCTCTTAAACTGACTTTAGTGAGCTACACCCTCAGTCAGTCCAGGGGAAGCAGTTATACAGAGCAACTTCTCTGCTATAGCAAGCGCTGGTGATTTAGTTCAACTACACCCAGGGTCCAGCAGTTGTGGCTGGTCTGTTGCACGAGGCAGAGATATAGCTCTGATTTTCGCATCCCTTCCAAAAATTGTGACAAATGTCCCTTTTGCCTCACATTTTGCCTGTGTGTTTGGGAGTCAATGGGAGACCTCTGCCTGAAAGTTGAGGCCTTCAGGCAAATTGCTGTTTGGACTGAGAAATTAGTGATTCATCAGAATACAGAATTCTTCTATTACATTTACTGTCTGCTAAGAATAATTTAATCTAACAAATGTGAAAGTTTGTTCAAAATAGTGGTGAGTGCTGGTGACTTTGGGCAAAACTGAGGAAAGGCCAACAAGGCCAAAAGAAATTCACTGGCAGACCAGAAACCCGGGAACGACATTGTGTGCCTAATGAGATCCTAAACTACACTGTGATATGAGCAAAGATCTACTTGCCTTTAAACAACGTTCTCCTCAATGAGTTTCCTTGGAGCCCATAATCTCATTTTATGAGGGTATGGATTTGGCACCAGTTCCTGAGCTGTTTTCCCTTTGATTCCTGCCACCTGTCGCAGCTGGGCTTTCATGAAGAACTTGGATTTCTAGAGGCTCAATTGGTACAAACTGAAGAGGTAAACTGGTCCCTGGTGGAAGGCTGGGGACCGAGCGCCCTCTTGGCCCTTGGGAGTGCAGCACTGTACAAGAGCAGGACCAACTTATTCAGTGTCCTAAGAGTTGCCGCAGATGTCAGCAATGCAGGTCAAGACCTCCAGTCAACCGCCATCTACCTGCTCTGCAATAAAGCAAAGCAGCAGTTGTGAGGAACACCTGGGCAGCCGTAACCAGCTGAGTGCTCGTGGCTGTACAGACACTGTGCTTTCTGCTGGCCTCTCCTCCTCTCCATCCCCTTGTGGTAACACTCAGTGTACGGACTTGGGTTTACAGTGGAAAGGTTGACATTGATTTTGCAGGATTTAATGGTAATTGTGTTTTATCAGCTTGCGCAAGCATCTCTCCTTCTCTGCTGCCTTGAAACATCAACCAGTGGGAGCAGAAGTCCTTGATGTAGCACTGTTTGCCATAGAAAAGCCAGGAAAGGCATCAGAGGGCAGCAGGGCCAGGATAAAAACCAACACTTTCAGTAGGTGAGGGAATTGTAGTGCCTTAGATAGTGGCTCCAGGTGTCCCTCCTACGTACTGGAGGGCTGGCATCAGCCTGTCCCAGTGCGCACCCACTCAGAGCACTGCACGCACTTACCCCCTTGGCTCTATGAGGTTTTACTGCTGAAGAAACAGCCTTTATGCACCTACAGGCTTTTTTCTATTCCTAGCCACAGGCGCTTGCCCTCGGTGGTTCTTATTTATGGGCTGAAATGCTGCTGAAACGATAAACATTCAAGAGTTCGGTGGCTTTGTTTGCCTGGGGTGAGAATGAGGTGGCAGCTTTTGCAGCCCTATTCTGGTCATTTTCTGCCTGTCAGGGTGCAAACGCCAGCTGAGGTCTGGCACCTTGTTTTATTGTGTGAAGACTGGAAAGAGATTTCTCAATTAGCTTTAAATTAACTGCCTCTTGTCATTATGAGTTCCCTGAGGATGGGTGTGAGGGTGCTCTCAAAAAGGTCGTTAGGCAGCCTGCCTCTCTGTCCACTATCTGGGCACCCACCAGACTGCGCCTGCCGGTTCTCATCCCCAGGTTTAAAGCTTTAATTAGGAACCTCCTGCATGTCTAGTCTTCACGGGCACCATCTGGCACGCTGCAGAAAATATGCCGTTTTCATTACTGGCAAATCCTAGGAAAGTCATTTGTGTGCGTTAGAGGCAGGGACTGGAGGGAGAGAGGATGGGGGTAAAAACTTCCAGAGCATTTCAGAGTGGAAAGAACCTAAAGGGAAAATGAAACCTGCATCCAAGCTTGAGTCTGCACCTAGAATATTTATGAACAGAAAGTTTTGTGCAAACATTTTCACTGTCAGGACTTCTGCATGCAGACTCTGCTGCAGCATGCTGGAGCATGACCACGTTTACCACTTCCCAAGACAGAACTCGAACATATGAGGTTCATCTTATTTATGGCTTTGCTTTTCAGTGCTTTTGTTTCCTCAAAATTCACAGCCACACAAAGGATTTTGTTACAAGCTATAGTACGTCTGGTGAAATGCAAATCCTTGAACTCACTCTGCTGCAATTTTGTAATATCATGCACTCAGAAAAGTCTGTAACTTTTTCGTATTAATACACACATCTTCCCTTTCTATTACTCTTCTTAGTAGACTGATAAGCTGTAGAACATAATTCCAAACATCCAACTGTAGCTACTGAGACACAAGTCGATTAACAAATCTGTAAATGAAGAACAGCCACTGCACTGTCCAAAATCTTGAAAGCCTATCAAGGAAGTGGTTGTACGGGGTTGCCTGCAATATCTGGCAGTCTAAGAGAGAACAATGACATTTTCCAAGGCATGTCTTGGAAACATTATAGATGGGGAACCCCACAAACTACGATTTGTACTTGTAGTGCCTCTTCCTCTAATAGTTTGCTGTTGCAACAAACTGCAATTGTTCCGGCCTCACATGCCACAAAAAATACACAGCAATGGGACAGAAATGTATCCCAACCAGACCCGGCTGCTGGGAGGCCAGATTTATCCATAGCAAGCTCTAAGAGAGCAAGCAGCCCCATGAAAGAAACCACTCAACAGGTCCTCCTTCAGTGTGGCATATTACACAAGGAGAAAATCTGGAGTTTGAACAACTCGCTTCTCCTTCAACAAAAGAAGCATGAGTCCAACTAGCAAGGTAAAGAAAATGCAAACTAGAGAAGTAAAGTTTAACGTGTCTGTAGCAACTATAATTTTAGGAGACGGATAAAGGGACAGAACCTCAGAAAAACAAGGGGCACTTACGAGGAACAGTGGCAAAATAGAGACCCGTTTGCATTAGGTTTCTTACTGCAGGAAGTAGTTTAACAGGTGTCTCTTCTTGAGGTTTATATTGGACCATTACCTCTGCGTGGGGCTAGTGAAGACAGCTTTTGGATACGTCAGTTTTCACAAAAAGTAGCATAAAAGTTCTATTTAATTGTAGTCATTTTGTGTGATACCTGAAGTATGAGTAGAAGTGTTCAGGCTAAACTATAACTGAGCACCAGTTTCTCTCAGCCTTCCTTCTGCCCTTGTGTTTAAGCCTGTTTTTTTTCTAAAATCAGCTGTAATATTCCTGCAGTGCCATATTTTATGCTGGAATTGGCTGCATTTTCATGATGAAATTGTTGTATATAGTAAAGGACTGCAGGATCCTTAGCCTAATGTATGCTAAAATATTACTAATGTTCAATTTGATTTGAATTTCGCATGCAAATTCCAGTCAGCGCTTATTCCATGGGAATCGTTGGTCTTAACCCTCAGCGTTTAAATCCCCAGGTGATAAGAAATGCCATATAACCTTTAGGACTGAGGAAACCGAAACACACTGAGCCATTATTCTCTGTGGTTGCACACAGAGAGGAAGAGACTACTCTTTTCTTATCCTTAATTTGGTTTCCCGGAATCCCCCGGGGAGCTGCGGGGGGGCCACCGCAGGCACACGTGAGAATGGCGGTCGGGCCTTAGGTCTCCAAAATCCACTTTCAGCGGCTACTCAGCAAAGCATTTGGAGGGACCTTTTCAGAAGCTCCCACTGAGAGCGATGGGGAGCTGGTGGGTGCCTGCTCGCTCTGTTGGAAGCCCGTTGCCTAATTGCAGGCAGTGAATACTCTGGCAAATCTGTTCCCCTCTCCTCCCCTGGAAACTCTCACGCTTTTGAACTCTCTGGACACAATTACAGGTCAAAGTCTTTGTGACCAGTCCTGACATTATGGTTTCAATGGCATTTTGCTTGGGGGCATTAACATGTCCTTCTCTCAAGTCGAGCTGAGAGGACCCTTATTAGCTCGTAACTGTTGTTTTGTTAGTCTGGTGAATGGCTTTTTAGGAAACAACAGAGAAAATGCTTATTAATGGTGAAAGCTTCATCCATTATAAAACACCCTGCCTCCAAAGAGATCAGAGAATGCTGAAATGTAGCAGGAAATGTTACTTTGCCCATACCCATCAGTCTTAATTATTTACCATATCACGAATTTTGTTGGACACTTAGAGAAGCATCTGCATCTCACAGACCCATAGTAAAAAGCAGGAACAGCAAAATGGTTATTGAAATGAGGATTTTTGTCATGAAAAAACATGCGCTGCTGTGTTTGGCTAGAATGCTGTACTGCACAGATAAACTGCTCCAAGTGAAAAGTGAGCAGAGAACTGGTTTTTGTGTCACCGATGCTCTAAGAAGGTGCCTTAATTACTTTTTTAAAGACCTAAAATGTACTAACATTATCTCAAAAAAACTTTATTCTTCAAATGTGAGCCATTTCTGTAACTCAAGCAGCACTTAGAGTGCTACTAGCTATTCTAATAGGAACAAATAAAAGTAAAATTGCTCCTTACCTCCTACCCCAGTATAAAATTTTGCACAAGAGTATCTGATTTATCACACCCTAATGTAATGACTCAGCTGCATTTCTTTCATACACTATTCTCTTCACCCTCAAGACAAAGAGGAAGCAATGTACTTGCTGTGCAGAGACCACTTTCAGTATAGCCGTGGAACAATTAACATTACCTCATTATCTTTTGTGGTTCCTTGAAAGCAGAAAAATCCAGATTTTCCTCTCTTCATCTGCCACTATTATTCAGCACAGATGGTTGAGTGAGATGTAAGTTGCTTTAATTTGAACATCTTAAGGGCAGAAATCCATGACTGCTAAAATGAATGTCCAGGCTATTCTGCTGCTCCCAAACTGGCTAAATGGGAAGACAAAATTCATTTGTACACTGGTAATAAGACAGGCTATTACTTAATTTTCTCTGTTTTTTTTTCTTTTTCCCCCCCCCCCCGCCGCTCCCCTCTCCCCTTTTCTAACAGTGGCATAAGTCAAACACTTGTGTAAAACCCTAGAAGAAACAAGGCACAGCTTGTACCACAGATGGCTGGCAGGATGCATCACACTCCTCCTACCCCAGAATCCTGAGCTACAGACCTGTGGTAGGTGGAAAGAGGGGCATGCAGAGTACGCAATGGCCCCAACTGAAAAGCTGAGATTATGACCCTGTCTATAATTGGGTCACGTATTACAGTGCATCAGGGACCTCTGAGTTTTCTGAACAGCATGGTTTGCCAGCACCAGGGCTGAAAGAAGACTTGTAGCATGTATGTGTGTCGGCTGAAGGAATGGCCAGGCATCAGCCAGTGCCTACTGACCGTCACACGAGATATAAGGTATGGCTGCACTGCACTGGGAGATGGGACTGTAGCACTTGGGGCCTTTCCAGTGCCAGTGCTGATGTACCCTGACGGCAAAAATGACATTTAACAGACACTGACTCATTCTTAGAAAGCCCTTCAAGATATGCTTCTGTATGGGACTTTTGCTTTTATGGTCCTTCAACACATTAAACATCCATGAGGTCACTGTAAATGAAACAACAGAGCATTACAATATATTTTGCCCTCTGTCTCCACATTTCTTGAATTACACTGAATTCACTCCAAGTAAGGTATGGCAGCACCATGCATTAAGAAAACACTCAGCATATACATTCCTCGATAAATTTATTATCAACACTCTCAATGGTCTCAGTGTAAGTCTCTATGTCGTTGGCTAGACGTTTTCTTGAGAACATCAGGGAAAATGGTAACACTGTTTCTCAAATGAAGCATTTCATTACCAGTAAAGTTAGTGCCTTTCAAACCTTGGTATGCAACTGGGTACAGCTTTTTAAAGTAACTATTGAATGCTCTGGATCCTTCCTTCCAAGCAGGGGAATACAGCAAACATCCCAGTAGCATAAATGTCCCCAGTACAGTAAATGCCAATACCTAACCCTTTAGGTTTCAGTTTCTTGTAAGGAGTGGTCTTTTTGGGATGCACAGCTGTCCTGCAGCTTACTGTGCTGTACTCCTACAAAATCTACCTGAGGAGAATTTCACACCCGCCCTTTTCCTCTAGTAGGTCTTTAAGCACGATCAATCTTACTTAGGACCTGGTTTAGTAATGCGTATAAGCAACTATTTAATTTAAAGCAGAAACGTATCGCCATTTTTCTAAAAGATTTGAGGTAAAAGTCAGCCCAACAGGCCTAGTGAAAATATTCCTTTGAAGAGGTAGCAGAATAGTTATTCCAGAAAAAAATTAAACAAAGCACAATGAAAAAGGAAAAAGATAATAGTATATCTATTTTTACCTTTCAAAATTGAATTATATTATTATATTTCTGGAATTATTGTTAATTTGCAGAGTTTTTGAGTAAAGAAAGTCAGCTACTCTCATTTTTTGCAGAAGATTAGACTCCAATCTAGCAGAACGTTACTATGGTGACAACTGCTAAAGGAAATATTGTAAGAGACAGCTAAGTAGTTTTTAAAAACTGAACAAAAATTTAACCTTGCTGGGAGCAGGCATAACAGTAGTGACTTAAACAGATTACTCCTCTTTTCAAGGCTGTAAGGCTGACCTAGTGAGTGAAAACTGTCAGAGTCTGAATGCCCCCTTGCTGCTTGTCCCTCTTTATTTGCTGGCTGGCTGAAAGGGTAGGATGGAGTGATGTAAAAAACTACCAAGAAATCAAATCAATCAATCAATCAAAGAAAGAAGGCTTTCTCACCCCTACAGTCTGTTGAGAAGCTCTTAAGGATTGCTATAGCCATATTGGGATCCTTCCATGACATTGCTCTTCACAACGTGCCTGGGGAAATTGCAACTGAAATGACTCAAGACCTCCTTCTGGGTCTTTCCAAACTGGATATAGACAGCACCTTTTAACCAGCTATCCAGTCACATCTTAACATTTCTAATAAGTGTAGCAGGAGACTAGGTATCTGTTTCACTGATGTAGCACAGCTCATGGTTATCATATTTATTTCCTTTTACCTAACTAAAAGTCTGGATGTGAGTAAAGAATCATCAATGGCAGCAGCAACAGGATTGCACTGCATATGACAGAAGATACACAATTAGTATGTCTGTCTGGAAATGAAGAGGGTATCAGCAATTGCTATCAAACCCAGAATTCACATGGAGATCATTATAATTCAAATAGCTATTTGACCTGACTTTTAAAAAGACCAGAATAAAGTAGCCTGATTGGATTCCCCAGGGAACCTGGTGTTCAGCTGGGAGAAGCTTTATCTTTGTTAACTGTCTGAGCACTGGCAAGTGTTTAAACTGGAATAATAAGGTTTGAATTCCCAGGGTCAGCAGGCCAATGCAGAGAGTGTATTTTTGAAAGAAAAGCATGCTTTATAAAGCAATTAATAAAACTCAGACCCTGAGGTGGGCATCTGTTCCATTTATTTCAAGAAAGGCATTGCAGAATATCAGTAAATTGCCTTGTTTCGTTTTTTGAGTTAATTTGAAAATGTATCTAATTGTAAAAGATTGCCCAGAGGACTTCCATCACGTACAGCAGTCGTATGTAATTTTCCTGGGCTCAACTCTGTATAAGAACCGTAAGACACATTTCTCTGAAGCTGAAAACCAAACCTGCTGCATGAGGGTGACTGCCACACATTCTCACTTTCAGGTAGGTTGGAATTACCACACAAAGCAAGCCCTTCTCTTGTACAGTCCTAATTTACAAAAAGGACCACTAAGTATTTTCTATTATTATTTTCCTTTTCTTTCCTTTTAGTTATGTTAATCCAGTAAGCAAGCAGAGAAGTATCACTGGAGATACTCTTTTATGATATCTCAGTCTGGCTAGAACCATAATTACATGGACATTACATTTCTCTAATCAACTATGTCCTTTCCTTCGGTGTTTGAAGCATTAATCTCTGGCTCGTTTCAATATGAGTTACGCTGTAACTTTTTATAAAATAACCTTTGGCCTGATTATATAGATCCACGGTAAGTCAAAGGCAGCTTTAGGTTACCACAGAGCAAGCCTCATCTTCTTACATGTGCTGTACATGTCACATAGATTGTAAAAATCAAATAAACCACTGGACATTGACAGGATTTAGGTTTGTGCTGCTGCTCTCACTATTCCAGGCTTGGAAAGAATATTCCAGTCTCAAGGACTCAGTCAGCAGTTAAAATAAACAGCATTAACAAATCATTACAAATTTGTAATGGAAAGTAAAAAGCAAAATAAATACACATTTTTCATTTTAGAAAACTTCTGTTTAAATTTCCCGACATAGTTTGATACAGTGTGATCACTGACATCACTCATTTCAGGCTCTCTTAGCTGCACTGCAGAGACCCAGCAAGTAAATTAACGACATGCATTTATAACCTGGCCTCTACACCAGAGCTTGTGGAAGGCATTAACACGAGAAGCCTGCATGTGGGATCTGGCAGTCTGCGCAAGTGAAGATCAGAGGATATTTTCAGAAGTACCCCTTATGTTGCCTGCAGGATCTGTTTTTAAAATAGAAAAAAGGTACCTCTCTCCTCCTAAACTCCATGTAACTAGGTGCCAGAGTATCACGTGTTTACCTAGTTTTTATGGTGACAGTATAAGAACTAAATATAAGACAGTTCACCTGACTTTCTGTACAATAATTGACACTAATAGCTCTGCAGCAAAAGTGGATCATGTGGAAAAAACTATGCCTGAAAACATGAATGTAAGACACTAATTTTGAGTTATTCTGTGAAGTACGTCAGGAATTTAAAAAATAAAGGGTTGTTTTTCAAAGCAATCTTTAGCAGTAAAATCCTACTCCAGCTTAAGTGCTATTCAGTGCCTCAAGACAGTCCTTTTCCTTGTTTACCCTTTGAAGATAACTTCTACTAATCTTTGAAATGTGTCTACCTTAGGGATTATGATAGTTTGGATGTGTGTGAGCCTGCTTGGAAGCTGCAGTATTTACCCGCTAGTCCTAACAGACCTGCAGAAAGCTGAAATCAAATACTCAAAGAGCAGGAAGAATTTTGACTGCATTTTTGGAGGTGAGATAAATTAAATTCAAAGTAAATAAAGGGCATGGACTTTCCATAGTCAACTCACTTTGTATCAGTAGTTATTTTTCTTGTAATCGATGGCTAATCCTGCCAGTGATATTCATAAACAGTAACAAGAAGTTGTTCATAACTCGTTATCAACAGTTAATTCTTTAGAAAATTGCATGCAGAGGGTCAGCTTTGTTCAGCTATTTTTAAAATCTCTCCCGCTGGGTTTAATCGATCAAAGTTGCCTCTGTGTTAAGCTCTATGTTCATAAGAAAATACAGAATAGTCTCCTGTCATAAAAGCACTCGGTGTTTCTCCTCCATGGGGAAACAAACAGCTTATGCCTTTAGAACAACCTGAAGCCCAAGGCAGGATAGATGAACTTGCCTCCATGTAGTTCCAATACTAACCGCACAGCATCCTCCTCATCTTCCAGAGGCGGGAGGATGGGATGATCTTCAGATGTGGCCATCAGAGCAGAAGGCTCCTACCCTTTCCCTTTTGTCATCTCAAACAGAGTCATGAGGAGGTAAAGTGAAGGGCGTTGGCTTGACACGAAGAGCTATGATTTTCAATCATTATCTTCAAAGCAGGCAGCATCTCGTCACATGTTGTCTGTTTTACCTGCCAATTAAGGTAAGACACCTTCACTTTGATGTTTAAGGTTGGCCAGCAGCATAGCTTCTTCACAGCATTGCTCATAGTATGGGGAAATGCTTAATTCAAAGTTATTCAGTGTTTATTAATAGAACAAAGGAAAACACACCCATGTCTCACTTCTCTGTGTACCTAAAGCATTACTGTGTCATTGCTGCCCTGTAAATTGGCTTTTAAATAGTATCAGTCACCTGACTTTGGTGATAGGGAAATGTCACTGCAACTTAGGAGCCATTGCTTCTCATGACCCTATTTTGTGACCCCAGATGGAAATATTGTCACTTCCAGCCCTACAAGGAAGATGACCTTTCTGAAATTCTCCAAATACGGATGCAAAATGGAAGAGATGCTAGTAGTTTATCCTTGTGTGTTTTCCAGATGGTACTGCAGCTGTAAGGTTGCAGTTGATTTCACAGCACGGATCAGATCACATCCCATGTGAGCTGCTGTTATCCCGCGTGAGCTGCTGGTTGCTCAGCAGCTTCACAGGCTCGTCACTTAACCACCCATATGAGAATTCAGGATGGCAATTTAAAGTGAAAATTTCCAGGTACATTAGTAATACTACTTAATGGTTGGAACCTTATTTATACTGGCTTCAGCAGAATAACTATATCCAAATATGGAAACCTTTGATGAAAAACTGGTGGTGTCCCTTAAAGGCATGTCCCTACATAGAAAGTGGAGCTTGCACAGGATCTGTAGCACTGCGACCGAACTGAGCAATGACAGTACTAATGCAGAATTAAATGAGCTTCTGAACTGTCTTCTACATGCCACCGTTTCCCCTAACCACATCCTACAGCCAATGCAAAAAAATTCTGGGGTATGGCATGGATTTTTGTGTTCAGAGGATACCAAGGGCCAGCAGTCTTCAGGCCTTGGGGATACGAAAGCTTCAGCTGTGTCAAGCCCTACAGATGTAAGTGCAAGGACAAAATTCTTCCTATGGTCACTTTCTCCTGCACACATATGCAAAATTTAATCAATCCTGACCCTACAGGATTAGATGATTGTTGGAAAACAACAAGCACAAGGTAAACCTTTAGGTCCCGGTCTCACTGGGATTACAACCTTTAAGAGAGCAATTATCCATCCTTGCCCATGTCCCATATGGGAGACAGAAATGCCATGTTACTTTCTTGAATGAAGCCTCCCTTACATGTTCTAACCTCTCTAGGAAAGTTCATGCTGGGATATTTACAATCTTGGTGTCACTGAAGTAACTTTTCCTTTGAAATCTTGAAATTAAACGAAATAAATTGATATTTTATGCCCTTCAGCTCTAAACAGCAGATTTAGAAAATGAGTTCCAGTAAAATTGCCTGAATATAAAGAATTTTACAAGATTTTCTACTTCTGCCATATCCTATTACTATTATCATAATGTGATGTGTTTGACTTGCAATGGTCCTTAGGGAGTCAAAGCAAGGAGAAGGCACCCCGCTGGGCTCCACAGCACCCTGCTGGGCTCCACACCGCTCTTGGGTACAGCACAAGGGTCTTTGCTGCTCCAAATGTTCTATAATCTAAGTAATCCTTCAAGAAATAGTATAAACTGTGCAGATCAAAATAATGGCAGGGAATCAATACTTACTATATTGCGCAGCAGACAGTGTCTGTAAATAAAGATTTCACTTGATCTGTACTCACTCCATTTGTACTCCCTCACTCTACAGTTTTTCTACAGTTCCCACTCTCTGGTCCTGAACCCTTACAGGATGCAGCACAGTTTTACATGAACGTCAACTCACCTTCTGCATTGTATAATATATTAAGCTCTACCATTAAAAATATTGTCCAAATCTGTCTTGTGTAAAAAATAATGGTAGTACTCAAGTGTTTCATATGTAGACATAGAACGTTAGTTTCCAAAATGCTGCACAACGAGAGGATGAAGGAATCTTTACAATATTAATAAGGTAAGTACAGCAGATAAATATTGTCCCTAATTAAATTAGAAAAGTGGAGACAAAGATTTTTACATGCTGTAGGACTAACACAAGTGGACTCCAACTGGTCCATAGAACCACAGCTCTCACAGTTTAATGATAAAAACATCTAGTGACCTTGGAGGAAACCTGATTCTTCATCCAGAATATGAAATCACACAATACTATGATTTGACATCATTCTGAGATTTGTGTTGTCTTGTATTGAAGACACTTGACTGTCATGTTTGGGAGAAGGATCTGATTTTCATATAATCATAGAATGGTTTGGGTTGGAAGGGACCTTCAAGATCATCTAGTTCAACGCCCCTGCCATGGGCAGGGACACCTCCTGCTACACCAGGTTGCTCAAAGCCTCATCCAGCCTGGTCTTGAACACTTCCAGGGACGGGGCATCCACAGCTTCCCTGGGCAACTTGTTCCAATGTTTCGCCACCCTCAGCGTAAAGAATGTCTTCCTTATATCAAATCTAAATCTCCCCTCTTTCAGTTTAATACCATTAAAACCATTACCCCTCGTCCTATTGCTACACTCCCTCATAAAGAGTCCCTCCCCATCTTTCCTGTAGGCCCCCTTCAGGTACTGGAAGGCCACTATAAGGTCTCCCCAGAGCTTTCCCTTCTCCAGGCTGAACAGCCCCAACTCTTTCAGCCTGTCTTCACAGGAGAGGGCTCCAGCCCTCTGATCACCTTCATAGCCCTCTTCTGGACCTGTTCCAACAAGTCCATGTCCTTCCTAATATTAACAAGGTTTCTTGGGCCCCTCTTTCCTCCAGGGCTTTATCCCATGGTACTCTACCCAGCAGATCCCTGAAGAGGCCAAAGTTTGCTCTCCTGAAGTCCAGGACAATGAGCTTTCTGCACAGCCTCATCACTGCCCTAAGGATCTTGCACTCCACCATCTCATGGTCACTGCAGCCAAGGCTATCCTTGAGCTCACATTCTCCACCAGCCCCTCCTTGTTGGTGAGAACAAGGTCCAGCATAGCACCTCTCCTCATTGTCTCCTCTATCACTTGGAGAAGGAAGTTATCATCAATGCATTCCAGGAACCTCCTGGATTGCTCATGCCCTGTTATGTTGTCCCTCCAACAGATACCGGCTTTGTTGAAGTCCCCTATGAGGACCAGGGCTTCTAAATGTGAGGCTGCTCCTATCTGTCTATTGAGGGCCCATCTGCTCGGTCTTCCTTGTTGGGTGGCCTGTAGCAAACCCCCACTGTAACCTTANTAACATTACCTGTCCCTGCCCTCCCTTTAATCCTGACCCGTAAACTCTCGGTCAGCTCCTCATCCATCCCCAGGCAGAGCTCCATGCACTCCAGCTGGTCACTGACATAGAGGGCGAGACCCCCTCCTCTTCTCCCCTGCCTGTCCTTCCTGAAGAGCCTGTATCCTTCCATTCCAACACTCCGGTCATAGGAGACATCCCACCATGTCTCCCTGATGCCAATAAGATCACAGCCCTGCAGGCATGTGCACGTCTCTAACTCCTCCTGTTTATTCCCCATGCCATGTGCATTTGCATAGAGGCATTTAAATTGGGCCCCCGAGGAAGCTGACTTACTCGCTGGAGTGGCTGAAATTCCTTTGCGCTGCGCTCCAGGTGCTCTTCTGTGGACGTGTTACACTTCTCCACGCTTCTGGGCATCTATCACTGGCATCAAACTGGTAGGAGTAGGATGAATTGAGATTCCCCTCCTCCAGCAACTTCTCTTCACCATCTTGACAAGACTATGACTGAAGATGCTCTTCCCCTTCAGCCATAGGCTTGCCAAGCTGGTGAAAAGGGCTTTTATTCAGAAAGAGTTCAGAAAAGACAACCTATGTCAAACTGCTGTAGCCGGTGCTGCAAAACAATAGCATGGTTGGGTTTATTTTCTCTGCTCTGTTGCTGATGCGTGAAGACCTCTCCTGGGATCTTTGCAGGACAGGAATCAGATCTCCCTCACAGCATTTGTTGTGCATTTGCTCATAATGTGGGTACAAAAGGACAGATATTTCACCAAATGAAAATTGTACCTGAATCATTAGGAACAGGAGTTCATTATTATCTCTACAGCAAATCATAGTGGATATCATTAAAATCCCATCTTTATCTGCATGCCTGCAGAGCATCTTGTGTTTTAATTCTAGGAAGAAATCAGTTTCACTGCAAGTGGTTTGGATACTGGATGTTACTTTTTCAATGTGATTCCACTTGTGAAAGTGCCAGTGTTGTTGTCGTTATCACTCATACTAGCTAGGAAGTCTCCTCACAGCTGAAAAAACAAGTAGCTGTGAGATACCCTGGGAATTTTCATGCAAATGGATGGACTGAGAGATGCAGAACACTCTGAAACTCTTCTCTTGACATCGAGGCTGCATGTGGGAGGGTGAAAATGCTGGGCAGGAATGGGCTGACACAGAGAACCTTCAGTTTGGTCAAAGGAAATTCTTTTGCTAACGGCAAAATCTCTCTTACTAGCATGTGAGATCACTAGGCTCATAGCAAGCAAACTTTCTGGGTTGAAAAAAGTACAAAAATCCTGCATAATGAAAGCTGAATTCTGCAGATGGACACATCCATTTGTCTAGGAGCCACAGTCAGATTGTGGTATTTGTCTGACTGTAAGGAGGGCAATGGGTACAAAGAGACTGCCTGCCTCTTGGGCAGCTAGTCTTCCCTTTCCTCTGATTTGTTGCTGAAGTTTTTTTAATCACATTTTGATCTTCTTTTGAGGGATCATAAATTGCAGCGAGAGCCCTCTCACTGGCCTAATATTTTAGGATGGCTACAGCAGGAGTAAGTCAATACCTCCTCCTTCAATCATTTACACAGTGCCATGCTTCAAGAAAATGAGACAAAATGACAGCCAATCCCTGCAATCCCTCCTCCTGACAAACTTTGCAAGCCAGTGCCAAATTCAATACAACCCATCATTTTTGTTCAGTTTCCCTCTCAACATGAGCTGTTGTTTCCTTACTGTGGCTTCTATGAAATAAAGCCCCTGGCCAGTAAATAAAGGGAGATCCTTAGCACCGTACCAGCAGCTCTTTCCCCAGTAAAAGATGCTGCATGCAGCTGGAAGAGAAATGCAGCCAGCTCAGATGGGTGAGACCCCTGTTGTGGGCCATGCCAAGACCCACCATCCCCTGGCCTGTCCTCACCTCTGGCAGGACAGTGGCAGAGCTGCTGGCACCTACCGTGGGATGCTCACCCCAGCTCTTGGGGCACAGGCCCCGCTCTGCAGCACCACACATTTCAAAGCCAGGGCGGCACTGATGCACCATGGTGCTTGCAAGCATGTTTGATGGTCTCGTTTTTCACACCATATGCTGTTGTTACCATCCTACACCCCCTTCAGTATTCCTACTGGCTCTTAGCAAGGCAGCCCACCTCTTGCAAGCTATAAAAGCTGCAAAATGCAGAAGGCAGAAGCCTCACGACTGGCTGCAGCTGCAGGGCTGTTGGCTGCCCTGGGTGGCCCCCGCCCTGGCAGGTGCTGGGAATTCCTCAGCCTCCCCAGGGCTGGACTGGGGGTGTGGGGTCGGCGATGGCAGGGGGTCAGAGCCCCGTGTGGGGGTCAGAAAAACTGTTTTGTTTAGCAGTGAGAAAACATAAGGAGGTCTAGAGTACAATTCAGAAAAAAAAAATGAGCTGATTTTAGCATAACCTCAATCCTACATCACACTACTGGGGTAAAATAAAGACCTGCATTCTTCAGTCCTGAAGAGAGTGCTGCAGAAGCAGATGCTTCAGCTTAAAGGACAGTGTCTGCCCCCCAGCAAAGCCCAGGGAAAAGAAAGGATATTTTAAAAGCTCTTTATAGTCAAATTGTTCTTGAAACAGGCTATTTTGGCCTGAGCCCCAGAGAGCCCTAGAACAATCTAGAAGATGATATAATCTATATCCACTGCCCATGTTGACAGAAAAACTATTTGTGGTGAGTTAAAGCAAGGCGCATGTGGTGCTCCTAACGGCTTTACCAGCATCCCGCGGACGGAGAGGTCCCTCCCCACGGGGGAACGTCAGCAGGCAGCCGCAGCTCTGCCGAGGTGGAGGAGCTCCAGCTGAGGAAGCCATTACCTGGTGTTTGCATTGGCCCATGTCGTCTGAAAGGGAGAGGAGCTCGGCATTTAGTTTTCTTGATTTTCTGAGGAGAAGAAATGAGAAAAAAATATGGGCAGGCAGAAAAAAGCTCTCCCTCAAGTCTCCCAGCTGTCAAATTTGACAGGACGGCTAAAGAAAGAGAGAAGAGCAATCAGGAACTGGGAATTCCTGGAGCAGAATTATAAAATGTCCAGAAAATATGCTGTCTTGGCCTGATATGCTCCTGCCTCGCACACTGGGTATAAATGGGGGGAAACCTGCCAGGAGCTGTCTGTGCTGGAACAAGGTGGTGTAGGACTCAAGCTCATCTTCTCAGTGATGCATAAGGAGGTTTCTGACCATCCTAGAGCTGCTGGTTTTTAAATGGTCTGTTCAGAGAGCATTGCACCTGACCTGTCCACGCTGTGTCTCAGGCTTTGCTGCTGTGACTTTGATCCTCCTCCATGTGCTCTCATGCAACACCCTTTCTCTCACAATCCACGTATATTTGAAGGAACAACCCAGGAGGAAGGAAACAGGAGCCATAGCGTGATAATACTTTGCATTTCCATACACACACACACCCCCCCCCCCGTGCCAATGGCCTTCAAAGTGCATGTGAATGAGATTCGGAGATTTGCTGCTACATATTCATTCTTCTGCCAACCAGCATTATTGTGTTATCAATATTCTGCAGGCGCCTGCCCTCGGCTTTTGTATGTATGCGCCTGCATTGAACACCACCGCGCCCTGCCCTGGGTATGGCTGTAGTCAAGCATAATTATGCAAAGCAAACATGTCAGCTCGCACAGCAGCAGCCTCTGAAAAATGAAATCCCTATGCTTGCCTCTTAGCAGTAGGAAGATTACAACTCTTTGGTGTTTGATTCTGATCTCACACTTGTTCCCTGCTAATGGAACTTCCTTGACTTCAAAGCAGACACAGTTACACGGGAGTGAGATACACGTACGGCCCCATGAGGGTAAACTGCACTCAGGCAGTCACACATACTGGTCCAACAGAGTAATAATCGCTCCAGGACTGAGCTCTTCCACTCCTTCCATAGCTGACATCACACTGAAGACTTGTTAACAGCAGTGAGTATATGCAAATCCTTCATTTTCCAGAGTCTGACATCGCATCAGCACAAGTGGGATTAACTAGCCAGATTTTAAACCTGGCCTCAATGTTGTGAGTTCAGGGCTCATTTCTAGTGGTGAGCTGGAGGGACAAAAACTTGACAGCAGTCTGAGAAGTGCTTAATCACCACTGATATTTTAATTGCAGTTTCCAGCTTGGGAACTATGGATTTAGTTAAGCATTGTTATGTGTTTGTTAAAAAAAAAAAAAAAAAAAAGCCCACAGGAACTAGTAATGGCAGGAAAGATTAGAAGCTCCTCCAGGTACCAGCAGAATAAAAAGTGTACACAATTTTTTTTCTGTGTACAACCTTCACAATGCTGAAAGAAATTGGTCTGCTGAAAAAGCCAACACTTTCCAAGGGAAATCTTTTACCTTTTTATCTCAGACTTATGAATAAACACAGAGCCATTAAGGAGATGGATAGGAAAAGCTGGTTTATTACTGCTTTCAGATGCTGTGTTTTCTACACTGGGAGTAGGCACATGGCAAATTTTACAGTCTTAATACCCTTCCTCAGGAGGAAGGGCATAAAATACCAAGCCAAATCTTTAGCAGATAAATTATTCTACAAGTAAGTGTATGCCTGCATCTAAACAGTTGTTTGTTCTTAAAAAAAAAAACCTCTAGCAATAAATGCTGATTAAAATCAGGCACTGGAATATCAATTTGAGACAACAATCAAGATCATGCCTGATGGGTGGAAGTTTGCACAACAAAATTCACATAGAATCATAGAATCATAGGGTTGGAAGGGACCTCTGGAGATCATCTGGTCCAACTCCCCTGCCAGAGCAGGGTCACCTTAGAGCAGGTTACACAGGAATGCGTCCAGGCAGGCTTTGAATGTCTCCAGAGATGGAGACTCCACCACCTCTCTGGGCAGCCTGTTCCAGTGCTCTGCCACCCTCAAAGTAAAGAAGTTCCTCCTCATGTTGAGATGGAACTTCCTACACTCAAGTTTGTACCCATTACCTCTTGTCCTATTGCCGGGCACCATTGAAAAGAGCCTGGCCTCATCCTCCTGACACCCATCCTTTAAGTATTTATAAGCATTAATAAGGTCACCCCTCAGCCATCTCTTTTCCAGACTAAACAGACCCAATTCCCTCAGTCTTTCCTCATAAGAGAGGTGTTCCAGTCCCCTAATCATCTTAGTAGCCCTATGCTGCACCCTCTCCAGCAGTTCCCTGTCCTTCTTGAGCTGGGGAGCCCAGAACATGGAGATCATTCATGTAAAAAGCAGCATGACAGCAACACAGCAAGTTATAGGAAAAGGACCAAAGGACCAAAAAAACAGACTGCCAGCTTGCAGGCAGCTTTCCAGACCCCCCATCATGACATACAGAGAAGGGCCCTGTTCCCCCGGGTGAGAAGCTTCCTCCTGTTTTTTGCAGAGAGCCACCAGGCAAGAGCATGCAGCGCTTCCCCAGCACAGCTGATGCACTGCAGGCTCACAGCCTGCCGTACACTGCAGTGACTTGTTCCCACCCCAAGAGCTGCTTCTGAGTGTGAACTCTAAATCAAGGAAGGCTGTTGGCTGACCGCGTGAGCAGCGTACCAACGTTTTCAGGTCTTTGCAAACCGTAAGCAATCGTTTGAGGGGAAAGGGCAGTTGGGAAGCTGCTCGTGGGCAGGAGATGACAGGAGTGAGCTCACCAGGACTTGCTGCGTCCTCCACCCCGCCTCTGCAGAGAGTGCTGGCAGGTCCCATGGGCTCACTGCCTCCCAAAGCTGGTGGGAGGGGAAAACTTTCCCCAGAGCTTTCAGGGAAGCACTGTCCAGCCGTCGTGGCTTGGTGAGCCTCCAGTCTGGGAGATGCACTTGTTCTCCTTGAGAGCTGCCTGTTTCTCTGGCACCAGTGTGGGAAAATGAAGAATTGATGTATTTGTTCTGGCTGACAAGCAGTGGGGAAAATGCGTGGTAGTTGGTGGGAGACAGCCAGCACAGTACTAGCTCCAGTGACTTCTGCTGGGCTTTCCAAACCGGATTAAGCTAAATGGCAGCAGATCATCAGATTAAACTCTATGCATACTATAGAATATGCATGAATATTACAGGCATTAAACTGTATGCAGTTTACGTGGCATAGCAGAGAAGACACACAGGTTCAACACAAACATAGAAATAGCTATTAGGCTTTCAAATTCCCACTTTTACCTTTTACACAGTAACAGTCCCCTAAACACCTCATGTAGCCAAGCTCATAAACCTGATGCATTAAGCAATAGATTTTGTCAGACTTTCCCGCTATCCTAAATTATCTAGGTTCGATAAACCCTAATGATATCACTTTCCCCATTTTCCCACAGTGTCTCCTGGTGAGGAAAGGAAAAATCTTAACTTCCAACTACAATAGCCTTCTCAGCTTTTAAAATAAGGCCTCCTCCACCCAAAGAGGTTCGAATTCAGCTTTCTAACATTGCTGCAAAAATCCAGAACCACAGTGCACTGAAGCCTGCACTCTGTGCTGCTGCATAGTGCAGTGGGTATGTTTTTTACACTGAGGACTCCAGAAACCTCAGGGAACCTGTGGGATGCCTGTACAGTGTCTGCAGAAGACAACTGAGAAAAGTAAGACCATGTCAGCAGGCTAAAATCTGCTATGTAGGCATCCATGCCTTCACTAAAAAAAAAAAACAACAACAAAACAACAGCTGAAAAC
This sequence comes from Dromas ardeola, assembly GCA_013398915.1. NCBI lineage: Eukaryota > Metazoa > Chordata > Aves > Charadriiformes > Dromadidae > Dromas > Dromas ardeola. Next base: position 38,730 of record VYZM01019518.1, on the reverse strand, counting down.
AACTGGTATAGCACAAATATACACTACAATGACTTTTTTGCCTTAGTGTGCATGCATCTGGGACTTCGATTTTTCCTCCAAAGAGGAAACAATGTTTTGCATATAAGACAGAAAAAGAGGGTGAGGTTTTTTTTTTGTTTGCTCTTTGAGGCTAATAATAATCTACAATCCATGTCAGAAATAAGTGCAGTATAAACTATAGAAGGCCAAGAAGTGTTTGAGTTTTGGTGACACTCCTACTTATTTTGAGGGTTTTCAATGTTTAGAAAAATATGCATGACCTGTGCCTCAGGGAGACAGAGTACGCTAAGAGGGAATGGAGCAATTACTCGACCGCTGGGAGTTTAGCTTGGTGTTGGAGTGGTCTAAGCGGTTCAAGTTGCACTAGCTTAACACTGAACTGGATTCAATACCTTAGGAGAGAAATGATTTTGAGGGAAGGAAAAAAGCAAAATGGACACATTCTGGGACTCAAACATTTTTCAGCTCAGCCTCAGTTCATCCATGGCTACAGCAATGTTATTGTGAAGCATGCAGAGAGCGTGAGGAGGTATCCACCGCTGCCTTTGAGGGACTCATCTTTGCCTCTGTTTACCTCCCTGTGCTGCTGCTCCTGGCTCCCTCCTCCCTCCCTGCAGCAGTCAGAGGTGTGAGCACTCCCCCTCTCCATCGGCACAGCGTCCAACAGTCAGGTTTGCCATCAGTCCGAAGTGGGCACTGTGTCAATCAGAGAGTTAAAAATAGAAAGAGGGCTGGTTTGTTTTCCTCAGCAGTCTATAATACCTGTCAAAAATGAAGTGGCTTGTTCGTAGGCTAATGTTTGCCGACCTGTGTTCCTGTACCAGGCAGGTAATCACTGAAACCCATGTTTGCTCTCTTAGCCTACCTATTACAATGAACCGAGCGGCCTGTGATAAGGTTGTTACGGATTTTGAGCAGGTATAAGGTGGGAGATGCAGGATGGAAAGGACAAGCTGAATGCTGGAATTCATGCCTCCCTTTGTTTAAATCCTGATACAGAGGATCTACCCATGCAAATACTTCAAAGCATGTCAAGTGTGAGCAGCTATTCAGGACCAACTAAAGCTGTATTATTGCTGAATGAGTAACAGGATGCTATCAGGCAACATTAATGTTGGGTGGTGGGTGGCAGAAAGCTGTTACAGGCTTTGTTATTATTAGTTTGGATTGAAAAACTTCACTCTTAACCTTACATGAATTTATTATTTTGCCCGAAGATTCAAAATGCCCTCAGAGGCAACTGGCACATTTTACTTGTGCTACGGTCCTTTTTACTTCTCTGTCCTCCTCTTCTCTCCTCTGGCATGTCTTTAGATGTGCCTAGTGATAGGGATGTGGTAGGGTGTAATGGAGGGGAAGAAGCAATGAGGATCTAACACTCTCAGACTGTGTAATCTTGCTGTCCAATTCAGTGTACTACCACTTAGTCAAACTTTGATATGATAATTAGCCTCTGGCCCCTTTGTAGCCTGCTCTGCTTAACTCACTGGAGATTTTGAAGACTGGCGCTGGTCTCTCTCTCTCTCATTACTGCTGCCGCTGTCTGAATGTTAACTTGCAATCACCGCAAGTAGGAGGACCGGGAGAGTCTGGGCATGCAGAGTTAAATCAATCCAAAGGTTATTTGTATCACATTAAATTTTTCCTGCCATTTGCTATATACAACAAGAAGAGGCTCTCAAATGAGGTAATGCACATGGAAGGCATTGATAATATATTATGACAGGTATAGTAAATTAGTCTGGAGACTACTATAAACAGTGTGAGGACATAGATTTTACTGCAGTTTCATCTGTGGAAAGATGGCAAAAATATCTCTTTTCTTAGTAATTTAAGAGACTGTAGTTGCTTCCAAAATACTTTGATGAAAACTTCAGCTTCTTAGACAAGGGAGACTCCACTTGACTGGCCAAAGTCCAGCAGAGCTTTAGCAATTTAAACCAGCTGAAACCATGGCCCATAATACTGTGTTTACACCCTCAGCCCTGGAGAACATTTAAACAGGGCAGATCCAAGTTTCTACAGCCAATGGAAAGACTAACATTAATTTCAGAGCTAAACTGAGCCATTAGCCAAATTCAGTTGATACATTTTAGATGAAACGGAGGCATATACAAAAACAAGTCAGATTTTCAGTTTCAAAAGCACGGATTTCAGGAGGTGAACTGATTAGTGAGGGCAGTCAGGGCAAAGAGTTGTAAGGTACCTCAGCTGAAGGAGACCTATAATTTATTTTTCAATAAAAGCTGCAAGGAGGTCTCTAGAATTCACCTCACAAGGAAAGGAGAAAAACTTGCAGGAAGGGGCTACAGACCAAAATGGATGGAGAAACACCTTAGGAAGTCCGGCACAGCATCCATTTGGAAAGGAGGAAAGAGCTAATCAGCAAAGAAAACTTCATTTTGGACGCCAGGGCTGGGGTAAACATTGCCAAAAGTCAAACAGAGTTAGAAGTTTGCAGAGGAAATTAAATAGTAATAATAAAAGGAAATCATAAAAAGTTATTTCGCTATTGAAACACAGATTTTAAAGGAGAAAAGAAGTGATGTTTTTATACTGAGAGGATTAGAGCTGGCATAGGTGTGTGAAAACGCTAAATGAAACTCAGCTTTTGTTTTCTGTAAGAATATTAAAATCTGGAGAAAAGGAGGACAGATATGGGATGAGTGTCAGGAAATTTAAAATACTTCCTCAGGGGAGAAGCAAAACTAGGAGAGCTGGATGCACTCAGCCAGCGGGGAGCAGATCCCTCACCGCAGGACACTCCGAGACCTGGCAGCCACTTCCAGCAATTTTGTCAAGCCGTGAAGGAGAGGGATCCACGTCACTTGAGAACAGTAAATATAGTAACCATAATTAAGAAAGTGAACTTGCATCTAAAGGCACGTTAGCTTGATTGTAATAGTATGCAAGAGTATGGGGCGAATTTTAAAGGCAAGTAATAATTAATGGTGTGATGATTAATGAAAAATCAAAGAAAGAACAACAGCCTGGGCTTGCCAGCTGGAGGGTAACAGGCCAGCCTCATGCCTTTCCTTGCAAGAGAACTGATTGCTTGCTTTAAAGAAGGTAATTGTGGCTGAGTGAAGCTGTCTGAACATCAGAGAAGCACTCGTGATATGGGAAATCATTAGGTAAAAACGGAGGGGGGAAAAAGGAAAAGAACATGAACTGTAGCAAGAAAGTAAGAAATGGCTTTGAAGGGAGATGGCAATGGGTTGTGCTGAAGGAGAACTTGTAGCATTTCCCAGGGGAACCTGGATCTTTTCAGCTGTTTCCATCAAGGACTATAGTTGAAAAAGTAGGTGTGTGTTAATGAAATTTGCTTATTAGCCACTTGTAGGAGACAACTTGCCACAGAAAGACATCTGAGCATGGTGCAGGTAGAAACAGATAACCCGCAAGTCTGGAATAATAATAACGGTGTGAAATTTAACACCCATTTCAAGATCGTCCCTTTAGTATCTAGCAGCAGGATTTCTGCAGCAGTCTGGTGATTCACCCAGGGGATTCACTACTACATTTCTGCAGGAGTCTGGGGAAGTGACAGAGAAGGAAAAAGAACAGGGAATTTTATTCGTTTACAGGAGTTACTGTGAGTGAGCAGGGTGACGTGGCTGTACAAAACACAAATGTCATCCTAGACTTCGGTATGGAAATAGATGTAGGGAAGCGTTCACAGCCTTGCACAGCACACTAATTAGTGTTACTTGCAATATATCGAGAATAAGACCAGTAACCCACATGCAGGAAAGAAAAATTCGTATGGAGGAGGTAAGATGAAAACCCTTACTCTTTGCCAAGAGACTGGGAGAGTTTGATTTGCTTACCAAATCAAGCGCTCTGGTGTGTTTGAAATACTGACGTCTTGGTTAAATAGACCGTATAGCCCAATGTGTATTTTGGGTTCAAAAAACAGGTATGCTTGCATAGATGTCTTCCTAGGGATCAGCCATCTTCTAGTCCTAGTTTCCTCAGAAATCTCTGGGGTGGTACTGACCTGGGGGAAGCTGTATACCTGATGGTGCCTGTCTCCATCTCAGGTAAGGCATCTCCTGTTTTCTATCAAGTTTGGACTTTCTCACCTATTACACCTGGGAAGGGATGAAGAGACACCCTTAAGATATGAGGATGCAGTATTCAGAGAGGTTGCTTTGAAATCTGTCATCATACCTGGATTTAGGTACCTAAAACACCCCTCTGGGTACAAGTAACCAGAGGCTTGTCTTATAGAGGGCTAAAGGTAGGAGACATGAATCCTACACTAAGGCCTAGATCAAAGGGTGTGCTTTATTATTCTAAGAAACCGAGGTAGGGAGAATTTTAGGGAGGTTTTGATGCTCAGTGTCTAAAGTACTTGTACAGGCAATGGGTGAGGCGGGCTGAGTACCCTTCTCAGACTGGAAAGCTCAAACCCATATTTTTCTACACTTCATAAGTGATGGTACTAACCTATAATCCGTAACTGAATCTGGGGTATGGAGATAGCCCATCTTTTGTGTTAAAGCCATGCCACTGGGCATCTGAAAACTGAGTATTTGTGAGGCTACCAAGGGAGCAAGCAAGAGAGAATGAGTTTATTATGAGGGCTTGACTGAGAGGAAGATAGGCAGGCAGAGCAAACAGTATGAGCCTTGCTCTCTTAAGAAGCTGGAATAAATAGTAACTAAAGTAAAGAGTTTGCCTTTTCCTGGAGACAGGAATGCAACCTGTCGTGTGATCTTTGTTATAAACAGATGATAATTCCTTAGAAGACCTGGAAGAGAAATACACGTGTCCTTGTGCATAAGATCACTTGGTGAAATGAGGCTTGGATCACATCCCTCAAAGGACTTACATGTAAAGACACACAGCTGGTGAATTCCAGACACACACGGGTGTTGAAATGGGTGCACATCTGGCCAGCTTCTCTGTCCATCATCTGGGTTAGCCCTTTGGGTGGAATTCATCTTGCCTGAGCTGCATGGGGCATAAAGTGGAAACTGGTTCTCCAGGTGCCACCGTGATCAGTGAAAGGAGATGGGTAGTTCAGCACCCCTACCTGGTGTGCTCATTCCACACCAAGGCAAACCAGCCTGCTGTCTTCACAGGTAACTCTGCTGGTTACAGGGAGAGCCAGACAGCCAGCTTAGATACATACCCTGTGTCTGTCCCACCACACCTGGTGGGACAAATCCCACCATGCAGACCTCAGCACACAAAGATCCAAGTCATGGGGATTTGGGCTTCTCCGGGGTTCAGATGCTTTTGGGAGTTGTACCTGGCAAAAGGCAGGATGAAGAATGAAGATCAGCTTGCCTGTGAGAGACTTCAGGCCAAACAGCTGTGGATCAAAGAGTTTAATAGCTCCATTGGCAAAGATGATAGAATTTTGCATGTTCAGCAAACCTAATCTCTTCATTTAACTTAGAAAATTTACTAGCTCTCCTGGCGCAGCTGGTGGAGCTTGTAACCTTTGTGATCAGATGAAGCCAATGGAACATGTGTGTTATGAGTGCCAAGTAGTTCAGATGTTTCTTTCCCTCCTTCTTCCTTTAAAACAGCAGAAAAATGAAAGTAAACAACTACCATTAAGATTAAAAAATAGAGCATTCAAATCCCAGGAAACCTCCCCCAAGTCAGAGATCCCACTGCAGAAATAATTCCATCCCACTTATCTTTCTCCTTTCTGCGAGAAGTGTTTATCATCAACATGTAGCAAGACCACAGAGATTATCATTGTTCTACAGTTGGCAACACGCACTGCAGGAATATCTTTCCTGTTTCAGGGCTTGATTTCTCAACCTGAATTTTTTCATTAACTTTAATGCTTCACTTTTCATTATCCTCCCATTGGGAAATGACCTGACAAAATAATTAGGAATGCCAGTTTGATGCAGGAGTTCACTTACCACACACCTACTCATTTTCCTGTTTGCATTTGTGTAACAGGGCTCTGCATGTGTAGATAATCAAAGAAGAGTCCTGCAGGTCCGGGAATAAGTATAAAGAAAGAAGCAGGTAAGCCAAGCTAACTCCTTATTGCCAAATAATTCTGAGCTTGTTGGACACATCAATGGTTTAGAAGGAGCTGGAGTACATTAACAAGGAAAACGCTAAGATGGAGCGTTATGGGGGGTTATGCCTACTCTGCATCCAGAGGGCAGCCCTGTCTGCCCCAGGGTGTGCCAGACACAGGAAGATGCAGCAATCCTGGGGGAAGGCCCAGCTAAAACCAATCTCCTGGGCATGTGGGACCCCTGCACTCAAACATCCCCAGCGAGTCCACTGCCTACACACACCTCTGGTACAAGGTACCCACAGGCAGTCTCTGCAGGCTGCCACGGAGATGGATGGCATGGGATAGGGTGGGAAGCATGGCTGCTCTGGGGGACATTTTCCAAGGCAGTAGAGAGCTTTTGAGTACAGTTTGATTCAAAAGGGCCCAGATCCTAACACTTTACAGGGAAAAGCAATATCAAAGGCTCAGTAGCACTTAAGGTGAAGATTCTGGTACCAACTTCAGAGGTTTCACACCATGGGAAGTCTGACCCAGTCTCCAGGATGGGAAGAGATTAGCCACAATCCTTTTTCTGTGGGCACAGATGTGGGCAAAGGCACCATCAGAGAAAGAAGAAGCATCTTTCACCTCTCCTTCTTCAACTTTACACCCTGCAATACTTGTGAGGTTGTTTTAAGCAACAGAGCTCTTGTGCCTCACCTGACTCTTGTGTCAAGGTGAAGCTCTTGCTACATGAACAACACCCTGAAACACCTCCGGTGTTTAGGACACATTGCTTAACTGGACGGGGCCCAGGACCACAGCAGTTTCACAAATACCTATTTTTTTTCAGAAGGGATAGTAAGTAATGGCTTCCTAAAATCTATTAATGTTTTCTGGAAGTGCAAGTGTGACTGTAAGACCAAGAAAGTCATCATGAGAAAGGAGCCACAGTCTTAGTGTTGGGACTTTTAGCTTCCATTTGGGGTGAAACGTGGGGTTTTCTACACATCAGAGATGTCAAGGTCTGTGAGCCACATTGAGTTCATTACTGAATTAAGGCATTTGAGTGTTGATCTAGATCTGTATCATCTCTTCCATAAAGTCCAGAAAAGAGTCGAATTAGGACTTCGGTTTGAGCTTGTCTCCAGAAAGCTTATTCTTTGTCTTCACTGTCTAAACTCAGTTTTGAAGTTATTCCACCATTTTTTCCTATGTGCTTATGCACACACAAGCACATATTTATTTCTTTTCCACCTTTGTTAAAGAACTGCCGTCTTTTCATAGCCAAAAAAATCAGGAAGTATGCCTGCATTTGATAATTCACAACTGAAGAGCAGGCAAACCAGTTGTTTTTATCCCCATTTCACCAATCTGCTAAGAAAGAAAGATTTTACTACCTTTCTCTTGGGCCCTCTTTCCACTGAGCTTTTGAGCTCGCTGCCAGTTGCAATCACATTTGATAGAGGGACAGAAAGTCTTAATTCCTAGTTTTGTTAAAATTAGTAACTGCTTACAGGAGAAGACTAATTTTGTCAGTGAAGGAAAGCTTTCGGGGCACCAGTTCCTCCAGCCGGCACATCTCACCTGAACCCCAAGCCCCCAGCAAGGAGTTGAGAAGGGAGGACTTGGGGAGGATGTAGAGGGAAGAAAAAGGAGCTGGGGCATTTCTGAGGACCATGACTGTGAAGGACTGGTGGCGTTGCTCTGAGGTAAGAGTACGCTGTTCTCATATGCTGAAACTAAGTTTTAGCATATGCCACTCGTTGAATTCAGAAAGAAACTTGCAACGACCTAGCCACATTGCAAACATGCAAAGAAAAAGGTATCGGGCTCCCTTCAAAAAGAGTGTTAATGTACCTAAACAGTTCCCAGATGCTCTTTCTGTTCCACCAAACAAGATCCCATTTATCCCAGTATTAGTGGGAGCAGACCAAGAATGTATCACTTGGAAATGATTTTTCTATTTCTGAATGAAAGAGTAATTCTGCCTCTTCTGTGTCTTCCTGGTTTGTTGGATTCACATACAAGTGCCTTACTCCTGTGGCTAACCTTGATATTAAGTCATATGCAGGACAGCAATCTCTCTTTTTTGATACCTTTCTGCAGTGGAAGAATAATAGTGTAAAGAAGTAGTGGAAGAATAGTGTAGCAATAGGATGAGGGGTAACAGTTTTAAACTGAAAGAGGGTAGATTTAGATTAGATATTAGGAAGAAATTCTTTACTGTAAGGGTGGTGAGGCACTGGAACCCAGAGGCAGAGGCCCAGAGGAGTTGTGGCTGTCCCCTCCCTGGAAGTGTTCAAGGCCAGGCTGGATGGGGCTTTGAGCAACCTGATCTAGTGGGAGGGGGCAGGGGGGTTGGAACTAGATGATCTTGAAGGTCCCTACCAACCCAAACCATTCTATGATTCTATGAACAATAAAGTTCTCACTCGTTCCCTGATTTCAGATATTTTTAGAATGAAATGTAGTGCAAGTATCTTTTGTGCCCTTCTTTTGAAACAGGAGGCAAGAGGACGTTGCTGACTGGTAGATCAGCTCGAGGTCAAGTCTTATACAAAGAGTGCAACCCAATGTTAGCAAGATCAAAACTACTTTTTAGTTCCTTGTGTGAAAGTGGGTGCGTTCACACTTGCTCTTTCTGATTGACAGGCTCAAATCTTTGCTGTTGCTGCTCATGATAAGCTCTGATACATGTCTAGGCACCAGCTTTAGCACTAGTGCTCTGCCTGCTTCAGCACAAATTTATTCTGTTCCCCATCATTTGGTCCCTGAGCACTTTTGCTCTTAGTGACATGGAGTCCAGTGCAAGCTTCAATTTTGTTTTCTCCGATCAGGACAGCATTTTTCTATGGACACATACAATCCTTCTGCAGAGTCATGGAGGACACCTCATGGCCAGCTGCAGCATTTTCTGCTGTGACTTAATTAATGCTGATGATAGGTGCCATTATTAGGCATTGAGCTGACTCTACAGGGTGAACCTGCAAAAGGAAGGTGCAGTGATTTGATCACAGTCACAATGTCACTATAATGCCAGTCGTCTTTCTGCTGTCTCTCCGCTCTACTACAGTTTCATTATGACTCCTAAAGTTCCACCGCAGGCACGTGGGTAGCCCATTTGGTCTGAATTAGTGACAGCTACATAACTTGTGTGACAACTATTTTATTCTGAGTAATGGCTAAAATTTGCCACCTTTGTTCCTAGCTGTGTCCTCACATCAGGTCCCAGGCAAACGCCTTCCTGCAGCACCTCAGGGCACCCAGCAAACACAAGTCTCTGGCTGTTTCCTTATGTGCTGCATCCTGCCAAGAGGAGAATTCACAATCATGAGTCAGGCCTCAATGCTGTGTGAGAGTCTCCTAAAAAAAAACAGTAATTCTTGGTAATTTTACTCTTAAGGAACTTTTGGGGAGTTACAGCTTGCAACTTGTTTTATAGAAATGTAGGAAGGTTGTTCTTATGTTCCTGTGAATCAGGTTGCCCCATCCCCATGCAATCCCAAGCATCCCGTTATTTTCATTGCAGCCTGCTCTGGACCCAGGCTGAAGGCAATGGAGAAGCATTGAAACTTCCTGCTGTGCTTTTTCCTCTGGCCTGCTCCGAGAATGAAAGCAAGTGAGATGATATGGTTAATCTTTACCAGGGAAGGCTAGAGAAAGGATCCTGAGCTATCTAGCTGCCAGCTAATGCTGCCTTGGCAACAGTTTAATGGGCAATGGCCTGTACTTGAATGACTTCAAGAAGAGATGTAATCAACCGTTCGCTATCTTTCTTCTTTCCATTAAGTTCAAAGTACTATATAATCACTTCAATTTTCTTTCAGCAGTGATAAGGCTCAAGTATAAACCACAAAGCCTGAACTCTCAGTCAGCCTCCATGTTATATCCTGGATTTATCTTCAGCCATCATCAGGTGCTGTCTTTCTGCCTGACCCCATATGGAAACTGGCCTCCAAGGAGGGTCAAGTATTCACTTTCATACTCCTCTGTGCTGAAATGCTTTTCCTGGCAAGATTAGATAAAGCAATTCCTTTTCATTTCAGGCCATCCCAAGTAGATGTTTTATAAAAAATCTGCTTTAAAGCAATTCTTTTTCTCATTTGCTATAGGTTTATAGATTGGTACTATGGCCAGGCTATTTTTATATTCACTGTGCCAGGAACAAAGCCTGGTAATTTACTCTGCTTGTAGAAAAAAATTCATTTTTATCTTAAAAAGTCATTTAGAGGATATTGTCAAAGACTCCTCTCCCAGTCACGACCTGGTCAGAATCTGCAATATGACTCAGAGCCAGATCCAGTAAAAGCACTTAGAGATGCAGTTTAATTAAGTACCAATCAAGCAAAATTTGCATTATTCCTGCATGCTACATTCAATAGACATTGATGAAACATAGAAGCAGTGTTGGCAACCAAGGCTAGGATTTTCCCTTCTTTGAGTCCTCATCACACAGCCCTTTCTTGTTCATCAGGTAAAGCTTGGTTTCTTTGCCTTGCAGCAGGACCATCCACAGGGGAGAGGAGAGTACCACCAGTTTTCCTATAGCCCTGAGCAAGGACATCAGCTGGGACAGTCTCCTGAGATATGGGAAATGAGGTTTCATACCTCTGTGAAGAAAATACTAAACATCTCCCTTCCTGTCTGCATGTCCTTGCAACATGTCTCTCAGCAACTTTGCCATTTAAAGGTGGGATCACACTTTCAGATGGTTTCTACAATGTGTCTGAAAGCCTGGGGCACCACTGCCTCGCAGGGACTCGCTCACGTGATGCTGCTCTGCCTGCCCAGCTGCTCCTCACCCCCCTGTCCTACGGCTGCTGCACCCCACAGCTCCTGCCCCAGACCTATGCAGACCAGCTGCTCCTGCACACCAGACCCAAACAAGAGCTAGGAGCATGCAGGCAGGCACTGGGTCTCGTCCTTCACCCAGCAAACAGACAAACAAGCACCCATTGGTGTACATAGCCCATGTCCTCCACTTGGCAGTGATCCTGCATCACTTTGAATGATGCTGCTGTCCTGCCTCTCTTTGCTGCAGCCCACAGGAGGGATTTCCACGTCTCTGCATCTCTGATGCAGGGGTTGCGATGCCAAAATGTGGTCCAGCTGCCTCTGTCCCTTGGCAGTCGTCTCCACATTACCTGAACAGTAGCCGGTGTGGAGATGGGCTCTGCCACATGCCATGTGCTGCTGCTTTGGCCATGCCATGGCTCCTTGCTTGGGGGAAATATCTGGACCACAGGGCCGTGCCCCCACCTTCAGTGTGGGGGGCATCAAAGAGGAGCTGCCCTGAGCAGCAAGGGGCACATCCTTACTGGGGAGTGGGGCAGAGGGACAAAACCCTCTGCTCTGAAACTCATTGTCGAATGCCTGGACAGTCGTAGCTCCAAAGTGAAATGAGTCATGTGGTAAGTATCTCCAGCATCCTTGCACGTGTTTCCTTCTGTACACACACAGGTGTGATCCAGTGCACAGCTGGTAAGCCCCAGTAGCCAAAAATGAAATACAAAATGTGTATCCCCATTTCAGTGTCTGTATCACACAGAGAATGAGGGAGCTTCCTGGTGTGTAACAACATGACAGGACATGCAGCAAGGGCACAGGGCACTTGCAACAGGCTTTGGGGTAATGAAATTAAATATTGCAGTTAGGGCTGGTAGCTCTACCCATTCTGAAGGTTACCAGACACTTCCCATTGTAAGACCCTGTTTTCAGTTCCTTATACACCAAATGTTGACTGCCTGAACCAACATTTACGTGTGCCAGATGTTTGCATCAGGTTTCTGTAGTATTGGTTTCTGCAGTTGTAGAAATTGCAGAAAGTTGTAGTTCAGACACTTAAAATTACCTAGGGAAGATATGTTGTTTTGCCTTTATTAAAAAAATATTCTTGAGGCCTTCACTCTGAGCATATCAGGGTGTCCTTTCACCTTTGGGAAAGATTTGACAAGCTGAATAAGACTGCTTTAGCCCTACATATCTGCTTTCCACCATGCTGTAAGACTGTTCCCAAATTTGTCCAGCTTGTAAGTTTAAAAAATCGCCCCTACTGAGTGGAGACCTTGATTTTATCAATTGAAATCCTGAAAACTATGTAAGCAACACCTTCCCTCCACAGATCGTGGTGTGTTCACATCTGCAGAGCTCTTGGGTCCCCTGTCCATCCATCTTCAGTAGCTGAGTGACCAAGTCCAGTGGGGGAAAAAAGCTCTCCCTTTTGCCTGCGATGACCAGGGACTCAGAGCCCTGAAGAGCAGGTAAAAGCCAAAGAAGCCGATCTCCACCCAGCTGTGCTACACACACGCCTGCACCTCCCCTCACCCTGCTTGGGACAGAAGGGACCTGATAAGACCAAGGAACCTGCTTCAGCTGAAGTAGGAGCAAGGAACAAGTGTCCACAGGACTGAAAGGAACCCCAGCTCTTGGAGGCACCACATATGTGCTTGCTCATCTGGGATCTCATTCACCTGCGTCTTAAAAGTGCCTTTCTTTGCCCGTTCCCTGGGTAGAAGGCCACTGCAAATTTCTCTGATGTTTAAGCACCTTCCTTCAAATTACAGCCTCAATGTCCTTGTGGGAAGTTTGTAACTATCTGTTCTCATGCCAATGCTGCCTTTTAACAGTGGTTTTGTTGCTTAGGTATTTTTTCTTGGCTATGTTTGTAGGCTGCAACAACATTGGTAGACTGAGCAAAGACAGAGCAGGCATGAGGAGCTCAAAAGGAGAGACTGGAGTTTCAATATGGGGAAAAAGCCCTGACTCCAAAGTGAATGATGAGATGAATGGCTCATGTTCTAAGGCCTAAGCTAGAAGTGGTTACTGTTTGTCCTCTACTAGTTACAAAAAATATTCATCTTTCACCTAACAGAACCAAAAAAAATCCTAACCCAAAATCAGTGGACTGCAAGGAACACCCTGCTGTCATTTGGGCAGCAATTACAGCATAGTACAAACTTCAGGTACATAGTCACAATTTGTTATTTTCAATGGCATCAAGTGTGCAAGAGAGACCAACCTCAAAGGTGAAATAAATGTTCTTCCAATAACACAAAAAGCCTGGGTATAAATAGTCTGGTATCCCATATACTCAAAAATAAGTGTCTAAACTTAGCGAATACTTCTGATCCTAATCATTCCGTGCTTCAACTTGCCAGCTCTAAGGTGGAGATAGCTCTCACCATCATCCTACATTACTCTTTGGAAATGTTCAGGCTTCATAATGGTAAGTACCACAGAAAAACCTATAAAGCAATTAATAACTTCATCCTCACAGCAGGATTTATAGGGATGAGTAATAAATAAGGTATAAAACCTCCTACTAAATAGCAAGGATGGAATAAAACGCTAAATAATTGCTTGCTAAGGGGACTCATCTGCCCTGTGCACTTAATGAGGTATAGGTATATGGGAAAATTAATATGTGATCTTCTTAAAACCGTGCATGCTGCATAAGGTATGAGAGCAACTGAGGTAAGTCCGTACAGGCAATCTTCATTCTGGCATTTCCTACATTTTGATTAATTGATATAGCACATTAATAATGTGCTTCAGCATGGTTACTTGTCTGGGCATGTGTTGTGATACAAACATCTAGGAAAAAAGATACCCATGCATTCATCCTGTTATTTGTACAGCCTCGCCATTGCTGCTGTTTTATTCTTCTGGAAAGCATTATATACAGGCTTGCTGTATAAGGCAGCTCAGGTTTCCAATACAATATCCTGGGTTTAGGTGCTTGTCCCACAGAAAGAAACATGTGCCAGACTGGGTCTCCGCCTGCTCAGCAAAGCAGAGAGGGAGAGCTGCAAAGCTGTAGGCTTTATTAAAACCCTCTCGCATAAATGAGACATCTACCCACAATGTATTTTTCAAAGGCTTCAAAAAAGGATGAACTGTTAAAATTAGCATTTTGTCACTACTCGCTGAGCCAGCAACTTTCCCAACACCGGCCCCCGCCTCTGCCCACGCTGGATTTGCTGGCAATGACAATGGCATGTGCGCACCTCGGCTGATTATTTTTTCCCCTGTATGATTATGGAGCTGACATTGGAAATCGAGTTTCTTACCTGGGAAAGACCTTTTCAACTGCTCACTCTGGGTGAAAAACCCAAGCAGGAGTGAGCGATGGAGGTAACCGAGCTGTGTTCCCTGCTGCGCGCAGCTGTGGCGGCACATACATGCCCCAGTGCCAGCTCGCTGGGGCATGACATCCCCTCCAGCCGGCTCTAGCATAGGCAGGAGTGTGGATCAGGGCTGCAGGAGGGCACGATCTGATGGCTGCTGAGCTCTGCCATACCTAGGGGATGCCCTGTAGCTGTGTGCTGTCTCCTGAGCATTGCTCATCTCAAGACAACTACTAAGTTTAAAATAAAAATTAAAATGGACTGTGCAATTTGGTTTTCCAATAATACAAACAACTAGCATTAAGCATCACGAATATAACACTTCACGCATTCATATATATATATACATATATACACACACATACACACAAACACATTTATATATATCTCCGTGTGTTTCATATACAGCACAATAATAGCACATTCCCTGTTAAGGTTGTGGCACAATGTGCCCATAGTCCCATAGTCACGCAACAGGCCAAAGGCATGCCCATGTGGAGCAGGCAGGTTCCCTGCTTGCCAGTTCAGCCCTGTCCTCAGGAATAGGCTATTTAGTACCATGGGAAACCAGCTTGTTAACAATACTGGCAACCTGCAACTCAAGCAGCTGGCTGTAATTAAATTATGACTCTCTCCTCCGCTGCAAAGAAGGACTCAGAACTTGGGCAGTGCACAAAGAGGAAAATGCTCGCCCTCTCGCTAGCACACACCAGACCTCAGGAGCAGTGATGTGGACACAGTTGTCCAAGTACACAACGCTAGCTCAGGTTTCCAAGGCAATATCCGGTGCTTAATGTGCTGATGTCTGAAAATACAGGTCCCAAGCAACCTAGTGTGGTGGTATAGATTCAACATTATGTTTAAGGTCATTTTTATTATATCTCCTTTATGGTTGTTCTTTCCCCTTTTATTTCTTCTTCTGTGCTGGAATAGGTATTTCATGTGGTTTCTTTGTTTTCATTCTGAATTTTATAGTTGTGGCTCTCCCTTTTTTTTTTTTTTTTGTTATTGTTGAACTTCCTGCTCTGTTGCAACTTATTAAATTATGTTTTTTTTCACAGGGTAGCTTGCATGGTTTCCTCTATCTCTCTCTAGAGATCAGGGTTTCAATAAACACATTTCATGTGGCACTTACAGTGTTTCTCCTTTCTTATTTACTACCCAGGAGATAAAGAAAAATAGATCTGGAAATTAAAGAACACATCAAAAGAGATATGTAAATGTGGGAAAGAGCGTTATTCCTTTTGGAGCAACAGCATCACTTCCCTGCAACTCCTGAACAGGTCCTTCAGGACCAGCACAGGAGATGAGGCATTTATAGCTAGCATCACTCTCTCTCCCTTCTTTATGAGTTGCTGGTTGTGGACACTTATTCAGTTTATTTCTGAGCTAGTTCTTTCAGACTTCTCAATAATGTATGTTTCAACAGTGAAAATTGCGTTTCGAAGTACCCCTATAAATTCACTAATGACACCTCCGCTTTTGAAAGCTGAGACCACAAAATCCTCCCGGTGATACGACTCCTAACTTCTTGAAAGCTTTCTGGGACTTATATGGACAATTTTAATTGTTTAGCCTGGCTGACTGAGCCCTGGATGGGGAAACAGAGCTTCCTTTTAGAGCTGTTCAAAGCTTTGACTGAGAACCGCGGGCAGACCGGGATGCACTGCAAAGGTCTGCGCTTTTGTGGGCCTCTCCTTAGTCCTTTTTTATTCTCTTCAACTTAGTAAGAACTGGCTGTAACCAATACAACATGACTTCGTGTTGCCTCCCTTTCCGTCATGCTCAGGAACAGGTGAGGCCATTCTTGGCAGCTGCCGATTCGGATGACAAAGCCTCTCCGACACAATACAGTACATCATCTCTGCAATACAAAAGTTGTGAGGGAAATAAATCTTTGCCCCAACTGATTCAATCAGGTGTATGAGAGAGATATATAACGATATGGCAGGTTTCGTATGAGATCTCCATGCTGCATATTGCACGCAGTGTCTAATAAAATATGAAACATTTAATTACAGTGAGTGATTACTCTCATTTCTTCTGGACCCCCAGAGCTGTGGTAATTTGATGAGGGAAGATTTGAAAAATGATGCACAAGAGCAGAAATGATGAAACACACTGCATGAAGAAAACCTGCTTCCTAAACAAGGGCACTGCAGTACTCTTAAAAGAAACCTCCAAGTTTTGATCCAAAATAAAGGCATCACCTTTAAAAGGAATGTCATGCTTCTGGACCAAGATAAAACTAACGGCACTGGTTACACTTACAGGCTTCTCTATGGATTTATTATTTCTCAGAATTAAAACAGACTCACTGGTAAAACCCAGTGGGATGTGATCTCTGTGTTTAACCAAAAATATCATTCATTTGAAAGTCTCCTACAAGGCCACCTCACTGTATTATCTCTCCTAAGCCCTCCTTATGCCTTTAGACCATCAGGGTTACAACAAAAATGTGTGAGTTACTGTTCTATCACCCATGAACATATTTTAAAATGGACTTAAGAGAGAAGGAGCTAAACTAACCAACCAGTTTGGCTATTTTATGGAAGAGCTGCCTCCGTTGTCAGGGCTCTGAAAAAGGGTAAGGGGGACTACGAGCTGGGAAGGACATGGAAGACCACCTTATGGTCCTTTGCAGTGCACCCACGCTGATGTGGCAGCTCGGAGGAGACAGTCCCAGTAGGAAGGCCAGGAAAGTGAGTCATGGAGGATGCTAATGCCACCTTCACCTCTCTCCTTTGACGAGTTTTGCTTTTCAGTCTCTCCTCTCTTGCGGCTCATGACAGCTGCTGAACAGCAGCACAATCTGTTTCTTCACAAGTGACCACTCGACTTGTGCACAGTAATCTACCACTGGGTACGCAGTGATGTGGCAGGGCAAGAACACAAGCAGCTGCAATTGCTTTCAAATGTCATTTTGCTTATTTAAATGGGGTAAAGCTGTGCATGCTCCTTAAGTAGCCACTTTTATAAATGAAACTGGTAATGACTCAGCTTTGCAAGGAATGATGCAGCTGTGATGGCATCTGTCCAAATGTCCTTAATGCTCATCACCTAGATATTAGGAGATGAAACCCCTGTTTTCCAGGGGGTCTACAGGCATCTGGGGTACAGCCCATGTCTAGTCACCTGCCTTTTAACCCTGGGGCCTCTGACATATGACCACAGTGCAACATCTGCCTAGCAGCCCCTGTCTTATTCTCTGTTGCTCAGGTGCAGTCCTGGCTCTTGAGTGTAAGCACATGCTCTCCCAAAAGACTGTCTTGTGTCCTACAAAATACCTTTGTGAAGAAGCCTTGGACAGAGAGGAGCAAGCAGCCGTGTGGATACAAACAGCCTTTGCAGAGACCATGTAAAGACACCGTTCTGTTTCCTTACAAAATAAAACACAAGAGATCAGATGTCATTAGAAAAAATAACATACCCCTTAAGTGTAAAATCCCCTCTACTCAGAGATCCCTGGGACTCTACCTGACTTCTCCAGCTTAGAATGATACCCTAAGCCAAGTTCGCATGGTGACCGAGGTCGCACCTGCCTATGTCCTTAGCTTCCCCTGTGTCCCTTCCAGTGATATTTTTTAGTTTGCCTTTCTTTGTTTTGAGGTTGGCAATTTTTCATTTTCTCCAGTCCTTCAGACAACACAAAGGGCCGCTTCTCCCCAGCTTTGGCAAAAGCACCGTCCCCAAGCCCTTCATCATCTGTAGGTGATGACAGAATTCACGCCATCACCTCTGCCTTGGTGCAGACCTGGCCCAGTTTGCCTGTCTGTGCAGGTTACTTAGGGAGTTCCACCAGCTGTACAAAGGGGCTTCCCACGTTGCCATAGCAGTCCTGGCATATTAAACACGTCTTTGCCTAAAAGGCCAAAGACTCCAGACATGGGTGGGATTTCTTAGCCTGCCTTTTTCATTTGCCTGTCGAGTGGGACTTACTTAACTGATATAACTAATAGGTAAATAAAAAAAAAAATTAAAAAAAGATAGCACAGCTCAACAGGCAGTTCAACCACTATTACAGGAACCTGAATTTGTAGTCTATTATCAGTGAAAAACACTGAAGCTACTGCAATGTTTTTACCAGCTATTTGTGTGGATTATTATGTTTTTTTATGAGACCAAAAACATTGATAAAGCATGATCTGATGGATCGTATCAGGTGTGTTTTTGATTTGTGAATATATATCTCATTTTTATTGCAAAACAAAAATGGGCAAAGGGAAAGCATTTAACTTCACTCTTGCATTAAGGTGAGATATTTTTGCCCATATGCCTGTGAGCATAATATAACACTCTGTATAGACTAGGCTTTTCAGGAATGAGTTTCAATGAAAAGTAATTTGTCTTTTACACAAATATAGATCAACCAACTTTCTCAGGGTGAGTCTGACATACAAATTAGATACACTTCAACTGCATTGTTAATATTACTCTGTGGTTATTTGCTATTTGTGTTATCATAGCACTTGTAAACCACAATCCCAAAGCAAGTGCCATACGGGGGGCAAAGCTAGCACAGACAGGCCTTATCCCAAAGACCCAGCAAGCCAAATAAAAACAAGAGAAAACATACATTGAAATAGGTGCTGGGTACAGACAAACAAGAAGACAGTGTTGGTCAAAGTCACATACTCTGGTTGTGGTCCACTGGCAATCCAGCAGCTGTCACGCCTTTGCAGGACACCATGAAAAAAATGGAGTTTTAAAGAGGTCTAGCCAGAATTTTAGCTTGGACTGAAGGTGGTGGTTCTGTAGTACAGGTGTAGCTCAGGAAACATTGCAGACCTGACAGGGTTCAATTTATGTTCCTGGCTAGGACTAGTCAGAGATAAGAGGTAGGGAGAAACAAGAAGGCAGCCAACAGCAGAGCCGTACAGGGTACCACAGAAAGTTGATGAGGCAGCAGGAGCATCCCCTGAAGGATCTACCTCACTGGGTAATTAAGGGATGACAAATTACAAGGGAATCAGAGAAGGATGTTCTAGTTCCATCATTAGTATTAAGACACTTTCTTAAAATGAAAAAATTTAGTTTAATGGTCTATGAGGTAGTTCTGAGTGTGATCTCCTCCCACAGCTCCATGCCAGCAGGTGGTACCATCAGATACTCTCACATCAGTTTCAGGGCAATTACAAAACAGAGAATAACCTGCAGAGGGAGGCTGGTTACTTATTTTTAGTGTTGCTGCTTAGACTAGTTAGAATGGCAGAAAGTACTTACATACTCTAAGAGGGATTTTGCTATGGCTTAATCCCAAAACAGAACAACTAGGGTACACACCTATTGGCCACCATGAAATTTTCTTTCTGAGCCCTATAATGCTCCCTTTTAATCCAAACTTTACAAGCTTTGTAAAAGAATATCAACAGGTTTCAAGGTGTTGTGATTTTATAACTTGAGATCTTGAGTTCTTGGTATTTGTTAGTCATGGGCTTCTCTGAGCTAAATTTGCCTTACCACAAGGAATGTACATACCCAGACGATTTCCTCCCACCTTTCCATCACACGCCTAGGCAGGCACCCAGTTTTGGAAGATGCTGAATTAGTCGTGTGACGCTGCCTGTGGCTGTTAGGAAATAACTCTCACATCTGTTTTCTTGGCATCAGACAAAAAAATGCACTTACACATCTGAAACCTGGCTCTTAGGAACATTAAAGGTGTGCACAGTGTTTAAACCTAACCGCTGCTGTTGAGGCAGCTTTTGGTGCTTCTCTCCCTTGGACTTCATGTTCCAGCTGTGTTTTTTCTCTAGTGGAAGGAAGCCTCGCTCCCGACATGAGTGCCTGCTCCTATTGAAGTCAGAAGGGAACATGCCATTACCTTGGGCTAGAGTCTCAAAGGGTATAAATCAGCACAGCTTCTGTCTCCACTACATGGGAGATACGCCAGTGCGCACTGGTAGCAGATCTGCCCTTGCAGGTTCATACATCATCTGCTCTGCAGTTTGCTGATTTCCCGGATTAAGAACAGGAAGACGCTCTCAGTCCTAGCGCTGCGTGGCATGGCTATATTTACCCTGCGGTGCTAGACAAGCCACAAGTTGCCAGAGAGAAACTGATGTCATCTGGGAGTAAAAATCTGTAGGAACTTGCCAGCTTTCTACTATATCAGAAGCAAGAGCTTGCACATCTCTTTCAGGTTCATTCACTCTATGACATGTCAATGTTGGTAGACTTCAAAGTCTTCCTTTTTTTCTGTGAGGATCAGCAGTTTCTCAGCTCGGGGTGGGATGAGTAATCAAAGCTTTGTAAGCATGCCATAGCATTTACCGGGGATATAATTCACAAAGAAATAATATATATATTCATGGATTTGATTTCTGAGCTTTCTGCAGTCCATATGCAATGAAAGAAGAGAATTAATGTAAAACCTCACTGATCTGATGTGACATGTTTTACAGCCAGAGCTCACTCTTCCCAAAAACATAAATAACTCTGTATGATACAAGCAGGTGAATGAATCAGATACAATTATCTAAGAATCACTGCTGCAGGCCCAAGTCTTAATGAGTGCCTCGTGGATGAAGCAAAGTCTGTAGCTGGCTCCGAACAACTGCTGCTTCAGTAGCATTTTCAATATAATTTCTAACTTTAAAATACCACGCAATAAGACACAAGGGTCAGTTAATCCAGCACAACTGAGACACAGGGTTTTTTCTCCCCTGCCTACCTTATAACAATCCCTGCTCTTTCACTGCAGTAAGTGCCAGTATTGCCAAGAGAGAAAACTGGGTGGCAAGGACCACCCTTTCAGTAGCCCCTTTTTCAGCACATTTCCCCAGTTCAAGCTGTCCAAGATGATTCAAGCACCATATTATGCTGTCCATCCAGTAACTGAATGTGAATAACAGCGAATCTCTGCAGACTTACTGCTTTCTTTTTTTTTTTCCTGAAGCAGAATATGTGTGGTCACAACAACTAAATTACTTCAGACTGCCCCTAAGAAAACTAAACAGAGTTATGGTAAAAGTAAAGACTCATGGCCTGGTCCCTTACAATGATTTATCCATGCACAGACCACTAAACAGAGATTTTTGCCCTAAGTATGCCTCTCTCCAATTTTTCCAGGTGGGATTACCATTTTTCTCAATTTACCCACCTCATTTGGGAGTTCCACTTACTTGGTAAGCACTGCTCTGATTCAGTCCCAGCTCCCAAAGTAGCACAGAGAGTGACACTTACTTCCTTGGCTGGAACAAATCTGGCCTGGCTTGAGGGATTGGAAGCTGGTTTGCAAAACAGGAGCAGACTTGACCCAGCTCAAAGCTTTATCGCTCCCTTTCAGGCAACAGCACAGACTTGGACCCTGGGGAAATGAGTGGCAACATTTCTGCTGACAATCTGAGGCCGCAGTTTTAACCCAGCAGCATCACAACTGGCCGTTCATTTTCTACTCCAGCCATCAAACAAGAACACTATGCCATTTTGCCATGTTGTCAGGAGAGGGGGAAAACTGGTAAACTGATTTAAAGACCGCTCACCCATATGGAAAGAAAATGCCAAGGTGCAGGTAGGCGTGCACGCTGTGAGGAGACAGGTCAGAAAATGTTCAAGTCCTGCCAATGCACGCCAGCACTTTTGACTCGGATGCCGGTGTGTGGAAAAGCTTTGTTATGGATTGAGGGCAGTTGATTCCTGGAGGAAAGAGGCCTTTGAATTATTGAGGACCCTTCCTAAGACTCTCACAGGATATCCTCCACTGGAGGGGTATCAAGAAAATAATGGAAAACCAAAGCAAGAGTAGCAGAAGAGATGACCTGAAGGCCCTGTGATCATCAAATTACAGGTAGTATTTTCAATGATTTTTCAGTCTTTTAAGTTACCCTGATGAGGAGTGCAAACTAGTGCTAGGCTTCTTTGCTGCAGCAGTACTTGTTTGTAGATTTGTGCCAAGCCCTGCTTTAGCAAACAGGAATGATCCCACAGCCAGGGGGTTCCAGTCCCAAGCAGAAACACAGCCTCGTGTCCTGGTGATCAAAGACCGCGAGCTTCCTCAGCTTGTCCCCGAACCCACATAGATTTATAGCCCTTGATCTGAGCCTCCCCTCCTGCCTTTCAGCTGAGCTGGAGGAGCCAAGGACCCCATCTCCTCTCTATGCAGACAGGATTTTTAAGCTGCTTTTCGCTTCCTTGTGGCTAGGTTGCCGCAAAGTGTCCGGCGCACCCTGCCCTGGGCATTCAGTATGCAGCCACAACCGCAAGTCTGCAAGGCAAACAAACATCCAAGTGGCAAATCTGCAAAAGAAGATTGTGAGGATGGGACCTGAACAGGGTCTGTTGCCTGTTTGCAGTGTCACAGCTTAGAGTTTGGCGGGAGGGAGGTGGGGAGGGGGATGTTTAGGCTTTTTTTACACCCAGGAACAGCCCCACTGCTGAAAGGGCACAGTCCTGCCCCTGAATCCTGCTTTTCTAGGCATTATATGGAGGCATGCTGCAGTCCTCCACTCAAGCAATTAATCATGTTCCTTAAACATTGTCGACAGAGGCTTGTTTCTCATTAAACCACCTGAAAGCAGATCTACTGACAGTCCCAAGAGGAAAATAAAGAAGAAAGGTATTTGTTTCCAGACACAGTTCAAAGGCAAAAAAACTAAGAACTGCTGAAACAGAAACAATTATTGTTAATTTTTTTTCTGCAGCCTGAGATAAATTCCCCAAGAGATATCCTACTGAGGGAGAGCAAACACAGCAGAGATACTAGTCTACTATTTCATGTCTTCCACATGGGGTGACAGGAGGCAGCTTGAGAAGCGGTGAATTAGTGGGACAAAAATCTCACTCTCCACTCCAGAGATATAGATGGGCATGAACTCATTGAGGTCAACGATACAGTTACAGGCTTACACCAGTATAATCAAGACTCTAGTTCCACAGCTCCTCAGTGAAATATAGTCAGACAAGCAAATACATGTGTTTAGACATTGATAGATAGGTAGGTAGGTATGTAGGTAGGTAGATAGATAGAGCAATGCATCTGAATTTTCATGCCCTCTCTTTGCCAGCAGGTCCGGTTGACCCAGTGCAAGGCTGATCTGAATTAGCAGAGCGATGAACAGTTATAGTCAGAAGCGCCAGCTCTCTCCTACAAATAGCAGGTTAAAACCCTTGCAGCTGGTGGAAGAACAAGAGGCTTGATGTTGGCTGCAAGCCTGTTTTTTTCTGATTTTTTTTTGCTTGTTTATATGTATTGCCTCTATATAAGTAAAATGCACCTGTTTTCGTGAAAGGACACAGCTGTACTTCCTCAGTCTGGACTTTAAATTCATTGTTTCCCACAGTACACCTTATCTCTGTTCTTCCCGAAAAATTGTTCCAGTCTGGCAAGCCAAAGAGCTAGGCTGTGATCAGGCAGATAGGAGAGTCTTGGGAAATCCATACAGAAAAATTCCTGGCTGTTAGCCCTTCGGTGGCCTCAGGAACTCCATTACAACGTTCCCGGGCTCTTGCTTTTCTAACATACAGCATTCATGACCTCCCAATGGCTCTGTGCTTGGGAAGGCTTGTCTGCACGGCCACATGATGAATATGACCAGATCTCTGAAACCAGTCATGGGCACTGCTGAAAACTTTGTCACTGCTTGGTTTAGTAAATCAGTGCTTCCTCAGCTCCCACCCCTAAAATGGAAATGACCTTCCCTTGCTCCTGCAGTTGCACCCCGTTTGGCTCTGCAGCGAGACATCCAGGTAACCCTGCAATCCAGATTGATCACACCCCACTATCTCCCGCAGACAAAGAGCACTGGTGCTGGAAGAAAGGTCACATGAGGAATGGCCAGGATGAGTCAGGAATGAAGCAGATGCCTCCCTTCCTGCCATTCTGCAGCCACAGAAAGACTGAAACCATAAGGTCCTTCATTTTCCTCTAGCACCCAGACAGTTGAATGACACCCCATCACTAAACCAGTTTCCCATCTTTCTCCCTTTCTCCCCACTTGGGCTTGGAGGGGAGAGACATGCAGCTATGTTGGCCAGACTGCCATGAATCTTTGAAGTTTGTCATTTGCTTTTGTTTTCCAAATAATTTTTCCTGGCTGTCAACAGGGAAAGTCACTCAGATCCTGACACTAGAGTATCAAAAGAAGCAGTAACATTTAAGAAATTGAACAAATGGGTACATCATCCTCAGATGTGACAGACGCCAGACAAGCCCCCCTTTGCCTTTGCTCTTTTCTTTAGCAAGACTCAAAAAAACCCCCCAACTTTCATGATTAATGAGAAAAAACATATTGAAAATATCAAATAATACATCATCTCAGGTCACCACAGCCCTGACATCCTACTCTTCATACCAAGGAATATCAGAGGTGATTTGACTTTCCAAGAAATTTTGCTAATTGCTCTCAGTCTGTTAGAAAGCTCATTATCTCCTCTCTGCTATTATCTACTAATCAGCCGCATCCGTTCCTACAGTCTGTCCTCAAACCATCAGCTAAGAATGGTGCAGTACCCAAATGCTGGAGTTCTTTGATGGCATGCCCTGACCCTTAGCAGCATCTCCCAATGAGCATGTGCTAACTCCCAGTGCAGAAGGTGCACACTGTGGCAGGAGGAGTCTGAAAAACTTCTCCCCAGAAGCTGTCTTAACACTCAGGGTGCGAGATCCGGCATTTCTTTTGCTGCATGGTGCTAGATCCAGCTCTGAGGCTCTGCCTTTCTGAACCAGCCCCAGTAGCAGTGGCCAAACGCTTTAACCTCCTTGAGAAAGAAATGCCTCACACAGTGCCTGGCTGGTCATTAAATAATACAATTCCATCCCCTTCTGCCAGCTCCGGATGGGAGCTGGGGATCTCTGTGCCGCTGCTGGGAGGCAGATGCTGTGTCTGCAGGTGGCAGTCCCGGGCAGCCCCACTGAGGTCAATGGAAGAAGGACAAAATGCCTCTACCCTCTTTGTCACCCCCATGGGTGACACGCCGTGTGATCCGGCAATGGCTTTTGCACTGCTTCTGTCCCTGACAAATAAAGGGACATCTGCGTGTCTGGCTGGCACCTTTCCCAAATGCTCGTAAGGGCGTTTGTCCTGGGCCCATTAAAGGCAATGCAAGTCTTCCCCTTCATTTCAATGGGTTTCTTAAGAAGCTTAAAGAAAACCCTGCGTAACCTCAAACTACACGTCAGTGCAAGTGAAAGAACTTGAAATTGAATCCTCTGTGTTTTAAAAATAATTAGTAGGATTTAAATGATAAAGAAGAGACACAAATTGCTTTGAGTATGTATCATAGCTTGTGTGCAAAAATACCTATTCAGATCACAGGTTTTCAGCAGCAAATTCTATGTTAGCTAAGGTTTTATTCTCTATCTTTGATAAACAACTGAAAACAATGTGGACTGATGTTTATCGTGTTTCAGATCCTTGGTTGCCTTAGGTAATATTTCTAGACAGCATGTGAAGCCAAGGCTTGTGTTCTTCAGTCCAAGAGGAATATTTTAAGAAAAAATATTCCAGCCCATCTCCTGAACCTACCACCTGCAGAAGATCAGCAAAATTGAAGGTGGAACAAAACAAATAATCCAGAGAAGCAAAAACTCCTTTTCACTGTTACACTTAAGGTAACACAGTTACATATCATCCCCTACAGAGCTGTGAGTATGTACTAAAATCAGGGGTAAAGAATGGTGACCATTAGAATTGTATTGATAGACAATAATTCTGTGTAATTGCAGCATATGGAATATGAAATAAGAGTAGAAAGTTATCTGTTTACAGCTGTAAATATCTATTACATGCCTTTTGAGTCAGAATCAGAATGAAGGAGGCGGTAAATCCCAAATGAAGCACCAAGACTCTAGTGGACCAATGCAGACAATAAAGTTTTATATGCTGGTAGACAGGATGGGACAGGATAGATTTAATAGTAATTCACACAAAATCAGAGAGTAATTGACGTTGAAGGAGAACTCCAGAAGTAGCTGGTCCAACCTCCTTCTCAAAGCAGGCCTAACCCCAGGTTAAATCAGCCTCTCTGCAGAACCTCTCCCAGCATGTGTCCCCCCCTGCCAAGGTGAAGAGTTTTCCCTTCAGATGCAGTAGGAATTCCCCTTGCTGCTGTTGGCATCTGCTGCCCTCCTGTGCTTTCACTGGGCAACTCTGAGAGAACTCTCAGACTCCATCTCCTCTATATCCCCCAAGAGGCAGGTGAAGGCAGCAGTAAGTTACCAGCTCAGCTCTCACTTCCATGGTCTAAGGCATCTCTTCCATGGTCTAAGCCATCACAGTTGCCTTAGACTCTCCTTGTATGGTGTCCACTCCATTCTCTTCTGGACCCCCCAAACTCCAGTTTCCAGTAACTGCCTTGTACTGGGTTCCCAAGCTGGACACGATATCCTTGAAATAGCCTCACAAGTACCCAGGGGAGGGAAATAATTGCTTCTGTCGACCTGCTGACTATGTTTTTGCTAACACTGCTGAATTTGCAGCTCTGCCTTTTACAACTGCAAGGGCAGATTGCTGACTCAGCTTGAATGGTCCACTGGGGCCCACCACTCCTTTTCTGGGTTTCCAGGTCCCTCGGGTCTGGATCCCCCAGATTCCAGCCTCTGCTACTGTCTAACATTACTCCAGCACTAATGAAAGACTTTGAATTTATTTTTATTGACAAATACCCTGCCTAATTTAGTTTCAGGAGTTATAGAAGAAGCTGTATTGAAAGCCTTGCTCAATAATCCAAGTCATAAATTCAGTAACAAGTGGTAGGGAAAGAAATTAAGCCATAAATGCACCGAACACGAGTGCCTACCCCTGCCCTATTCGTTTCAGCACCAAATAACTCCTGAGAAAGCCCTGGGCTTTTTGACATGGAAGATGCAAGATGCCTTAACAATGTCCAAGTTCTATTTCAACAAGTTAGCTTGGATACCACAAACACTTCAGACACAGCTGTATGGCACTCACTACAGGTCATTCTCCCTGCCAAGGAATTTAGCACATGTGCGGCTTGAGGTTGTCACACCTACATTTTGTCCAGTGTCCCAGCTAGTTGATTTATACCTAGCTAGAGGCTCTGAATAGTGTTGGTTGGTGTAGGCATATTCCAAGAACCTTCAGATACAGAAGATCTTTTCAAGAGATATCATTTCATTAAGGAAGACAGAAAATTAAGGACCTCAGGAAAAATACAGATTAATTTGAAGGCCAGGAAGGGAGACTGGTATGTGAAGGTGATCTAATAAGAAATTGTAGGAAGGCTTTCATGTAAATACTATAGAAACATACCAAAATTTCACTGTGTATTACTAATGAAAAGGAAAAGTAGTTCTTCACAGAAAAAGATGGCAAGTAACTGTAAGATCAGCCAACAGCATACAAAACCCTAGAGCCAAGGAGCAGGGACCAGGGGCAAAATGGTATTTGGGCATCTACCTAAAAATGAGAAAGCATCTAAATTGCCATTTAATTAAGTAGCTGGTATTTAAAAAAAAAGTGTTCAGAAAATAGTTTATATAAGGAAAGTCTGGAGTACTATATTAGGAAAGTACGCTCTGGATGAAAATCTTCTACGTGTCTAAAGACACAAGTCTACATGTACTTATAGAGATGGTATACGTTTCATTTGCTTAAAGGTTTAGGATTGGGGCAGAAACAAGAGTAAATTTACTTGAACTAAATTCACTTGAGTTTCATCACAAATCTGGGGACACTCCTGCTAAATGGCTTATTTAATTTCTGACTTTTCCTAGTGACATAGTAGCTGAATCAATACCTCCAGTCTATTTCAGTCCTTTCTATTTAAAAACTTATCTATGTTTAATTTAAGCATATTCATTTGATCAAAACCATTCAGACATTTCTGTTGATTTTTCAACTTTCAAAGATTTATTTTTTCACATAGTGGATTAGATTGCACTTTTTTTTCTGCAAAAATGTTTTCTAAATCAAAGTAAGAACAAGCAAGCCTCTCATTAGCAACAAGAAGAACAGAAATAAATCTAGACTCATTCAAAAGGCAGGCTGTAATCTTTTCTAATTATTTCCATAACCCTAAGGAAGCCACATTTCCCAAGAGAGCATCTGAGATAATCCTTGAATATTAAGAAACGAGCGGAAAATGCAGCAGATTTAACAGGCAAATTGGAGAGAGAAAGAGAGGATTGAGCACCTGGGAAAGAGACACGCTTCAGCATTCATTAGACTGGCTGTTATTTCTCACAATCTGGAAAAAAACTTCCATCACTTTTCATTCCTCAGTCACACAGATGATTCAGAGAATTTTACACTACAAATAATTCTATTTAAAAAAATAAGTATTTTAAGTACCTGATTGTTATATGAGCAGCAGACTTGGGTATGAAATTTTGCCAAAACTGCTTAGAAAATAATTTTTAAAAATAGGATCCAGGGTGAGAATTGTGTGACAGAAATGTTATTTAATAGCTCTTAGCAAGTTAATAGCCTTGCTTTTGCCCTCTAACTCTTTAGATGGAAATGCCTAATTTTGTCTTACTACTAGGAGTGGTAGGAACACATTTTCTAATCAAGAAATGCTGGACACTTAGTGCTGGACACATGTCCTCTTAAAACATGGAGCTGTTGGGCTTTTGCAAAATTTCAATTGGAAACACTGTGAAGACTTTTCCTCCACTGTAGAAAATGTGTGCAGTTCTGAGAAGCTGATTTCTTTTCAATTATATACTCTTAGAAAACACTGTGAGCACTTTTTGCATTTCTTTTTCAAGCAGCTGCAGTCCCAATGCAACCAGTTATTCACAAATCAACCACGGCTGCTCCGGAATACGGTATTCCCACTTCCTAAAGCTCAAAAGACCAAGTTCAGGTAATCTTTTTTTCTACAGGATGGCTTATGACTTTCTTCCTCCTACTTTCTTTTGGATGAGGCTTTGAAAATTTGTGACTGTCCACTTCCTCATGCGAAGGTGGAGGGAGAACCAGAGCAGCGGTGGAAGGGCAGATGCCCACCACCACAACCACCACCCTTTTTAGAGGGTGCCGCTCCTATGTGTGGTCCATTATGCCCAAAAAAACCTTCCCTGTGAAGCTTAGGGCACGTGCTGATGCACCAGTAGAGAACTGGGCACTACTCCCTCACTGTTAGGCAAAGAGGAAAGAATTTAATGCATTCTTACAGATCTCAAGCCCTGCTAAAGCAAAAGAGCAAATTCTCATTGAGCACAGGGAGAGGAATGGGGCTTGAAATGATGTTTCAGTCCATCCTTTGAGCTCAGCAGTACTTAACAGACTTCAGTAAAACAGCAAGGAGGCCTCAACTTTACATACACATGCATGTGTATAAGCTACCCCCTCTCTTTGCATGTATAAATTTATGTATGCATATAAATGCCACCAAAAGCTATGATATGTTTGAGCTTTCTAGGCTAACATTAAATGCTACTCTTTAATCTTAATCTATCTCCCAGGTGAACCGGCTCTTCTGAATTCCTGAATTTTGTAGGAACAAGGAGGGAAGCTTGTGTCTTTGATTCTGGCATTTTCATGTGAAACATGATGACCCAGCTAGATGCTGATTTTGGTAGTCCTTTGTTTTTTTCTTTTTTAATCTGTATTTTTAGCATGCATAGAGGCATCATTTTTCATATACCAATCATTCATTTTACCTGAAAAGCTGTCACACATAAATTAAGGTGGGTATCTGTCTCTTCCCTTGTTTCTCACCCCCACACAAGCACGTTAATTACAAGCAGAAAGCGCAAATGACACCACATACTCCACAGCATCTGCTCAGGCCTTAATTAATCCAACCTTCTCATGGTCCCCATGGCAACGACGCTCAACAGACTCCCCTGACTTGGAATATTCAATAGAGCATCTTACACTACATATTTTATTCAAATTATGGCCACAGGATTACTTCTGTGTTAGCAACGTAGCGTCGGTGTTGATGGGAACAGAACGAGTCCTTGCTCTACTTGACCCCTCCTCATGCATTACCTAATTAAAATGGGTAATGGTGTTGAAGCTAAGTCACATTAAAGCAGACACACTCTTTTTCAAGGCCTAGCAAGAAGGCCATTACCACATTTTTATGTTTGAAAGAAACTCTTGGGCTTCAGAAAATGAATAGGAGTATTTTTCAGTGCTGTGCCTGCAACTCGTATCATAAAGGCGATGATAAAAATATCAATAGCTAAAAGCTATTTCCTTGGTGTATTTCCTATCTCTCTAGTCCTGCTATCTTATCAGCTTAGGCTCCAAGCATGTGTTTTGGCAAGGTGTGATCCCCATTATTTAAATCTTAATGGAGGCTGGAGTAACAGCAGCTGTTACAGCTAATGGAAGAGCTGCTTATTTCAGTGGTTGAGCAAGGGACCCCCATTCTCAGTTTTCAGCTGCACCATCTCTAGCTACATTGAATAAGGCACTGAACTGGATGTCTCCACCACGATGGTGTCAGGCTGCTCTGCCAGCCGGGTGGCAGGACCCCTTGCTTCCCAGGAAGGAAAAGCTCATCTCAGCCCCCACAGCAAAGGCAGCCCTGATGGCCAAAGACCAGGAGTAACCCATTGCCAACCCAGCCTCTCCCTTAGCCAGCATGGCACTGGGAGGCTGTTCGAATAAAAACTCTTAGGCCAGCCTCAAAGAGGGAAGCATGAGCTGTGCCTGCTGTTTTCCACCTTGCATGTAGTGAGCAAGCCCCTTCCCCAGGGATGGCTGTGGGAAGGGGTCAGCAAAGGACCCTTGTGGCCCCGGGCCAGGGTCCCTTGGTAGGACTGGAGCAGAGTGCTGCGTGGGGCCAGATTGACACCCGCCAGTTATCATCCCATAAACCCACTGATTATTCCTGTGTAAAAAAAAAAAAAAAAAAAAAAAAACCAAAACAAAAAACGTGACAAGTGACTTGAGAAGGGACTTGGGTATAACAGCGGGTGGGAGGAGCAGGTGGCTTCAGGCTGTGACTCTGCACCAGTGACAAGTGGATGGAGGGCACGTTGGCTTGGAAAACCCCTGAGTGTTTGCATCCCATACACTGCCATATCTTTCCTCTGGGTATTAAATTACAACTTTAAACACTGACAGTATACACACAGAGTTGGAAAGAATTATTTTGCTATTGTATGCAGACAACTATGTTGCTCTGAAGGTACGTACAAATTAAATGTTAATCTGAGTCCATGGTTAATCTAATTATTGCTTCCTTTTGAAGTAAGAGGAACAATATTTACTGAGTAAATTATGGACCTCTAAAGGTAAAACTTGCTTTGAAGATTAAAAAACACACATGTTGTTAGTTAGTATAACCATAATTGACCCTTGTTGCTTTGTAAAAATTTAAATGAATTTTGAATTTTCACAGAGATGGTGCATTTCAGAAGGCAGTACTTCATATCCTTGTCAAATGTCTTTTAACAGTAGCTGAAATTGCAACGCAATAGAGAGCACCAAATATATGAGAAGCTGCTTGTGTGATATGTGTAGTGCACAGCTAGTCTGCAATACAGAAGAAATACCCCATTTTAGCATAGAGGGGACACTGGCAGCACAGGGAAACCGTCCTCGCCACCATGGGCCAGGCTTGTGAGCCAGCTCCCCACACGCTCACACCTCTCCCCCTGGGGAGAAATGCCCTGGCCAGATGCCTGCTGGAAAGGGCCCAAAGCATCCTGGTTTTGTGCTGGGACCGGGGCGGGGATCATGGTATAGCGATGGACCAAGAGGCAAGACCTGGCACCTCCAGGAGAGTTTAGCAGCTCCAGTGGGACTGGACAGTGCAATCTCACACTCCTCCTCTGCCAGCTGTGGATCCTCAGTTCATGAAATCCCTTCCATGGATGGAGATAACCCTTCCTGCTACCTGGCTGTGAATTCTTGTGCCACATTAAATCCCAGTCCATCATATTCAGCTTTACTTTCAGCACTAGAACTACCCAGTCATTTAATTATATACTAAAGCCCAGTTACCAAAACCCTCAATCAAATAATAACAAATTATTGTTATAATAATGTAATTTCATAGAATGCATATATGGGGTTTTTCAGCAGTAACTCCCTGAACACTGTGCAGAAGTGGTTTCCACTATTTCTTATGCCATTTATTTCCTCAATCACTTATTTTTGAGTCCATATCACTTTGTCTGACAGTTCATAATCAGAGTTTGAAAAACATCGTGTCAAAGTGGAACATTTTGTCTGAGTCTTTCAAGCTTGGATTCAGGTCTGCGTGTTCCAAATATCTGACGGCCTTCAGATCTCTTTTATGTTCAGGCCCATCTCTGTAATTACCCCAGAATCGCTGACAGAAGTTGCAGAAATAATAGGTTGGAAACATCTGAGCAACGTTTAGGGAAATGTTTCTGCTTATCAGAAGGCAATCAGGAAATTAAGTGGTGAGCACTAATTGAGTAACATTTAATTGAAATTATAGATGGAAGGACTGCATTCTGTGGAATTTCAGTTGCCCAGATGTTCTGAGCTCCCGATTTCCCAGAAAGAAGAATAATTTTAATTTGGTTTCTGTAACCATGCTCTGTTAGTCATGTTCAGAGTATTCGAGAAGCATGTTGAAGTCCCAGCCATCTCGTGGGGTTTTTAGTTCATGAGGCTTCAATGCAGTCCTGCTGGCAGGACAAGCAGAAGTGACTAACCCCTTACAAATAAGTTAAACTGCTTCCCCTCTTTTTGGCAGTCTCATGCAATGCTGATATATTGTCCTTGCAAGCTGTTATCCTGATCTCTTTGAAGAATTATGGTGTAAATCAAATGAGAACAGCTGGAGTCAGAATTAGAAACCGTTTCTTCTGTGCAAACCGAGATTTCCAGTAAAACAGCTGATGCGCCCTGCCCTTTGTCAATAATTACTTCGTATTGTGAAATACCCTTCAGCACTCAGCATTCATTTTACATGCCAAGAGTGGTTTCCCAGGGCTGTAAGACACCTTTCGCAACCTGTACATAACCATTCAACCTCAAGATAGGTTCCAGAGTGATGAGAGCCAGACAGGGGCGTGACCTGACTGATGCATGGGCTTCCCAGGGGTCCCACCACTCGGCTGTGTGGCAAAGCAGGGTTGAACATGCAGCTGGCTCCCAGCACGACATGTGGCATCAGCTTCAGCGGCACCGAATGACTTGGTCATCCCACAGCTAGGTTATCTGGATTACCAAGCTGCCAGCACTGTCCAGCTGACAGCCATGTACCAGCTCCCAAGCTGGAACACTTCCATCCACACCCACCGTTCCTGTTAAGGGCCATTCAGAAGAACATGCTTCGTAGCTCATTACATTACATTAGCGAGCACCTGTAGTTTCTCAAGGAGGTCACTCCCCATCCATGGATCAGCCACAAGAAAGCTTTGCTTCCTGTACCCCTGAGTTTCACCTGATGGTAAAAAATTCTGCTGTGCCAAAGAAAGAAAAATACCAACCATGCCTTCCAGTCTGGACCTTTAGATGTTTACTGAGGACTTAAAGCTAAGGAAAATTGCCTTGATAAATCTTCCTACAGAAAGCCAGTGCAGCTACTGGAAGGCAGTCTAATGTGCTTAAGACATGTTCCACGGCATTCAACAGCAGCAACAGGATTTCCTACAGTCTCATGACTTACTGCCCAGACATTTTGCATGGCTGTAGTCTAGATATCAAATGAAGGTCAGCTGAGGTCAGGACATAATTTCCGTGGTGGGATAGAGTCTTCAAACCATCTGGAAGAAGGAAAGGAATCTTACGCACAGATACAGCTATGTGCAAGTTTTTTCTGTCTGTAGGGCATCTGGAAGCACTGCCAGAACTCAATGTAAATGACTGATTTGATGCATGCTTCAAAGGAGGCCACACCTTAGCTTTGGATCCTCAAAGTCCTTCCTTCTTCTGCAGCATTGACACTGACCAGCCTTCATTGAGATACAAGCTGGTTTGATATTACTCAAGCACCAGGCACTTGGAGATAATTTTATGAAGTCCACACCACCTTGTCAGTTCACCTGGTGGCTGCACACAGGTTTAAAATCAGACCACATCTGTCATGTGGGACTCTGCAAAGGAAAGCAACATCAGCAGAGAGGCAATTTCACTGCTTCTGATGTTTTTCTTTTCGCTGACAATTTGAGTACGTCACTCTGAAACCTTGCTCCTTACACGTATGGGACATTACTAACACATAGTCAACAGCATCAAAAGCTGAAGAGAGGCCCCAGAAGATGAGAACGGTTATCCTCCACTGATTGAAAGCAGGAGATGCTCAGTCAGTGCTACTGAAGTTATTTTTGTCCTATTGCCTGCCTTTCTATCAGGATTTGGCTTGGTTTGATGAGTTTACAATTGACCTACAATGGCTTGCTATAGCATTCATTCAGCAATGCTAGGACAACTGTGTGCATGTAGGAAAAGAGGAAAATTTAAATTTCAAGTGAGGCGTTACTTACTTTAACCAGGATCGACACTGATTTCTCACGTTTCTTGCATAACTCAAGAGGAGCATGAGTATGTCTACAGCTTGACCTGAGCATCCTCAATGAGCTGAACACAGGGAATGCAGATATCCTGTTTGTTCACTTGCATAGGAGGGCAGGGGACTCATGCTGGTCTTGACAACCTGTCTTCAGTTCATGGGATTATTCATCCATGCAGGGTTTTGCTGTTAGCAGTGGTAACCTGGGTTAGCGAAAGGTTCTCACCTCCGCATAGCTCCTCTAGGCACGGTTTGGCAGTTTTATAGAAAGCTGATAAGAAAGTTCCCTTAGGTCTGTTAAGCAGCCTCCGCAGGTGAAATTCTTTGTCTCAACCTGCATGCTTCACTGTCACTTTCTTAAATATCTGATCCTCACTCCATCTGGCACTGGATTTAAAAAATATGGCATCTAACCAGTTCTCAGATTATCAGTCTAACAAACAATTCTCCAAATACAAAAGCTTTTTCTGTGAAGAAGCCCAGAAAACATCCCATGGTAGGGGACACTCTTGCTGCCTTCTCTATACCCAGAGTCCATTTTTCATGTTTTTCTCTCCTTCTGGTCTCCACCCAGCATATTTCAAGACCAAGCTTCAGAATTTGGCAGGTGCTGCAGACTTCCCTGTGGCTTAGACCTTCCACGTAAGGGGTGTGAACAACCTTATCTGAGCCTGAGACTGAGCGAGTGAGAAGAGCAAGAAACTTCTGCATAAAATGAAACTTCAGCTGATCCCCAGGACAGGAAACATAGCTCTGTGGGAATTTGGGAGCCAACTACTGACCTGGATAGAGCTGTTGACAACACTGCTCTGCATGTCAGTGAAAAAAATTGAGATTCCTAGATAACATACCTGGACGATTTCACCACCATGGCCTTCAAAACACTTGCAAGTTCCTCCACAATCCTCTTAGTCTTTGGTGGTCTCTTGATACGAGAAGCCTAGTAGTCTATTATCAGATGCACTTTTGCAGAGCAAAGGGCTGTATCAATGAGAACCCTTTAGATTAATGCCAGCAAGTTTCTCTTTTGAGGTTTTTCCTTTACATTGAAGAAATGAAACACTCCAGTTTCACATCAGCCTGCCAAAGGGAGCCTTTACGCAAAATTCAAGCCATTGAATTCAGGCCATCCTCACTGTCTCATCTCAGAACCTGGCAGCAAGTGAGGCTTGTAAACTTTTTTGGGGGTTAACAGGTAGCTGTTCTTATGACTAAGGTTACCGAGAATATTCACAGCTAGTTGTGCAGTACTTCTATGTATAGATCTTTACTAGGGATGGGAAAACAACAAACACTTCCGTTTACCTTGGCAAAAAGAGTCACAAAGAGACTGCAATTCCATAAGAAAGAGCACACATCCAACCTGTTACAGGATGCTAATGCCTCACAACTATGCCGTTTTGACCTCTGTAATACAAACTGGGCACAGTGAAGGCTTTGGATGGGAAGGATTTGGGGTTGTAATTCTTTTCAAACAGAATATTCATTAGCAGGTATCCAGCAGTCAGGCTATTTCCCCATTTGTCATCACATACATAAGGAAAACTGCCTCATCGGTAACTCAGCTTTGCTTTCAAAATTCAGCCAGAGCAAGTTGTACACATTACTTACCACAGCACAGCCTCTTTGCTTTTCTCTGAATGAACAACACCATGAACATGACTTTACCAGCGTTATGGCACATTACAACAGAATTTACACCTACTTGATTAAGCTGCAGTGAAAAATCTTACTCACTTTTTTAATCTAAATGGGTGGCATATAAATTAATGCAGCCCACAGGGCACTCTAAGTAAAATGATTCATGTTCTTCACATGGCAAACATTAACAGATTTCTTTTTTTTTTAAAATCACTTTATTAAACAATCTTTGGGGAGTTTTGCTGAGAGTCTAATCTGTATTTCATTTAGTAATTTGAAAATTACACGGACGAGCTTTCTGACAATTCTCTTAAAAATGCAGTTAAAAGTGGGTTGTTTACCTTAATACTCAAACAGCAGCCAAGTGAAGCATTTGCTCTATTCTAGCCTCATTCTGTAATTGACTGAATGCATAAATCCAAGGTTCTGGATCTAGCCCACTGTAAGCTCAAGCTCTTCATTAATTCCTCCTTTACCATTTTTATAGATTTGCTGAAAAAAGCCTTGTTGCGAGTTTCCCTTAAAAATCTTCCAAAAAGTCATTAGATGTAGCAACTATACTAGCATACAGCAACATTAAGGAGAAAATACTGGAAAAAGTCTAAGTATTACAGTAAAGAAATTCCCCCTTTGTTAAATGATGGAAGGAAGTTAAAAAATCAAAAACAAAGAGAATGCCCAGCCCAGTGCAGTGGAGATTTGTGGTGCAGGAACTGCTGCTTTAATTTAAACACTGAAAAGAATGACTAAACTCTGTTTCGAGTTTTCAGAGGCAAGATGCCTTAAGAAGAATGGCAAAAAGAAAACACAATATATGGGATGAGCTAAAAATAAAAACAACAGGCCTTGCAAATAAGCCCACTTCAAAATAATGTAATAGAAGTGAAGAGGAGAACTGAATATATTTTTCTAATTAAAAAGAAGAAGAATCATTAATATATGCCTGACAATAACTGAAAATGCAGCCTGCTAAAATGGCTGAGTCTCATTGGGGCTGCATTTAAATTCTGCTAAGTATTAAGAAATCCCTAAATAATGGATAGAGTTCAGGGGTGCATAATACATCTTGTTACAAAGAGCACCTGCCGAGACCATTCTGGCCTATAGTTTAAACATTTTCTACAATTAAAATACCTAAATCTAGAGGCCACCTGTTTCCTGCCTTTGCCTTCCTCAGGTGCCAGAAGTTTTACTGTAAACACAGGTGAGCAAAATAAGATGCTGCCTGATGTTAGGGGACTCAAGGAATTTGCACAACAGCTGAAGTCCCAGCCAGCTGCTTTTCAGCTCCCAGCCCCTCAATTAAAACTGATGACAGAACCAGTATCCTCTCTTCCTCTCCCAGTGGCAAGACGCTTACACAGGAATTCCCACACCGGCCTGGGACAGCAGCTATCCGTCCAGCAGCTTGGATTTGACAGTAACCAGCACCAGATGTTTCAGCGAAGGCATAATAAAATGGAGAGAGAGTAACTGTGGAGAAAACTACCCAGTTTTTCCCAATTTCCTGCTGGTCCCCGTGCAACACACATATCCTGGGACATACTGCATCCCAAGAAACTGGTCTGGTTATTCAGAAATTTGCCAAAAAGCTGTCCAGATGGCAACCCTGAATTCATTGCTGACTGGTAAAATAGAGAGGCTGTGGACTGTCCTTACTGTAGAACCCTTAAGAGAGGTCGGATTCCCATTTTAATTTTAGTCTGACTGTGAAAAGTAAAGGCGGCAAAGCACTTCCAGAAATTCTAAAAAGGCTTTTTCTATTGTAAGTAGACATATTGCTGTCAGGTGAGCGGGAGTCTTGAAGGCTGGAAGTAGAAACTGGAAAATACATCTGCAGGCCCAATCTTCTCCTGATTACATTGGCACACCAATTAATACCAGCTGGGAATCAGGTCCTGCTCATTGAGAAGGTCAGTCGCTCTGTTATTAGCCCAAGGTACCAACTGAACAGCTACCCTGGTAGCCCAGTAAGATGCAACTTGGAAAGCTCTGCTTTTGAATATTCCTAGTGGCATGCCCGTCCCTGGAAGAGCATCCTCCGCATCAGGAAACCCTTGCTGACAAGCATCTACCATCTAAAACTCTGACCCCTGGCAAAAGATTTTGCACAACACCAGGCTTAGGGTAAAATGACTGCGACTCATAGACCAAGAGCAATCAAGGGGGACTTCAGGGCCTTGGGAAGGTTGGTAAGGGAGTTTGGGGCACAGGTTATTTTCTCCTCACTCCTTCCAGTTGCAGGCAGTGACATTGGAAGGAACAGACGCATGCAGTTCATTAATACATGGCTCTGTGGCTGGTGTCGCCGCCACAGTTTCAGGTTTTGTGATAATGGGATGGCCTACATGGCACCGGGCTTATTGGCATCAAATGGGAAACACCTTTCTCAAAGGGAGAAGAGGGTCTTTGCCCAAGAGATTGCGGGGCTGACTGACAGGGCTTTAAAATAGATGTGAAGGGGGAGGGGGATGATAATATTAGGCTTGTCTGTGACAAGCTGTGGGATAACACATCAGGGTTAGAGGGACAGGGCGCTACTAAGGACCTCCGACCTGTTTCCCCGAGGCGTGCTGGAGATGCTACATCACAGTCAAAGTC